>CM054146.1:29329690-29408149 GCA_028751875.1 Rapana venosa
CATTCTTTCACGTCTGGACTATTGCAATTCTCTTTTGGCTGGTCTGCCAGCATCATCTATCCACTCCCTTCAACGTATTCAAAACTCTGCAGCTCGACTAGTTCTCAGAAAGAAAAAATCTGAGCACATTACCCCTCTCTTGGATCTCTCCACTGGCTGCCTGTGCCACAAAGAATAAACTATAAGATCAGTGATCTCTGTTACAAATGTCTCCACATAACTGCACCTTCCTACCTCTGTGAATGTCTCCATCTGTACACCCCTTCTCGTTCCCTTCGCTCTGCTGCAGATTCCTTGTGCTTACAAACACCTAGATTCAACCAGTCCACTGTTGGCCATCGCTCTTTTTCTGTTTCTGGTCCATCCATTTGGAATGGCCTCCCTATCTCTCTTCGCCAAAGGCCTTCTTGTGTGACTCTTTTAAATCTGGCCTCAAGACGTATTTGTTTCAAACCTAAGAATTTCCTCTCCTGTTTCATTTCATAGCTATCCCTGCTTTTCAACAGCCAAAAATTCCATCACCCTGCCAAAGTGTATAACGTGTGTGTGTGTGTGTGTGTGTTAGAACTATTACTTGCTATTGGTTGCATGACTGTGTAAGAATGAGTTGAGTGCAAGCACTTTGATTTTTCTGTGCAAGATACAGCGCTATATAAATGCCTTTTTTATAATAATATTATTATTATTATTATTATTATTATTATTTTATTACTAGCATACTGAACAATGGTCTATTTATTTATTTATCTGTGTCACTTTAAGTCACGGAAAATTTCTCTGCGTGAATTCGTGCTGCTCTCCCCGAAGAGGAGGGGGCGGGCGGGGGGGAGGGGGGGGGGGTGCGCCTCGCCACAAGAGCAGCGCCACCCGTTATTTTTTTTTCTTTTCCTGTCTGCAACTGTATTTGTTTCCCTGTCAGAGTGACTTCTTTTCTACAGAATTCTGCCAGGGACAACTCTCTTGATGCCGTGGGTTCTTTTACGTGGGCTAAATAATTATGTGTAACACACGGGACCTCGGTTTATCGTCTCATCTGAAAGACTAGCAGCCAGACCACCACTCACGGTCTAATGGATGGGGGGACAAGTTTTGGGCCCAAACGGGGATCAGACCACCGCACACTTCCGACACGAACTTTTCCGCTTTCTAGGCAGGCGCGTTACCTCTAGACCACTGATCCACTCAAACAATCATCATCATCAATGCCTTTGTGCTTATTGGCACCTAGGGCAGCAACAAATGTTCTCCACTCCTGTCTGTCCTGGGCCAGCTTCTGAATGGTTCCCCAGGTATGGTCTTTTAATACCATGGTCTTCATCATCAACTGGTGTTACTTTACTAATAGCAATGAAAGTGTTGGGGTTCTGTTTGTGTATTTGTTTCACTGATTCAACAAATCTTTTACATGTAGAATCGTCTCAGGTCATTCACAGGACAGTGAAGAATAATACTATTAAAAGGATTTTGAAAGATTAGAGGTAGCAATATCCAAAGTTTCTTGGAGATCTTTGATTATGTGGACGTTGTTGTGAATAGCAGAAAATCTATAGGAACGTCGGAGTCTTATACACTGAACTCCTGAGAACAGAACCCTACCCCCCCCCCCCCCCTTGGGGAAAAAAGAGGGGAAAGGACATCTGGAAAACCTTCAGAGGCCTTGACCAGTTTTTCTTCTTCACTGTCTCTGATGTCACTGACATCTTGACGCCTGTCGGAGATTTGACGTCATGAGTTGTTCTAGTGGTACTTTTTTTTCTTTTGTTTTGTTTTTCTTTCTGTTGGTTCGGCTTTTTTTGTATGGCAAGACACGCGGGAGGTTGGCTTGGTGCCTCCCAGGTGTTGATAGCAGTAGGCACAGGTAGGTGTGTTGTGGTATGGTGTGTTGTGTGTGTGTGTGATAAAGTTGCTGAGTAGTTTCATATTTTCCATCCTCTGGTTTGCTTTTTTCTCTCTCTAGAACATGCAACATGACAGGAAGTTGTGTGTGTGCGCGTGTGTGTGTGTGTGCACATATATCTAGTTACGCACAACTTTGGTCCCAGTGTCATCATCTGTGCCTGTCGTATCTTATAGTTGACTTTTACATAAAATACCAATACTTTGTAAAATATCAAGTAGGCCTACGCACGTTAAAGGGTTTTTTGGTTTGTTTGTTTTTTGTTATTAACAACAGCCTTTAGTGAGATGTGACGAAAACTTAACAAGAAATTAATAGTGTGACCCCGCATACACAGGCTGCTGCCAGAAGCTAGCTGCTTTAAGTGACAGCCCCGAAGCATTGGTGCATCGCTTGTTGTCCTGCCTGTTGTGTGAGTGTTTGGTCGGCAAGCAGTTTGGCAGTTGCTCAGCCAGGGTATTATTATTATTATTATTATTATACCTGCTAAGTGGCAGGAATTCTTGGCAGATGTGGTGTTCTGTATAAGCCTATTTAGGAAATGGTTTGTATGCAGTGATACCTCGTCGTGGAGGAATTAAACTCGAAATTAGGTTTAAGTTGGACTTGGGATAGTTTATCTGTCTTATTTACGCCACGGAGTTGTCTCCTTTTTTTCTTTTTTTCTTTTTTTTTCATTTATTTCGAGGATTAATGGTAAAAGCACTCGTGCGTGTTTTTTTTTTGTTGTTTATTTTTTGGGTGGGGGGCTTTTTTTTTCTTTCTTTTTTTTTTAGTGCAGTCGTTGCAGTCTACTGAGTCTATCGAAGTTTGAGTGACCCAGCTCTCAAATATTTCATTCAGATCACCAACTGTGCGTAGGTTACATGCTATGTATGTTCATAAATGCTGTTCATATCACCTACTGTCGCTGGCCTTCTTCCCCTACATAAAAAAAAAAAAATCGATGTTTAGATGTACTCAAGATGTGAATACTGCGAAGTCGGTTGCAGACCTCCTAGCCACGATCGCAAAGAATAGAAAATAGGTATGAGTCAAAATATTGATACAGACTTTTTTTTTCAAATTCCATGCCTCTGTTCTTTTGTTGTTGTTGAAACTGCCCTGCGCAAGTGAACACTCGCCTCTACTTTCGAAATCGCATATGAACTACATTATGTGTTCTAAAATTTCATTGGATACATAAGAACATCTTCAGCCAATAGAATCAAAGTAAGCACCTGTGCCGAGGAAAAATTGGAGGACGGGCACTCGCAGAACTCGTAGAACATTTTTGGCGTCTGCTCAAGTTCACTACATTTTGTCCGTTGTAATGTCTCATCAAACTGGAATCACACGTACGTGTTTATGAACTCAGATCAATTTCAATCAAAGGTGTATTACTTTGATCATACTTTTGATCTCTCTTTGTGCAAAAACTTAGAAGAAGGCAAATCTCGAATGTCATGAATTTCAGGAATCATAAGTGATTACTTCCCTTGGTAGTTGGCTTGAGATGCTGGGCGTTTACATGTTTTAAATAAATCGATTATATAATTTTTTTTATAGATTGTTTTTCCATTTTAGCAGCAGGTTGTATTTTCAATCGTTATGGAACACAACTTGGCATGATATGAAAAGCTATAGGGGGTTTGCGCATGCGTCAAAGTAAGACGCTTTTTTTCGTAGGGTGCCTTTTATTTTTTATTTTCTTCAAAATTTCAACAATAGCCTTCAACTTTAACATTACCTCCTACTCCCACTGATTGCCGACCACCTACTGCTGACAGGCAGCCCATTGTGCTTCTTCTAAGTTCATGTGATTAGTGTATTTTTACTTTCTTTTGTATCACCCAAATGACCCACTTTGTGCCTATCATCGAAACCGGTCAAGGACAACCATGATTGCCGACCACCTACTGTGACAGGCAGCCCATTGTGCTTCTTCTAAGTTCATGTGATTAGTGTATTTTTAACTTTCTTTTGTATCACCCAATGACCCACTTTGTGCCTTCATCGAAACCGGTCAAGGACAACCACCAGTTCAAAACCCAGTGAAGTTTTGTACAGAGCAGAACAGAATAGACTCCTGACTTAGTTTTAACTGCAAAGCCTAGTTTATTATTTAATCATAGAGACATGCCTATGACTGAGATTATAATTAGATGATTAATTGGCTTAGTCATCTACCTACCAACTACTTCCTAGTCAACTGACCTAGTCACCTAGTCAACCTCCTCTCGCCAACTCTACCTTGTCTACCTCACCTACTGATCTAGTCAACCTCACCTACTGAGATTATAATTTAGACTGATTAATTGGCTTAGTCATCTACCTACCAACTACTACCTAGTCAACTGACCTAGTCAACCTCATCTCGCCAACTCTACCTTGTCTACTCACCTACTGATCTAGTCAACCTCACCTACTGAATAATGAACTAGTCAACACCATCTCATACTAGGACGTAAATACTACTTGTGTATGTAAGTAACTGACCTAGTCAACCCATCTCGCCAACTTCCCTAGTCAACCTCATTTGATGATCCTTTGTCTAGTAAACCCTCATCTTCATACTCATCTCATCCTAAGGACTTAAATATTACTAGTGTGTGCAATCATCATTGTGTATATATTTACGAACCATTTCATCATCATTGTGCATAGACTTGAAATAACCATTACTACGAACTATAATGGTCATGTCCCACTAGATGTAGGCCTAGGCTAAAACCGGAAACCAGAAGAATATTATTACTAGACTAGACAACCTATCAACATGCTTAAAACAACACTGTGCCTACTCTTAGTTATAGCTTTTTGTCAAAAATTCCTACCGCCCCAGGACAACACTACTGACAACAAACAGAACATCAACTCAGCAACTTTTACCACCAACAGCCAACCCCGCATTGACGCAACAGCGCTGCCTTCACCAGCTGCAAACCATCCAAACCACCAGTCACCGCTCAACGATTCCGCGCACGAACCCCACTCTACTTATACTATCCATACGCCTTTCAGGAGACCATACATCTAAACCCTGGACCTACAGCAACATCCACCTACCCTTGCGGCCTCTGCGATCACCCAGTGACATGGAGCTGCAAGGGTATAGCCTGCGACGACTGTGGAATCTGGTTCCACAGCTCGTGCGTAGAACTATGTAGCACAGACCTTTCAACATTAGAAGACACCAACACACAGTGGATGTGCTACAGATGCAACTCTACCAACTGCGAACATTTACATTTAGGAACCTGACAAGCAGCACAAACTACTACTTACCACTACATGACTCCAACACATCACTTGACTGCCACGCATCAGCCTTCAGCCCAACTAAAAACAAGCACCCCAAACAGCAGCCACCAGCAAACTACCAAGGACAGCCCTACAAGTAGAACGACTGACAACTTAAGCCCACTGACAACCAGTACACCAGCCCGACCAACCCCACTACAAACCCGACGAACAACCCCAAAGCCCAGACCAGCTAGAACTATGACTCCAAAACCCCAAATAGTTACGCCACCCAATAGAACTAAAATAAACGATCACTCCAACACTTCCTCCAACACTCCAGCATACCAACTACCGGAGAGGAATAACCTTAGACTAATGACAGTGAACTGCAGAGGAATTAGAAATAAAACAGCAGAGTTAGAAGCAGCCCTCCACTACATCAAACCTGACATTGTCTGCGGGACCGAATCCAAACTCGACAACAACGTTCAAAACAGCGAAGTGTTTCCAGATAACTATGTAGTATATAGAAAGGACAGAGGTCAGTTAGGGGGGGGGGTATTCATACTAGTACGTAAGGAACTTATTTAAAACAGAAGAAAAGGAAATAACAGCCACTGCGAAAACAATCTGGGTTAGAGTAAAACTCCACAAAGCAAAAGACCTTATAGTAGGATCCTTCTACACCCCGTATAGAAACACAAAGGACATGAAAGAACTAGAAATAGCACTAGGGAAGCTTAGACCAGGAAACGGACAAACCATCCTAGCAGGGACTTCAACTGTCCCGACGTAGACTGGGACACAAACACTGTACACCAGGATCACCAGCGAGACCAGTTCAGCAACAGCTAGCAGAAGTCACCGCCGAAGCAGGTTTTACACAGATCCACAGAGAAAACACTAGAGAAAAGAACCTACTAGATTTGTTTTTACCACCAACCCTTCACTCATCAGATCCTCCATCTCGGTCCCAGGAATATCCGACCATGACCTAGTTGTAACAGACATCGACACAAAACCCCCCTACACCAAACAGGCAAGAAGGAAATACTACAACTTTACAAGAGCAAACTGGACAGGACTTAGAGAAGGATTAGACGACCTAAAAGACACAATTAGTAACAACCAACAACAAGGGGACGGACGCCAACACACTATGGACAACCTTTAAAAGGAAAATAATTGCAAGAAATAGACACCTACATCCCATCACAGATGAAGACCAGAAACAACAGCACACCATGGATAACGAAAGATATAAAACGCTTGCTCAGGAATAAACAGAGACCTACAACCAAGCCAAGAAGCACAACAACTGGGACAACTACAAACACTACCAAAAAGAATGCAAACGAAACATACGCAAAGCGGAATGGCACCCATCAACACGACAATACTACAAGGGCTACAAGCAAACAACAACAAACCCTTCTGGCGATATATAAAGAACAAAAGACAGGACAATGTAGGAGTAGCACCACTGAAGGAAGGAGCAACCCTAGTTAGCGATAGCTTAGGTAAGGCCAGAATATTATTAAAACAATTCCAATCAGTTTTCACTCCAGAGGATAGGACACCACCACCGCCAATGGACAATCTACATCACCAACCCATAGAGAGCATCACCGTCACAGTAGATGGAGTAGAAAAACTGCTTAAAAAACACCGACCCAGCCAAAGCACACGACCAGATGCCATCCCCAACATAGTACTAAAGAACTGCGCAGACATATTAGCACCAGCCTAACAACCATCTACCAAAAATCATTAGACACAGGAATTCTACCGGCGGACTGGAGACAAGCTAATATATCAGGTATCTTTAAAAAAGGGGACAAACACACAGCATCCAACTATAGACCAGTTTCACTTACTTCAGTATGCTGCAAGATTTTAGAACATATAGTATGCCGCCACCTAATGGAACACCTAGAAAGGAATAATATTCTAACACACTTAAACCACGGCTTCCGCTCTGGCTACTCCTGTGAGTCCCCAAATCCTGACCACCACCCAGGACTTCCTATCATCATTAGACAAGGGAGAACAAGTAGATGTAGCAATCTTAGACTTTAGCAAGGCCTTTGATACAGTCCCCCACAGGAAACTACTATATAAGTTAGAAAAATATGGCATAGTAGGAGAAATTCACACCTGGCTGAAAAACTTCCTAACCACCAGAACAATGAGAGTAGTGCTAGAAGGAGAAACATCAGAAGAAGTTAGAGTAGAGTCAGGAGTACCACAAGGAACTGTGTTAGGCCCCATACTCTTCCTATGCCACATTAATGACCTACCAACATCAGTCGCATCCCAAGTAAGACTTTTTGCAGATGACTGTCTTTTATATAGAGAAATAGGCACCTTCGATGACCACATCACCCCTTTAGAAAGACCTCAAGAAATTAGAAACCTGGGCAGAAAATTGGGGGATGCGTTTTAACGCCAGCAAGTGTTATATTTTTAAACATAAAAAAAGAATCAGACTATCTCTACCAACTAAATAGTACCATCCTCCAGCAAGTGGCATCAACACCATATCTAGGGATCCACATCTCCAACGACTTGAAATGGACCACCACATAGACAAAATTACCAAAAAGCAAGCTCAATGTTAGGATTTTTTTCAGCGAAACTCATAACACTGCCCACAAGATGTCGTAGATTAGCCTATCTATCACTAGTTAGATCCACATTAGAATATGGTGCCACAGTATGGGATAGCACGCCAAACAGACATGATAAGTTAGAACGTATCCAGAACAGGGCAGCCAGATTCATAAAACAAGACTACCATACTAGAGACCCTGGCTGTGTCACGACCATGCTCCAAGACCTGCATCTGCCGAAATTACAAGACCGGAGGCGACAGCTTAGGTTAGCCTTTAGTATAAAGTGGTTGAGGGACTTGTCCCGGCCATGCCGCCATCAAATTTATTTTTACCCCAAACCCCAAGGTAAAAGTAGAATTAAGACTAAGACTTTTAAGGACTATAAATCAGTAAACATAGTAGAAAGGACAGCCTGCAACAACAACAGAGGCTATCACAGTCCCAGACAGCAGGTGCAACCAGTACAAGCACTCCTTCTTCGTGCAGACGGTTATAGACTGGAACCACCTCAGCGACCAGACCGTCAATTCCAAGACCCTGAGCTCCTTCAAAGGGGCCCTCACCAGGGAGAACTTTTTCAGAACCAACCAGCATTAGTACTAGCAGTTAAGCGCAAACCCCCAATCCGTCGCGTAAAGCCAGAAGTGGTTACTGCGACGTATTGATCCAGATCCAGATCCAGATCCAGATCCAGCTACTTTTTTCCGATTGATGCTGTCAAAACAAACCAAATTTAGTTTTCTCACAGAGCAGTGCTTGTGTGTGTGTGCGTGCGTGCGTGCGTGCGTGTGTGGTCGTGTGTGTGTGTGTGGGGTGTACAGGTCTGCGTTGCTTATGGACAACTGCCCAATTTTATCTGTGGTTAGATTTTGTTGATGTACAGGCACAGAGCTCTCTGACTTGTTAATACTATCAAATGTTACTTATTTTGCAAAAAGATATGTAAGATGAGTGCTGATTCTCATCTTTATTTTCATCAGTGAGTCAATGATATTATTTATGTAATACTAATAGGTTTTGAATGAACCTTTGTAAGAAACATAGTTCAGGCAAAAAGTTTTTAAGATGGTTTCAGGATAAGCTTATTGAAAATATTCAGTAGTATAATTTTTTTTTAAAGTAGATTTAAATATCTAATTCAGTAATTGACCAGATCGCACCATCTTGTATAACAGTAAAAACTAGTTGCTCAGCTTTCAGTCTAACAAAAGTTGTGAGTTTGCCACATACTTATCAACATATTGTCTATCACAAATATAATATAATAAGATAAATGAATAATGCAATTAACTATATAAATCTCTTTATGAGTGATGTTTCCTACAACACTAGGTATAGTCCTGTATCTCTACCTGTGTGATGTAGGATTATATATGTACACATGAGGTCTTTGATCTTATGCACGTAATCTAACCAAAAGAATTACAGCAATGACAGGTTTACAAATAAGTTGATTGGAACTAGACAAAATTATTTCTTATTTGTCATTTCAAATAATTTTTAATGAGTATAAATAATATTTCATGCTATACTATTAGTAGTATAAAAAAAAAATTAAAAGCCAAATTCATTTGTGCGTATGTGCATATGTGTGTGTGTGTACTATCTGTCTGTCTGTATGTATGTATGTATGTATGTGTCTGTGTATATACATGTACAAAAAATTGTATTAGATCAAATAAATTGTTTTGACAATATTGCAAAATTTCGCTGTGTAAAATATCCCAATAAAGAATGGAAGATTTTTCCCTATTTAGATTTGATTACATAATCTTAACTTTTGAGTGCATATATATATATATATATATATATATATAGATATATATATATATAGATATATATAGAGATATATATATATATATCAGAATGATGTGAAACTCAACTCAACTGATCATAGTTTGTTCTCTTTTTTTTTCAGCATCTGAAGATCTGAAAAACTTCTTTGCCTCAGCAAAAGATGGAAGATGGAGACTGTTGAAAATTTCCATAGTGAATGGTAACTGATTTTTGCAATCATTAAAAAGTAAAACAAAAACACAGCAACAACAAAAACAACAACCAGCAAACAAACACTAAAATCCAAACCAAACGTACTAACAGAGATTTCAGTTTTCTTTTGTTTTTTAAAATTTTGGTGTAGATTCACATTTCCCTGCTTAGTATTCTGAAGATGATCACCAGGTGTACTCTCTTACTTCAGTATGGAAGTACAGTGAGAGCACAAGTACATCTGGAATAAGATTAGAAGCATGTTTTGTTGCTTTTTACTTTCTCTCCATATATTGGTGGCCATACTTCGGCTTAGATAATTTATTCTTAATGAAGGATTAGAGTTTGGGATGCTGAAATTCAGAAAGAAGAAAAAGTTATAGGCAAAAGATTCATAATGTCAACATTGATGAGTGTACAGGTAATATCATTAATAACACTTTTTAGGGGGAAAAGTTGCTTTCTATTGTGAAAATAGTAAAGTCAGGAAAAGAATAATGCCTATAGATTCAGTTAACATGTTATGTTCTCAAAACACTGGATCCATCTGTCAGCAGCAGTTAAGTTTAAGATTTAAGTTTAAGATTTCTGTATTGCTGTTAAACTTTCAATGTGTTGTGAATTGTCAGTCATAATGCACTTTTTTTTATATACTGTTTTTAGGATTGAAAATTAAACTTTAAAATGTTAGAGTCTGTGTCTAGTGTTTTCTGTTTGAAATGCCAGTCTTCAAATAAAGAGGTTAGTACATAATAACGTTATTGTGGTCAGGTATTCATGCAATATCAATAAATCTTATTTCAGAAAGACTAGAGTTGTCCACCAGCCTCAAACCAGAAGGGAATTTTGAACAAGATATCCTTTTTTCCAGAATTGTGTCATTAGAATATTTGAACACTTGCCACTGCATATTAAATAATCAGTGGGATTTTGCATGTGGTGTTTGCATTTCATTATCTGTGTTTTGTGTTAGAAAATTAGATAGGTGTGGGGGATGGGGTGGGGGGGGGGGGGGGGGCCTGATTTTTGTTGGGATTTTGTTTGTTTGTTTAAATAAACTTTGAAAATGAAAGATTGGGGTCAAAATGAAGTGCACTTTCATATTTGTTTATGAACATAAGGATATACTTGTGATCATAAAATTACATTTTGATCATGAGAATGGGTATGATAGCGTCTGTCCATGAGAAATTTGATAACCAGTACCATTGTTTAGGCTTGAAGTCAGCAGAACACAAATTCATTCAGTCTGCATTTCTTGCCACTTATTTATGAATACTTGTCTGGTATTGATTTTGGGATCAGCACTTTTTATCATTGCTTTTTATTGACAGCTCTAACTTAAAGAAGGTGGTGTAGCATACTTTTTCAGAAAATTTAGGTATTGTGTTCCGTGAAAGTCAGTGTATACACAAAACTGACATTGGCTGCAGGTCTTATGACAGGAAGAAAAAAGTTATTTTTGTCTTTTAACTTCCATTTATAAGTGTGTCACTTATTCATTTACTGAGTCAGTAAGTATTCAAAATAAGTGCAGTTGACAGTGAAAAAGTTGGGACATTTTTTAATTGTTCGAGAAATAGCCAAGATCCTTTTCAACTGATAATGTGTTCATCTTGGAAGGAAAAAAAAGAAGGGTTACTTCAGAAACTCTCCATTAAATTTTCTTTTCAAAGTTAATCCTTTTGTTTTTCCCTTCACACTGTGGAGTACCGCACTCTAATGAGTGTTTGCCAAATTCAATTTTTGTCGGTTTAGAGCCAAACCCTGAAATTTTACAAATAGTTTATCTATCCATCTGTAACAACTATTTTCAACTGTAGAAAGTGAGATGAAGGCCATGCAGCACTCTTGGGGATCAGTGACTAGGTTGGCCCAGGATAGGCAGGAGTGGAAGCGCTTTGTTGCTGCCCTACACACCACTGGGTGTAATGGTTAATGATGATGATGATCTTCCATGGAGAAAAAGGTACGGCAGTGAAAGGATTCAGCCACACACACACACACACACACACACACACACACACACACACACACACACACACACACACACACACCACTCATGTTATGTTCTATACATCAAGATCCTTGACAGTGTCACATTATGAGAAGATGGTTGTGCCACTGTTGGAAGAGCTGATGCCGTGTTACATTTTCCTGCGTTACGACACCCAGAACAACCTGGGCTATGAGTGGCTCTTCATCTCCTGGGCTCCAGACTTCGCTAAGGTTGGTGAAGGGCGGCTTTATGTGTGTGTGTGGTGTGTGTGTGTGTGTGTGTGTGTGTGTGTGTGTGTGTGTGTGTGTGTGTGTGTGTGTGTGTGTGTGTGTTGTTTTTGTTTTGTTTTGTTTTTTATTCTTTTATTTCGAGGATAATGGAATAAGCATTCATGTCCTTTTTCTTTTTCATCTAGTCCCCGAGTGTTTGTAGTTTTGTCAATTTTGTCATCTGTTTCCGCCGGCACACAATGGCCTACTCTTCTGAAAAAAGGAATGGGTTTTAACGTGTGTGCAAGATGTTGTGCGTGCATTTGCACACAGGACCTCGGTTTATAGTATCATCTGCAGGACTTTTGGGGAAAGTGGAGTTGGCACTGATGTTAACTCCAGTGGAAAAATCCTAATATCTTTTCATCTTGTTAGCGAATGGCTGCATGTACATGAATTATTTGAATGCAAGCACATTGATTCATTTGCTTTACAAGATTAGCCGCCATTAAAAATTCCTGGATATATCATTATTATTATTATTGTTAGTTGGTGTATTGCTGCTACTGCTTCTGCTGCCGTTGTTGTTGGGGTTGCTGCTGGTGTTGTTGTCTAAGTGCATTAAGTCCATAAAGGGACCCCTTCCCATGCACCTACCCCTTGTTTTAGATTTAAGTGTGTTTCGTTTGCCAAAACATTGGTGTTTTGTTTTGTTACGGTTGTTTTGTTTTGTTTTTGTTTTTTTGGGGGAGGGGGGTTGGTGGTGGTGTGTTTTGGGTTTGGTTTTTGTTTGTTGTGTTTTTGTTTGGTTTGTTGTTTTTTGTTTGTTCAATGTTGTTGTCTTTTTGTTATTGTTTGTTTAGGGGTCTTTTTAGCACACAAATAATTTACCGAGCATTCAATAATCTTTCATAGCTGCTTATATAAGTTTGGATTTTTGTTAAGGTTGGATGTGGTCCAGTTTTATATCAGGTTGTGTTTTTGTAGAGTTTTGTGCGCTAACTGTGTTTTTCATATAGGTGTTAAAGTTTTGTGTGGCAGAGACCAGGATATACATCACCACTTCTTACTTCTGGATTTTTGTCCACATAAATAATAAACTTTTCTAACGCATCATTTTCTGATTCTATGTCTTAAAGAGAGGAAAGAAAGCTACATGTAGTTATTTTGGTCTTAGAAATTACTACCCCCCCCCCCCCCTCCCTTAACAAAAAAAAACAACCCAAACAAACAACACTAAAGAGAGAAAGATAGAGAAGGTGGGGGGCTGAAGGTATTTATTAATTCAATAGGGTATGCAAAACATGATAAAGGGATAGAAAATTTGTTTTGCAATTAAGTGTCACGTCTGTTCTGATAATTCGCTTTTGGTATAATATGCATGTCCAGGGGTGCCTGTCAAAATAATATGATTACTTGCACTTTTGTGACTGCTTGTAAGCGCTGATTGGGTTTTCCCTTTTTTTTTCCTTTTTTTTTTTTTTAAGTCAAAAATTTTCTCCTCCTTTTGTGTGTGTGTGTGTTGATGAGTGAAATCCTATGCCTGACTATACAGTACACCAAAAGTGATAGACAATACAATGCAAAAAAAAACCCCAACACAATATAGGTAAAGGTAAAGGAGTCCCATAACCTATAAGGTCGTAGGGGGGGCGAGGCGTCAGAGATCTCACTTCTCTAGGGCCAGCATATTGAGGGCGGCACCCATCTCCTCTCCCTCGCTGCTTTACCTTCCCTGACCCTAAAGAGGGCAGGTACCCATTTACAGCTGGGTGAACTGGGGGAACTGTACTGAAGCCAAGTCGCGCAAACGGTCACCCATCCAACTGGTAACCACGCTCGACGCTGCTTTACTTGGCTGGGGGAAAGCGAGTGCTCCGACTACTGAGCTATTTCCCCCCCTTTACCAACACAATATACTACCATATAATATTATGCAAAAATTCTGATAGTCTATGTATGGTCGTAAAATAAGTGTTTCGCTGAATTTTATCTTCTTTTTTTTTTAACCTTATTTTCTTTTTCTTTTCTCGCCTGCTTTACCAGGTTCGTGACAAAATGTTGTATGCTGCCACACGAGCCACGCTGAAGACAGAGTTTGGTGGTGGGGAGATCAAGGAGGAGTTGTTTGGTACTGTCATTGTGAGTGTTTCTTATTTACTTATCATGTTTCTGTCAGTGTGCTCTCTGTGTGTGATATTGGCTGTTCTCTCTCTCTCTCTCTCTCTCTCTCTCTCTCTGTCTCTCTCTCTCTCTCTGTCTCTCTCTGTCTCTCTCTGTGTCACACTCTCTCTCTCTCTCTCTCTCTCTCTCTCTCTCTCTCTCTCTCTCTCTCTCTCTCTCTCTCTCTCTCTCTCTGTCAGCCCGTGGACAAAAAACACGAGCAGTCTTAGTTCAATTCCACCCCAACACACACACACACACACACACCACTCTCTCTCTCTCTCTCTCTCTTTCTCTCTCTTATATATCCGTAAGGGCGGTGACTGGATGTAAAAAAGCACATGAGTGTTTATTCATTATCCTCGAAATAAAACAATTTGCCATTGTATCTTTTCACTGTTTTTGTCTAATATTTCTGTATGCCTCTCTTTCTCTGTCTGTCTGTCTGTCTCTCTCTCTCTCTGTCTCTCTCTCTCTCTCTCTCTCTCTCTCTCTCTCTCTCTCTCTCTCTCTCTCTCTCTCTCTCTCTCTCTTCTCTCTCTCTCTCTCCCTGTCTCCCTCTCTCTCTGTGAATATGAATTGTCTCTGTCTCTGTCACCTTTGTTGTACTGTATGTGTGCAGCAAGATGTGAGCTACTCAAGGTATCAGAAACACTTGTTTTATACTGTGTGTGTGTTCAGGAAGATGTGAGCTATTCAGGGTATCTGTAACACCCATGTTAACCTGTGTGTGTTTAGGAAGATGTGAGCTATTCAGGGTATCTGAAACACCTGTGTTTACCTGTGTGTGTGCAGGAAGATGTGAGCTATTCAGGGTATCAGAAACACCTGTAGACTTATTCAGGGTATCAGAAACACCTGTGTTAACCTGTGTGTGTGCAGGAAGATGTCAGCTATTCAGGGTATCAGAAACACCTGGAAGCCCAGATGGCACCTGCCCCTCTCACAATGGCAGAGGAGGAACTGCAGATGATCAAACAAACTGAGGTAACGATACTTAATGCATACATAGACATATAAACACACACACACATATATATAGATATATATATGCATGTGCATGAATGCTTTATATGCATGCACACACGCGTGCCACATTCACACTCATGCACACACGCACACACACACACACACACAATATTACGTATATGTGCGCATGCATGTATGCACACACAGACACACATGCATGTATGCACACATGCACACACCATGCGTGTGTATGTGTGTGTGTAATAAACAAATTAAAAGAAGAAATAGATAAAAAATATAAACATGCACACATGTACATATACATGAATACTTAATGCATACATTCATAACAGGAGGATCCTCTTCTGCATTTCATTTTTTTCTATTTTTCAACCCTAGGCTTCACATTTTTGTTGTTTATATTCTATAGAAAGTAGCCAATACAAGCCTTAGCATCCAGTAAGAATTTTCACCCTCTTCCTTACTTGAATTTCTTGTTCTTGACACTGTTAGAGGCATTTTGATTAAATTACCTTATATTCACAAATAGACACTCACTTGATTGAATGACCTCATATTCATAGGTAAATGCTCATTTGATTAGATTATCTCATATTCACAGGTAAACACTCTTTTGATTAAATTTCCTCATATTTACAAGTAGACACTCATTTGGTTAAGTTACCTCATGCTCACAGATAAATGCTCATTTGATTGAATTACCTCATATTCAAAGGTAAATGCTCATTTTATAAAACTTGCTCATATGTACAGGTAAACGCTCATATCAACATGGACAGTCGAGCCCAGACGATGCAAGGAATAGCTTTTCCCTTCACAGAGGAGGCAAAGGAGGGTGTGTTCAAGTTCCAAAATAAAGAATGCACCTATATTCAGCTGGTGAGTGGGCTGCCTTCCTGGGTGTAATGTACTTATTTTAAACATGTTTGTATTGAGAAGCTTACAACAGAATTATACAACACACCACCCCATATTGAGCGGCAACAAATTTAGAGTTTATATCATGATTTGACTGATTGATATATATATATTTTAGCAAACAAATGCAATGTAATGTAATTGCTGTACATTTTACACACGTGTCCAAATTGCACGCTTTGAAATCGATACTACTGCTATCTAAGAAATTGTGATGGAATGCAAAATGCCAATTCCTCAGTAAAAGTGTTGAAAGAACCTGCGGTAAATGATTTGACCTCTCCTTTAGAAGCAAATTAATCAAGTCAAAAATACTTTAATCATCCCATGAAGGTCAATTACAATCAGTTACAGCCAACACTTCTGTGATGGGAAGCATCGATCAATATTTCCGAGTTGCAACACCTCTGAACGGAAAGTATCAGTCATAGATTTTTCCCATTATAGGTACAAAACAGGCTTAAAATTCTCCCCACACTTTGTTCGCAGTTAGCTCCCTTGATTTGCTTCTTCAACAACATGTCATCAATGTTTTCCATTTGGTGATAATGACTTTTGGTGATTTTTTTCTTGTGTGTGAAAAATGTTGGGAAATTGAAGTTTTGTAATAAATCATATGCCTCCCTAATGTTCATAATAACAATGCTTTTGATGAAAATTATGTAGATTCTGGTGATAATATTGATTCTTTTGTTTTTGTTGTTCCTTGGCTAGAGCTCCAAGGTTCACCAATGGTGAGATTAGCGACCATTTTTACCCACCATTAAGGTAGCTGCATTCCGACTTCAAAGATGGTGTTGGTGGGGAAGTGAGGGGGAACGGCAGGGTCTTTTTTTCGTTTCTCAGCTAGAGCTCTGAGGTCCTGTGTGCGAATGCACACAGAACATCTTGTGTGCACGTTAAATCCTGTTCTGCTTTTCATAAGAGTAGGCCATTGTGTGCTGGTGGGAACAGATGACAGAATTTACAAAATCGCATGCACACGGGGACTGGATGTAAAAAAGCACATAAGTGCTTATTCCATTATCCTCGATATAAAAAATAAATAAATAATATAAATAAAGGTTCATCAGTGGTGAGATTTTGGTGTTTGCAACCGTTTTGAGAGATGGCAAACCCTGGTGGCATTGCGTGGAGCTCCTGCCATTGACAGTGGCGATATGGAGACAGCTGAGTTGAGTTGAGATGTATTGCTTTGATTGTGTTTGTGAACTTTATGGTGCATGCTTATGAACACTATTCAACACATTGTTGTAAAAGATTACTTGTAATTGCAAGCATATTGTTGCTCAGAGGCTTGTATATGTAGGTAGACAAGTGTGCACATGTGCAAACACATTTGTATACACTCACAGACTCTAAACATGTTGTTGTTCTATTCCCCTTTCAATCCACCATTTGTTGTTTGATTGCCCAATTCTTTTTTACATGTATAAAAGAAGAGGTTTAGATATTCATAAGAAATATGCCACTAGTCAAGAAGTTTTATATGACTCTCAGCAATTCATAATATCAGTTGCTGAAGTCATATATTCTTCACCTGTAAGACCAATACTGTAATTATATATATATATATGTGTGTGTGTGTGTGTGTGTGTGTGTGTGTGTGTATATACATATATGTGTGTGAGTGCATGTAAAGGAGAGAGAGAGAGAGAGATGGGGTGTGTAATAATAGGTACTTTGGTATAATAATAATAATGTATGGAATTTATATAGCGCTGAATCTTGTAAAGCAACAAATCAAAGCGCTCAGATTTTATTTCATACCACTTTAAGTCACGGCAGATTTCTCTCCGTGAAATTCGGGCTGCTCTCCCCGGGGAGAGCGGGAGAACGCGTCGCTACTTAGCGCTGCGCCACCCTTTCACCCTTTTTTTTTTTTTTTTTTTTTTTTTTTTTTTTCTGCAGCTGTATTTGTTTCCCTATCAGAGTGGCTTTTTTCTAAGAATTTTGCCAGGGACAACTCTCTTGTTGCTGTGGTTTTTTTTACGTGCGCTAAATAATTACGTGTAACACACGGGACCTCGGTTTATCGTCTCATCCGAAAGACTAGCGCCCAGACCACCACTCATGGTCTAATGGATGGGGGAAAAATTTCCGGTCCAAATGGGGTACGAACCGCCGCACACTTCAGACCCGGACTTTTCGCTTTCTAGACAGGCGCGTTACCTCTAGACCACCGATCCACCAATGCGGGTGTGTCTAAATCACCATGTAGTGAATAGACATTAAACAAAACAAAACAAAAAACAAAACTCGCAGACTCACACACAAACTCACACATACTCACACTCACTCACACACACACACACACACACACCACACACACACACACACACACACACACACACACAGAACCAACATGGAAACCTTTCAGACATAATGTAAAGTGACAACGCAAACCATGTCCTTCTTTACCTGACCTTGCCCTCGTTTCTGTCGCTGCGTCCTAGTCGTTAGATTTGGAAAGAGAGAAGGTGCTGCTTGTGACCTCCTCACTCATTGAGGTGAGTGAGCTGCCCTCTCAGATACCTGTCGACACCGCCAGGTATCACCTCTTCTGGTTCCCGCACACACACGAAGGAGACTACATAGAAAGTCCAGGTATGATCCTTTTTTTTTTTTTTAAGCAAGTGTATTAAATTTGATGTTACCGTAATTTGTTGGGTTGTTTTTTTAGTTTCTTGGCTAGAGCTCCAAGATTTACCAGTGGTGAGGTTTTGCGTATGCCGCCATTTTGGCCCACTATGTAGGTAGCTGTATTCTGACTTCAGGGATTTTGTCATCTTGATAGCCTTGTTAACCTTTTCCCTACAGGTAACCCACTATAGGGTAACCAACCATCTACTAACCCTTCCATGCCGTATCACCCACTACTGGGTTACAGAAGCATACCAGTGCGCACTAGTGCACGTGTACTGGGAAAGAAGGGTTCTTTCTTTTTTCTTTCTTTTTTTAATGGAGATCAGATTTCAGTTGTTCCTGTCAGCAACTACGAAGTGATATAATCACATTACATAGTCTCAGGGATACTGAACAGGGAATTTTTGTTTTCCTACTGCTATTACAAGAGGGTTTCTTTCCCTTAACGTAGGAATAGTGATCAGATTTATCACCCATTTAATGAGTAGACACGCACAGAGTTACCTAGAGTGTGGTTTCGAGTTTCTGTGAGGTTTCCATTTCAGAAGATTTTTCTGATTGAGTTAACATTGGTCCTGACCCTGCTTTCCTGAAAAGTTCTTTGGATGAGACTGTGAATAGGGTCCCTGTATGTTAAGATGTGCAGAGCAATTTGTATACATGTTTAAAACCCCATTCATTTCTCATAGCAGAGGTAGAGGTTTTGGATGGTGGGATGGATAACAAGAACATATCCAGCATATATCTTACTACCTGGAGAGGGATGGGCTCCACTGGGTTCGACTTGCCCATGACACTCTGCCTGAAAATTCAGTGCAACCAGTGCCCCAGCAACCCCACAAGGAGCTAAGGTAGAAACCAAATCTACAGTACCTTTGCTTTACCCAGCTTTACAGGTAAAAGGGAAAGGTGTCCCATAACCTATGTGGTCCTAGGGGATCAAGGCATCAGAAACCTCAGCTTCTTCAGGGGCCAGCATATTGAGGGCGGCGCCCATCTCCTCTCCCTCGCTGCTTTACCTTCCCTGACCCTAAAGAGGGAAGGTACCCATTTACAGCTGGGTGAACTGGGGGACTGTACAGAAGCCAAGGCACAAAACGGTCGTCCATCCACTTGGTAACTACACGCGATACTGCTTCAACACTGGCTTGGGGCAAGCGAGAGCTCTGAGCTATCCTGTCCCCGAATCAGCTTTGCAGACAATAAATGTTTGGGGGGGGAGGGGGGGGGTAATTTGTTTTTGGAAACAAAAACATATGTAATAACTAGACAGCATCACATGCACAAAGAAAAATATATGCATACCTGTATGCTCATACGCATGAATGCACTCACACTCTCCCAAAATATTAAAATTCTGAATGAGGTGGGATTTTGAATATAGTATTTGTTTCATTTTCAGATTCAAGTTATTTCTATTTTGAGATCGGTATATCCTTGAGTGTCATACATATTAGAATGTACTAGTTTTTTTCCAAAATCTGGGAACTGCTTGTGTGTTAAACTGCAATGGAGCAAACTGATAGAAGAAACACAAACAAACCTGGTTGTCTTAGGCATATATGAGGAAGGGACACAACTTGTCTTGAAGGCTATGAAAATTGTCATTTGGCCTCAGTTTAACTCAGTGGAGTAGTTTCAGAAACAAATCTCTGACAAATTGTTTCCTTCTGAGACTTGTAAGAAACATTGTTTTGGTAAGAATGGCCTCTCTGGGGGGGGGGGGGGGGGGGGGGGGTTCCTGTCTACAGTACCAGGCTCAAACAAAAAATTATCTTTTTAGCCACGCCTTAGATTTCCAGTTCCTTCCCTTTGACCTTTCTGCCACTCTGTTGGGATTGCTTGTTTATTGATTGTGTTCTTGTCTGAGGATTTTGTTTTTCCAGTAATGGGAGTTCAAAAAAAAATATATCATAGTAAACAGTACTTCATTTACAGTGTGTGTGAGTGTCTGTCTGTCTGTCTGTCTTGTCTGTCTGTCTTGTCTGTCTGACTGTCTGTCTGTGACTGTGTGTTGGGAGCTATTGTTTTCAAATTGTTTGAGTAATGCACAAGTTGCACAGGTTTCAGTTTCTTTTATCCTCCTCTCTTGTATATTCTCTCTCTCTCTCTCTCTCTCTCTCTCTCTCTCTCTCTCTCTCTCTCTCTCTCTCTCTCTCTCTCTCTCTCTCTCTCTCTCTCCAGTCACATACACACACTTACAACACACACTTACTCACACACACACACACACTTACACACACACATATTTCTGTCTTTTGTAAAGTGACAGATATTTCCAGACATGGGTTATATCAAGCGGAAGGTTGACTGAATTGTTTGACTGTATTTATTCAATACTACATGATATCAAGCACATGGTTGTTTGTTATCTTTTACTGTATTTATCCACTCTTTTTTTTCTTTTCTTTTTTTTGTATTTATCTACTCAATGTTAACAGGTGATATTAGGCACAAGGTTGTTTATCATGTTTGACAGTATTTATCTCCTCAACATTACAGGGATTGTTTGTTATGATGTTCTGTATTTTACTGCTCAGTGTTACAGGTGATAATTCTAAAGCACAAGGCTGTTTGTTATGTTTGGCAGAATTTATCTACTCCACGCTACAGGTGATATTAAGCAGAAGATTGTTTGTTAAGTTTGATTTGTCTCTGCAAGATATAGCGCTATATAAATTTCATTTATTATTATTTTTATTTATCTATTCACTCAATGTTACGGGTGATATTAGGCACAATGCTGTTTATGTTTGACAGTATTTATCAACTCAATACTGAATGTAGCGCAAGCGCAAGATTGTTGGTAATATTTTACTGTATTTATCTACTCCATGCTCCAAGTGATATTAAGCACAATGTTGTTATGATTTACTGTATTTATCTACTCAGTGCTGCATGTTATATTGAAGCATGAGGTTGTTATGTTTGGCAATATTTATCTATTCCACGTGTGGCTACAAGTGCTCCATCTTTGTTATAGTTCACAGTATTTATCAACTCAATATTACAGGTGACAGTGACAATGACAAATTCTTTTTTTTCGAGGATGATGAATAAGCACCCATGTGCTTTTTTACATCCAGTCCCTGCCCTTACGGATATATATATAAGAGAAAGAGAGAGAGAGAGTGTGTAGGTTGGGGTGAAATTGAACCTAAGACTGTTCGTGTTTTTTGTCCACCTGCTGGATGATATTAATTAAGCGCGATGTTGTTTGTTATGTTGGACAGTATTCATCTACTCCATGCCTGGCTACAAATGCTCCATCAAGGAAAGAATGCTCTACTCCAGTTGCAAGTCTCCACTTGTGGACTACATTCAGAACCACCTGAGTGTCCCCCTGGCCAAAAAGGTATGACCCCCCAAAAAAAAATATTGTCATGTTTCTGTGAAAGCAAATAATAAAGATGAGTACAAGCAAAATTTTAGAGGATGAGAATGATGATTGTTACACTTCTGTGAAAGTGTATCAAGTGGAAGAGGAAGAGCTGGATTAGAAAAGGGGAAGGGTTATTGTTATATGTCTGTGGTAGTGTGTAAAATGGATCAGGGAGAGCTGGATTTGGGGGAGGGGAGTGTCGGTATTTTAAAAATTCTGTGATATTGTATACAGCGGGTGAAAAAGAGAGTTGCAAGCAACGTGGGCCAAATTAACTCTGATTTTAGTCTGAAAAATGGGTAATGTAGGAGATTTTGATCGATCTTTCCTTGCATGGAATCAGTGTGTTTGTAAGTGTACTAATGGCAGACTGCAGTAAACTTCACTATGGATGTCTAAATATTGAATCCAGGCCAGTGGTGGATTTATTTTGAAGCAAGCGGTAAAAGTGTCTGATTTGAGATTTATGTGTAGAAATGTGTTTCTTTCTGCAAGCAGTTGAAACTTGAAAAACCTGAATGTCGAGTTAATTGAGCTCTGAAATGTGCAGATTTGAAGAAAATTTTGACAAGAGATTTAAAAAAAAAACTGAAAAAGAAACATTGTTGTTTTTACACAAACCATCTGTCCTTTAAAAGATCAACTAAGTAAAGAAACATGTTTTTTTACATAAACCATCTGCCCTTCTTATCAATCAAAACTCTCCTTCCAACATTTTTTTTTAAAAAGAAAGAAAGGGAAAATGCTATGCTGTAAAGCAAGTGAAGGAAACCAGAATTGCTCGTCACTCTTTTGACATCAAGAATATTTGTATGCTCTGCCTGAGATTCTGGTCACTGTAAGGGGTACCCTTTCAACACACCCTTTTCTTTTTCTTACTGCAATCATTACTTCATGGAGAAAAAAAATTGGACCCCCTCCCCCCCACCCCCACCCCGACATGCACGCACACATGTGCGCACTTGCACACTCACACACACCTCCCACCCTCACCTCCTGTCCACACTTGCTCACACTTTATCTCCCTCTTCCCCTTCAGCAGAGTCATTGTGTTTTCCTTTGAATTTTTTTTGGTGGAATTTTTGCAAATGACATATTTGGTCATCTTTGATGTGTAGTCAGTACAAGCTCCGTTCTAGTTTAGCATTATGTCAAAGACTAGTATAGTATAGACTTCAGAATTCCAGAGCAAATGGAAACATACTGACACCTGTAATTTGAACTAAACAGTTTTTGAAATTTTACTCTGCTTGTGCATTCTTTTCAGTTAATTTTCATGCAGGTTAACAAATACCTAAACACACACACACAGACACACACAATTTCCTCAATGTGAGGCTCTGTGCAAATCCTTTCTATCATTGCAAAGCAGATGTCAGGTTTTCTTCCTCTTCATCATCAAACACTCAGACAGCAAGAATTGTCTGTCACGTGAGCGAAAATGCGTTGCGCTGCCATTAAGCGCCTGACAAATCAGGCCCAGCGCATCCAACTTCAGGGTTGTCAGGTCATTTTGGTCAATACCTTTTTTTGACCATTAATCTGAGAAAAAAAATCCCTGGATTTGATATCATACTCCCCATGGGTATGCTGGGGGCCTGTCAGTATAAAGAGCATCCCCACCTTCTGGGAATTCTGTGCTGGGAGTTCCCTTTTCTCTATCCCTCTTTTTTTTTCCTTGTTCTTTTTCTTCTTTTTACCTCCTTCTCGTCTAGTTTCTGCCTTCTTGGTCCATTCTCCTGCCTTTTATCCAGAAAGACTTTAAATATTTTCTCTCCCGTGCCAAAGTCGGATGTGCTGGGCCTGACTTGTCAGGAGCTTAACGGCAGCGCAACCCATTTTCACTCCTATGACAGATAACAATAGTTGCTGTCTGAGCATTTGAGAAAGAAGAAGATATCAAACAGACTGCTTGTCTTTGAGTTATTATTTTGATGATGTGGTGATATACAATCATTCCTCCAGTTATTCTTGTTTCCTCACTTCTTCTTCTTCTTCTTCTTCCTTTTTTGTCATGTTTCTCCCAGGGGAGGTTTGACATTGATGAGCCTTCCCCATCTCTCTCTGTTTTGAGCTTCCTCCTTATTTATGCCCCTTTCTCTAAGATCATCTGCAATACAGGCAGCCCAGGTCTTGCTAGGTCTTCCCTTTGGTCCCTTTCCATCCACTACGAAGTTCATCGTTTCCTCTCTATGGTGTTTTATTCCTTTGCTGCAGATAGAGATTGATGACCCTGAGGAGCTGACCAAAGAGTTCATCTATGAGGAAATCCACCCCACAGTCAACGTCGCACGACAAAAGTTTGCCAAACCAAAGGGACCTTCAGGTCGTGGCCCTCGAAGGTTAACAAAACCCAAATCGTGAGGAGGGCTGGATGTGTGAATAGTTGGTTTACTACTGTGTTATCTGTTTTACTGGGTGCTTTTTGTAGGGTTCAGTGTTGTGTGATCCTGCCTGCCATATCTGAGTGAAAAACGTCCACGTTGCCTTACTTTTATTTTTATATATTATTTATATATATATATATTATATATTATATATATATTTATGCTTTTCTGAATTGTACAACACGTGTGTGGAATGTTGTTTTTAAAAGATTTCGTTTATATCATTTGTTAGTTGTTAACAAACTCGAAAATGTATTTTTCCTGCGTGTTCGGTGTTAATCAAACATTTTTTTAAACAATTTTTTAACCTTTTTACTTACACCATTTTGTATTGGGTTTTTTTCTTTTGTTTTTATATATCACTGTGTATGTTTGATACATACAGCAATGGAGGATTTAGTCTCGAGAGGTACAATCTCTTGTGTGTGTGTGTGATCAGTCCTTGATTTATGCATGTACCATTTTGGTGATATCAGTGACGCCTGTCTCAAAGTCAGCATTTTGATCATGTGGGTGATCTACTACTGTTTTTGTTCATTTGATGTTTAGTTAGTAAACCATTAATCAAATCATGTGCCTTTGGAAATATCATGCCATCTCAAAATGTTTCAATGCCAATTGAAAGTAAAAGTAGTCTGGTTTTCCAGAAGAATATGCAGATTGCTGGTCTTAAAGTCATCTTTTTTTTTTCATTTCTTACAATCGTGTTGACAATATTTTTTATTTGAAAAACAGCACCATCTTTAGCTGAATCGTATTTTCATTTAAGCTTATCTCTAGTCTGTTGTCTTTTTTTTTTTTAACCAATGAAGCATGAAGGGGTTAGGGTGTGCGTGTGCATGTGTGTGTGTGTTCTTGCATACATACTTGCATGTGTGTAAAAATTCAACAGCTCCAACATTTTTTTTTAAAAATCTCCTAGTGTAATGGCTTGAGCAATGCCTTCGTGATCTGACAACTCAGGATCAAGCCACTGTGGAAACATCCACTTTTGGGGATATTGCCATGAAGTTAACATCAGCATTAACTCCACTCCCCTAAAATCCTTCGGATGAGACTATAAACCGAAGACCCCATGTGCAAACGCTTGCAGAACATCTTTCACACATATCAAAAACCCATTCTGCCTTTCGGAAGAGTAGACCATGTCATGCCGGTTAGAACAGATGACAATTTTTTTTAAACACTTGCACACAGGTGTGTTGTTTAGACACCATCCCTGAAGTCGGAACATGGCTACCTTCATTGGGAGTAAAAACCGTCGCATACGCAAAATCTCACCACAGGTGAACTTCGGAGCTCTAGCCGAGGAACAACAACAAAAAAACAACAACAAAAAACCCAACAACAACAACAAAACTGTTGCCCAGAAACTATGTTTTACTTTTTTTCTTTTTTTTACACGAGACAGAAAACACTTTTTTTTGAGCAAAATCTCTTTTTTTTCATTTGTCAATGTGTCTTTATGTAAGTACATATTTCTGTTTACTGTTTTATCAATACAGAGAACCACCAGTATTTTAGAGTTGTGATGACAATCAAATCTCGTACCTTGTACTGGTATTTTACAACAAGGTGTGATAACAATCAAACGTTATATCTTGCGCTGGTATTTTAGACTGTGTTGTGATGGCAATCAAACTGTAACTTGTACTGTTGTTTTACACCAAGTTGTGATGACAGTCAAAATTTGATAATCCGTCTTTTCATGTATTACATCTTCTCAATAAATCTTGTCGGTTGGTTGTTTTTTTAAGGGTATGATGCCAAAAACGTTTTCAAAATGTCATGAAATCTTATTCGACAGCCTGGTGTGTGTAGTGTGTGTGCGTGCGTGCGTGTGTGTAGTGTATATTTGTGTGTGAGTGTCCCCAGGCTTTTGTACAGAATGTGATTGAGTGAATGTGTGAGCTATAGAGCATAGAAAAATGTCTATGCCTTTAGTGATGCTTGCGACTCTGGGAAAAAAATGTATGGAAGACAGAATGGGGAAGGAATGGGGTGTATGTGACAACAGAAATTCACACAGAAACACACATGCACATGCATGCACACACACTCACATACACACACACAAATGCAGACACGCATGCGCGCACACACACACACACACACACATACGCCTTTTAAATTCAAGAACGGGCAATATTCAATCTCTGTTTTGCTGAACCTCTATCTTTTCTTCTTTTATATCTTTTTACACTGAATCTCATTTTATAAATTTATTTGTCTCATCATAAAATCTGTTTTAGAGATTTTCCTTTTTTCCATTCCTCACTTAAAGCTTCAAAGTTCACCAACAGGTTTTTAACGTGTGCGCAAGTTGTTTTGCATACATGGGACTCGGTTTATAGTCTCATCTGAATGAATTTTGGGGGAGTGGAGTTGATACTGATGTTAACTCCAGGGGAAAACCTCTTGAATGGACACCTTGATGATGGCTCATACTCAAGCTGTCAGATCACGAGCTCAGCGCTCTAACCACAAGTGTATCCCACCCCCATTTTGGAGATATGGAATAAGACACACTCTCTTCTCCACTGTTGAAAAACAAGAAACACAAAATTTGCTGGCGGAATCCTTTCTATTACAGGTAGCCTGTCACCTCTGCATGAAAAGACTTGCCTTTTTTGGATTCAAAAACTTGTTCTTCACTGAAATCCGTGAATTTTATTTGCATGCTGTGGAAAAATATTTTCTGTACTCAATTTTGCTTGTCTGGTTGAAAGGTACTCTGTGTGTGTACTCATGACTTTTCATTGTATGGTTTGGAAGGTACTCTGAGTGTGTACTTATGACTTTTGATTGTATGATTTGGAAAGTACTCAGTGCGTATACTCATGACTTTTCATTGTATGCTATGTATGGTGTGTAATAGTGGCATGGTTAGCTTAGTGGGTAGAACGTTTGACACTTGATCAAAGGTTCAGGGTTCAAGTCTCTCTTTCAGCCAGCAGGTTGGAAGAGGTTATATCTTGGGAGTCAACAATTGGGCGGATTCCAGTCCCCTTCCAAATATTTTGAGGAGACTTTAAACTTAAGTCTTGTGCATGAACTCATGCTAGACAATCTAATAGGCATGTAAAAATCATGTCCCAATTTTAGTGCACATGTAAAATCCTGTCACAACTTTCAGTGAACTCATGTATAGACAATTCAAATAAGCACACATGTAAAATCATGTCCCATCTTTTAGTGAGCTCATGTATAGACAGTCTAGCACACATGTAAAATCATGTCCCAACTTTGAGTGAGCTCATGTATAGACAGTCTAGCACACATGTTAAATTCTGTCCCAACTTTCAGTGAGCTCATGCATTGACAGTCTAGCACACATGTTAAATTCTGTCCCAACTTTCAGTGAGCTCATGCATAGACAATCTAGCACACATGTTAAATTATGTCCCAACTTTCAGTGAGCTCATGCATTGACAGTCTAGCACACACTTGAAATGCTGTCCCAACTTTCAGTGAGCTCATGTATAGACAGTCTAGCACACATGTGAAATCATGTCCCAACTTTCCAAAATCCTTTCTTTTTCTCCTCGTTCTCCTGTCCATTCCTACCAGCACAAATGGCCTACTCTTCGAAAGGCAGAATGGATTTCTAACCTCTTACTATTTGCACCAAACTCCTGTCACTTCTTTCTTTTATTTTTGATCGCTGCTGATTGGCCTTTTAAAAAAAAATGTTAGGGTTTTTTGTTTTGTTTTGTTTTTGCTTGGTTAGCTGGTTTGAGGTTTTATTGTGTGTTTGGGGTTGGGTTTTTTGTTGTTGTTTTTTTTGGGGGAGGGGGGGGTGCTTGTTAGGGGTTTTGCTTTCTTTTATGTGTTGTCCCATGCAGAGATCTGTGAGTGATTCTAGTTTTAAAAGTTTTCTTTTTGTTTTCTTTCTTAGAAATAATAATAATAATGTATGGAATTTATATAGCGCTGAATCTTGTAAAGCAACAAATCAAAGCGCTCAGATTTTATTTCTACCACTTTAAGTCACGGCAGATTTCTCTCCGTGAAATTCGGGCTGCTCTTCCCGGGGAGAGCGGGAGAACGCGTCGCCACTTAGCGCTGCGCCACCCTTTCACCCTTTTTTTTTTCTTTTTTTTCTGCAGCTGTATTTGTTTCCCTATCAGAGTGGCTTTTTTCTAAGAATTTTGCCAGGGACAACTCTCTTGTTGCCGTGGGTTTTTTTACGTGCGCTAAATAATTACGTGTAGCACACGGGACCTCGGTTTATCGTCTCATCCGAAAGACTAGCGCCCAGACCACCACTCATGGTCTAATGGATGGGGGAAAAATTTCCGGTCCAAACGGGGTACGAACCGCCGCACACTTCAGACCCGGACTTTTCGCTTTCTAGACAGGTGCGTTACCTCTAGACCACCGATCCACATGCTCAAAACCCTTTTATAGTAAAAGTTGGGAATGTCTGTGTGAGTGTGTGTACGCGCGCACTTGTGTGTGTGTGCGTGTATGTGTTTGTGTGTTGTAATTATTGTAATTAATGCTCAGAGCACCGCTGTCGCATTAAACTTTTCTGGATCACTGGTACCTTTTCTTTGGTTTTTTTATGTTTTGGGGGTTTGGGTTTTTCTTTCTCTTTTTTTTTTTTTTTCTTGGGGGGGGCAGGTGGGGGGAGGGAGTTTGAGTTTTATTGTTGGGTTTTTGGTTTTGGTGGGGTTTGTTTGGTTTGGTTTGCTTTGTTTGGGGTTTTTTGCCTTTTGTTCTTATGGGCCTTGCTTCTAATGTTATGGCTTTAATGTCATGTGAAAGTCCTTTGGATGAGACTATAAACCAAGGTCCCATCACAGCTCACAAATCCAGCATAACTCAGTCAAGGGTCCAGGACCCAGTACTAAAACTAGCCCCTCTCTTTTACCAAGTCCAAGTGCTGTCAGTTTCTGCTATAATCAGCACCAGCTGGGATGGAATGGATAGCAGCTGAGAGTGAGGGAAGCCAACAGCTGTGCCATGCGTGAACACATGCAGAACACCTTGCGCACATATTAAAACCTGTTTTGCCTTTCAGAAGTGTAGGCTATTTGTGCCAGTAGGAAAATATAATGACAAAAGTTTTTTTTAATTTCACGCACATGGGACGTTCTAACCACTAGGCTAGCCTGCCCCCAAGGTTGGTTCTGATTCCTTTCTCGAGCAAGACCTTAGGGTAAGACTGTGAAATGAGCATGAAAACTTACACAGTATATAGTGAATATCCAAAATACCGTCCCCCTGCTATGCCAGTTGAATCGATGATACAATATATTCAGGCTGCACTCTGCAACCTGGAGAGTGACTGGCCGGCTCTGCCCGTTGGAACGGATGACAAAATTTACAAAACCACATGAACACAGGGACTGGATGTAAAAAAAAGCACATAAGTGCTTATTCCATTGTCCTCGATATAAAAGAATAAAATAAAAAAATTAATGAATAAAACCGATGACAAAATTTACAAAAACACAGGGACTGGATGTTAAAAAAAACCCACATGAGTGGTTATTCCATTATCCTCAAAATAAAAGACTAAATGAATAAAAGAAAGATTCTTCTTGCTCACGACATACTGTGTGATAGTGTCAGTGCAGTGCCTCTGAGACTCTTCAGGGAGCTATGGTAAGGGAAGATTTGAACACGTGCAGGATAGTATACGCTGATCAAAATATGTGCATGTGTGTGTGTGAACCAGTGCATACATACTTGAGTGAATGTATATGCACAAGAGTGATTTTCATGTGTCAGTGAGTGAGCACATACACATGTGAATGTATGTGCACAAGAGTGATTTTCATGTGTCAGCAAGTGAGTACGTACACATGTGAATGTATATGCACTAGAGTGATTTTCATGTGTCAGCGAGTGAGTACATACACATGTGAATGTATATGCACTAGAGTGATTTTCATGTGTGAGCCAGTGAGTACAGTCATACACATGTAAATGCATATGTACAAGAGTGATTTTCATCAGTGAGTACATACACATGTGAATGTATATGCGCTAGAGTGATTTTCATGTGTCAGCAAGTGAGTGCATACACATGTGAATATATATGTACGAGGGTGATTCTCATGTGTGAGCCAGTGAGTACAGTCATACACATGTGAATGTATATGCACAAGAGTGATTTTGCATGTGTGAGTACAGTCATACATATGTGAATGTATATGCACCAGAGTGATTTTCATGTGTCAGCGAGTGAGTACATACACATATGAATGTATATGCACAATAGTGATTTTCGTGTGTGAGCCAGTGAGTACAGTCATACATATGTGAATGCATATGTACGAGAGTGATTTTCATTAGTGAGTACATACACATGTGAATGTATACGTACAAGAGTGATTTTCATATTTGAGCCAGTGAGTACATACATATATATGTGAACGTATATGTACAAGAGTGATTTTCATATATCTGCCAGTGAGTACATAATAGTGTACAAGTGAACTTATATGCGCAAGGGTGATTTTTACTGTGGCAATCATAAACTGTTAGTGAAGCTCAAGAGAAATCCAGGTTTTGTGCCTAGAGTCAACATGACAGACTACTAACTCAAGGTCTTTAGTGGTAAATACAATGCAGGCTTGTTTGGTTCAATTACAGGTTTCATCTATTCTGAAATGGTATCCAAGCCTTTTGAGGTATTGTCAATATAAACAGTTGAAAAACTGAGTTTTGTCTTTTTGTTTTATGCCTTTGTCACCATTTTTTTAAATCCTTGAACACAGAGCAATATCTAGAAGAAAAAACATATTGACATTCTTGATCTCAAAAGGAATTATGTGCATGCTTAAAGTGGTAAGGTGTTGTTGTTTCTGTTGTTTTTAACTTTTTATAAGTGAAGTTTCAAACAAGTTTGCGAGTGTCTCAATTAGATAGGAGAATCCTGAATACATCTGTGATGTTATATGATAATCGTTGATAGAAATTTTAATGTTTGTTATTGCCTTCATTGATACATAAGATCAGGGTGTTGCTGTTTACTGAGTGTGTTCCACTACTACTAATCTTGTAGAGATTGTTGTTTACATTTTTATTTAATAGGTGAATAAAGTTTCTTGTTATTTGTCGTGTGTGTCTTGGGGTTTTTTCTCAGTAGTATGTCATATTCACAAAATTACATGCATGCACATAGGCATGCACACTCGCAGACATACATACCACACCACACACACACACACAAACACACACACACTCGCAAACACACACACACACGCATGCACGCAAACACACACACACAAAAGGATGACAAAATTTACAAAACTGCATACACATGGGGACTGGATGAAAAAAAGCACATGAATGCTTATTCCATTATCCACGAAATAAAAGAATTAAAACAAATAAATAAACACACACTCAAACACACACAGAGACTGTATTGCCTTTTTTAAGGCAATTGTTTGTTTTTAAGATGTATTTTGTATATTTATTAAAATGAAGAACACACACACCTCGACACACACACACACACCACCACACCACCACTCCTATTCCATGAATCTAAGAAAACACAACCAATATGCATTTATATATATATATATATATATATATATATGTGTGTGTGTGTAAGGTAGTGCTAGGCCCACAGTTGCTCAACTATTCATGATAAATGGAGAAAAAGATAACCATACAGACCTGACAAAGTGATGATAATCCTCGCCCCTACAACTTGACTGGCAACTTACCTTGTGTCTTTCTTGTTCTCAGCATTGTATTGCATTGTCTTATATTATACCACTTTCAGCCACACCAGATTTCCTTTTATGAAATTCAGACTGAGCCAGTAACAAACGTGTTGCCACAAGAGCTGCACCTTTTTTCTTTTTTTTTTTTTTGGGGGGGGGAAGGTGGGTAATACCTGTCTGCGTTTTCTCTTGGGGGTTTTTTCCCTTGGCTGGAGCTCTTATGTTTACCTACTGTGATATTTTTTGCATATGCAACCATTTTTGCCCACCATTGGTTGCATTCCGATTTCTGGGCTCTGTCTGCATATAAAATGTGTTTCCCTGTGTGAGTGGCTTGTTTCCTACAGATTTTTTTGCCAGGGACACCTATCTTGCTGATTTCGGTTCTTTTATGTGCGCTAAAATGTGTGTTGCACATGCGACTGACCTCCTTTTAAGGTTTCATCTTCAGCATTAGCACCCATTGAGGTCTAGTGGATGGTGAAAAAAAGTTGTTGAGGATTGAAGCTGCAACTTCTTTCTTTTTAGCAAAAGTGCTACCTCTTAGCCTCAGATCTTGTTTTAACAGACACTGCACCTGATTTGGGATAACAGTAGAATGTGTCCTTTTTCGCTGATGAGGTGTTGACTAATTAAACTGGATCTCTTCTCTTTTTTTAAAAGTTTCTTGACTAGAGCTCCGAAGTTCACCAATGGTGAGTTTTTGCGTATGCGACCATTTTTGCCCACCGTTAAGGTAGCCACAATCCAACTTCAGGGACGATGTCTGAACAAGACACCAGTGTGCATGCGGTTTTGAAATTTTGTCATCTGTTCCCACCAGCACACACTTATCCTGCTCTTCCTAATGGCAGAACGTGTTTTCATATGCGTACAAAATATTCTTCCTGCATTCACACGAGAGGCCTCAGTTTACAGTCTCATCCAAAGGACTTTCTGGGGAGTAGATGTTGACTCCCGGGGGGAAAATCCCCTTGAACGGGGGTTTTGAGAAAGCTCAAACCTGGGATTGATCTGGGGCCGACAGACAGGGGGACTGGATAGCCTTGTGGTTAAAACATTGCGCTCGCAATCTGGCAACCCGGGTTCGATTCCCGTTCAAGGGGAATATTTTCCTCTGGAGTTAACATCAGTGCAGACTTCACTCTCCCCATAAGTCTTTTGGATGAGACTATAAACCGAGGTCCAGTGTGCGAACATACGCAGAACATCTTGCGCACACGTTAAATCATGTTCCGCTTTTCATAAGAGTAGGCCATTGTGTGGCGGTGGGAACAGATGACAGAATTTACAAAACCGCATACACACGGGGACTGGATGTAAAAAAGCACATAATAGCTTATTCCATTTATCCTCGATATAAAAGAATAAAAAAATGTTTAATAAATAAACAGATAGTGAGTGCAGTGCTCTAACCACCAGGCTATCGCTACCCCCAACCTGGATCTGAGGCCTTCTGTTCATACATGATCTAGCGACTACAGACTGTCACACAGAGCCGCCTGGCAAATCTGGGAACTTCACTTTTCCTGGAGTGATGGCCAGACTTAACACTCAAGGCGTTGTCGAGATGTGTGTTATACAGGTTTCTTGTGGAGTCTTGAGGACAAGTTGTGCTGCGTTTCTCCATGATTATGGCCTCACTCTTGTACACAGTGTGTGAGAGCACCATTCTGCCTTTTGCATTCTGCAACATGTAGGATCTTTAAAGGATCTGTGAGCCATTTTTTCTCTTTTTAAAATTTTTTTTATTCTTTTATATCGAGGATAATGGAATAAGCACTTGTGTGCTTTTTTACATCCAGTCCCCGTGTGTATGCGTTTTTGTACATTCTGTCATCTGTTTCCACCGGCACACAATGGCCTCTTCTGAAAAGCGGAACATGATTTAACGTGTGCGCAAGATGTTCTGCATGCGTTCAAACACGGGGCCTCCGTTTATAGTCTCATCCGAAGGACTTTCATGCACCTAGAACTTTTTGTTTTCTTTCATTCCTCAGCTAGAGCTCTGAGGTTCACCAATGGTGAGATTTTGCGTATGTAACCCTTTTCACCCAACACTAAGGAAGGTAGCTGTGGATTTCAGCTCTTTACAAGCTTTTAACAGCTCCATTTCACCCCTCCCCTGATATTCATTTCTTTTTTTTTCAAAGTATTATCGTGCAACCCTCCAGTCCACCTAGCCAATTGTTTCACTAACATAATCAAATCTTCTTTTAAAAAAACAAAAACAGGATGCATGGTATTTTGGCCTTTTAATCGATCGATTTGATTTTTACCGATTTTTTGTTTAATGCTCTCTGTGTGATAAAAAAAAAAAATTCAGGTCGTTTCTTTTGTGTGTGTGTGTGTTCTCATCTATTCCTACTGGCATGAAATGGCCTACTCTTCCCAAAGGCGGAACGAGTTTTTAACGTGTGCGCAAAATGTTCTACGTGCGTTCGCACTCCGGGCATCAGTACAATCCGAAGGACTTTGGGGCGAGTGGAGTCAGTACTTACGTTAATTCCAGAATAAATCCCTGAAAATGGGTGTCTATGTGGTGGCTAAAACAGCCCTAGGCCCTTTGCTAAATCGGAAATCTCCGCTGTTATGTAAATTTTATACAATTAGCCTACAGAAAGTGGCTCGACCCGGGCTGTCAGATCATAAGCGTAACTATCTAACCCGTTTTGTATGTATGTTTGTTTGTTTTCTGTTTGTTGTTGTTTGTTTATTATTTTCAACGTTTCTGGGGAGAGGGGTATATTATATTGATGAAATGTTGTTACTCTCTCTCTCTCTCTCTCTCTCATTCTCACGTTTATTTCATCATTGCCATTCTCTCTCTCTCTCTGTCTGTCTGTCTGTCTGACTGACTGTCTGTCTGTCTGTCAGTCTTCCCAGTCTTGCATCGGTTCTCTGATTACCAGTGATGTTCAGTGTGGTGGTACCTAGGCCTATTGTACAGCATTACGTTTCGTTCAGTGTGGCTTTTGTTTGTTTACCGATCCGAGTTCGTAACTGCGGAAAAAACCGAAAGAAATAAGATAAAATATTCGTTGTTTACTTTGTGTACGCATCGTCCCTTTGACAAAGAGATGGCCTAGGGTTTGTTTTGGTTCAGAAGCAACAACAAAATTAATACGCATCCTAACTTACACTCAAAATTACAGCCATTAGGCCTGTCACAGTCGTACTGCTTTGGACTTAAGAGAGAGAGATGCTTGGTAGCCTAGCCTCGTGGTAAAAGCCTAGGCCAACTTGGTAGACACAGTCCCGGCCTTAATCGGATAACTCCGTTGAGACTCACTCAGTCAAAGAAAGCTAGGGCCTAACGAGATAGGTTCATTGACGAAAGGGCCCATATGCTAGATGAGCTAATAGCGAAGTTAATTGATAGAGGAGTGTTTTTGTTTTGATTTGTTCACTCCACTTTTTTTTTTTTTTTGGGGGGGGGGCGACATTTCTGTCTGGTTTGCGTTGTTTTTCTCTTTTCTTTTTTTTTTTGGGGGGGTGCCCGTTTACTTTTTGGTTTTCTTTTGGGGCAGTAGGGAAGAGAGAGAGAGGGGGAAGCAAACGACTGTGGAAAATAGTTCAAAGAAACATCTGCAGCAGAATCATGTAACAATGAACCAGCATCTTTGGCGGGAATCCGAGCACACAAGTCACTGTGCCGATTTCCAACCAAGGGAGGCAATCTCCTTATGACTCATCGATAGAGAGAGAAATTATTATTCTAAGATAAAGATATATTGTAAAAAATACAGTGACAGAACAGAATGAAGTTCAACTGCAGCCCCGAACAGATTTCAGACAACAGAAAATATAGCGTTAGCCTTCCAGGTGCTCGAGCAAACTCGAACAGCAAACACGAAAGAGCATGACACAATTTCATTGTCTGGGGGCTGGTGTTGATTTCGTCTGCACAGGGGGCCAGGCTACTGTGGTTCAAAATCTGACCAATGAAAATGAAGTTTGCCATCACAAAGAAAGTTGTGTATTCACCACGGCTTTCGAGCTGAAACTCAGCCAAAGGTATCAATTTGCATCAGTGATAGGCTCAGTTAGTCGATTGATTGCATCCATTCATATTTACTAGGGTAGACTGGAAAGAAAAAGGCGTTTTTTAGTATAAAACACATACAGTTCAAAGTAAGGGAAAAAACTCATACAAGCTTACTAATTGTGCGGTTGCTTCCCTTACACTGTATAGTTGCTTGGCGCGCGCCGCTCATACGGGTCTCTGTATGGAATGAGCTCACGTGAAGTGTTTATTCATTGTAGAGCGTCTTCTTGGCGGTCATAGCACAAGCGTTACTGCAGTTCTCTCTGTTGCTCTGTTATCTCTATACGGCTACAATGGGTAAGTATTGCGATAAAACTTTAAGAAAACATTTGAAAAACTCGATGACATGACTTGATATTTTGCATGTTGCTTCAAAGTGGTCGTGTATGATTTTTCATAACCGATTTATATTTTTTAGCGCTTTCACAGGGACGCTTTCACCGACCGGGTTGCCGTCTCGGGCTCCGCTCTTAGCCATCTTGATTTGAAGGCTGTAGTGCTGGAATAGTAGTAGTAAAGCATTGCAGTGGAAGTTCAGTATAGGATAATAGAGGTTTAAAGAATATTGAATAAACAATTGTAAAATGTTTTTAATCATTTGCTAATGATTTTATGAAGTAATATGGCGCTGTTTAGGAACCGATCGCAGTATTTGTGTCTGAAAATCGTGAAAGATGCCTTTGTTGGCCGTCAACATTATGCAGGCATCTCGACAGAGCCTGTAGTAGAGCGGCCGTTGGCGGACACAACATGAAGCAAAGAGCGAAAAAATTCGCATGGTGGCAAAGAAGGGATAAGATTATATTTTAGTTTTTGATCAATCTTGTTGCAATCAGACCGTGCAAAACAATTGACACCAAAGATAATTGTCGAGTTGACCTTGTAAAAAAGCCGGTTAACCGGGAGGCAGCGATTTTTGCTGGAATCGGTCTTTGTTTGGGAAGACGATTTTTTGCTGCTTCTTTGTATGACTGCCAACTGCTTTGTTTCAATACAGGCAGATGACACCACGTTATAAATATTTAGGTTTGGTGGTTGATACGCAGACTGCGTATGAGAGATAATGCTATGATAAGTGCCCAGTGTTCTTTTTTTTCTAATTTCAGTAAATCATAATATTATAATTAGGTCATGAAACTACAAGCTTACGAATACTTGCCAAGCCATGTGGATTTTTTTGGATTTTTTTTTAGTGAATATAATTATGCACAGATTCACCTTATTGTAAACTAAAGGAGAGAGGAAAAAAATTACATTTTCTGTTTGATTTGTTGAAATTGGTTGAAATCAGTTTACTAAAATTTAGTAAGAAGAGTTTACTAAAATTTAGTAAAATGCATAACATTTGTGTGCAACTTTTAAAACTAAAACAAAAAAAGCATGACATTAACTAAGTTTGGGCTGCACTAACAGGAATGTTACTTTTTTGTAGGGTTGCAACCCCCTCCCCTCCCTGTTTTTTATCAGCATTTTTAGGTCTTAATTTTTTGCTTGTGAAAGTAGTCTGCTCATGTGGAACAGTGCTTGTTGCCATGGTTTCAGTTTAACATGCATGAAATGTACAGACTGCATCATTTCATTCACTAGGTTATGAATAGAGATTGGTATTTATTAAATTGCACTTTTATTGTACTATACTTTTATCCCCACCTTCAGTGGCTTCACTGTGCTAATGAAAATCCATATGGTACAAACAGCTTGAGTAGTGTACTTGTGATTGAAATTGGTATAAATAGGCTTATGCATAGAATCAGGTAGGGTGGGGGGTGCCTGTTTTAGTGGTCTTGTAAGTTGTGATCCATTAGACCATTATGAATTCCATAATTAAGCCAGCTAGAACCAAAAATTAGACACCACCTCCATCTCCAACCTACTATAAGTTTGATTTTTTTTTTTTTTTTTTTGTTGGTAATACTGGATTTTTTCCCCCCTGTAATGGAGTCTACTTAAAGATTTGTTGGGGTTGGGTTTTTTTAATAGAAAAATGTACTTGTAAGATGCTGTAGTTCATAGTTGACATCTTTTAACTCAATAGAGTCACACCCACAGTGAAATGGATCCCGCCCTTTTGTGGTGACCTGTGATTTTGGCTATATTTGAAAAATTCAGCAGACTTACCCAACATGATAATGACAAACACATTATACATCATTGAAAAGTTTATGTCTACTTTTGAGATTGTTGCACAGTTTTTCAAAAGATGACTTTTTTTTTATTACAAATTTTCAAAATTTCACTCAATGCTGAAAAATAAAGTTTTGAAAATTATGGCTGCTTATCTTACATGGCTTAAGTTAAACTGTTCAACTAGTCCCCTTCAAGCAATATGATGATATTTCACCAAAGTGAAGTTGGCTGAATCCATCTGATGTCACTTTTTGTACAACAGATTTTTTTATTTTAAGAATCATAACGCTGGAGAGCCTGAAATCCCAAAGATATCGCTTGTTGACATATCAAACAAAATTAGCCAACAGACATAAACTAGGTAAGCTTATGGTCAAGGAAAGCAACTGTGTTTAGGAAAATGATTGCCCTACAGGCCAAAGTACTTTCTCTTGAGTTGAACATTGATTAGTGTTTGGTTTTTTTAAATCGTAATTCTGCCGAATCTTAAGCTTAGGCACGGCACGTCACAGTGAAGGAGAGGAGTGCCGAAGCTTAAGGTTCAGCACAACCTTGTTGAGAAAACACTCTAGCAGCATTTGCCATGGATATCACTTTTTGTTGTTCACATTAGTTGTCTGGGTCATTTTGGCACTCTTCAGTTGGGAGGTGTAACCAAAACTCAACAAACAAGCATTGAGTTGTATGGCTATTATGATTTACAAGATTTTGATGAGATTTGATTTTGAACTTTTTACAAGAAAACATTTAATTTATTATTTTAAAAAAACTCTCAGATGGATCATTTAGTGATTTTTGTCAATTTCTGAATAGATTTCAGGACTGACAGGTAGTGAGGTATAGGCTACCACAATTTTTTCTTTTTTAAATAATTTTTTTTACTTCTCCAGTGTGGATCATATACTATAGTCTAGTAGTAGCAGATGCAGTGGGCAGTACTTAGTGATAGCATTGCCTTCAGGGTTTGGTGGACATAATTTTTTTTTTTTTTGAGTTCTCCAGTGTGGAACATTTTATATAGTTAAGTATTAGTAGGAACAGATGCAGTGGGCAGTACTTAACCAAGTGATAGCATTGCCTTCAGGGTTTGGTGGACATAATTGTATGGTTTTGTCACGCAAGAAAATGTTCTCTGTAAGTCATGATAGCTATTATTCAAATTATGTTAAAATGGGATTGATGAAGGGCCTTCTTGGGTATTGGCCATCGCTCAAAATCCTTTCTTTATTCCCCCTCCCAAAAAAACAAAAATAAATGCACTGGTTGCCATGGAAACAATTCAAGATGGCCAACAGAACAAAATTGAAATGACAAATCTTAGTCAGTTCCTGTATCTTAGAACCTCATATTTATTTGGAGAAATTGTAATGTCTAAACGTTTATTTCATGTTTTTTCATAGTCCCACGAAAGTTTGGCATATGAGTGAACAGCAGGGTTGGGTTTGTTTTTGTTTTTTTTAATTTTAAATACAGGTATAGCTCAAAAACAAAGTAAATTTGTCACATTTGAAATAAAAGTGGTATAGGATACTATTTTGTGTGAGAAATAGACATTCTGAAAGTAGGACACTGGTCACAGAAATTAAAACGCTGGAATCAGAAAAGTTCTTATATAAAGTTGAAGTATGATGGTTTGTATAAAAGTAACACATCTGTTCGTATGACAGATATTTTAACAACATTGTGATTTTTTGGGTGTGATCTTGGACATAAAAATGTCAATGGCTGTACAATAAATAAATAGCGGAGACAAACTCACAAAGGTCTCAGAAAAATGGATATTACAAAGGTGGTTTAAGCTGGTTGTGTAGTGTAGTTGGGGGGGGGGGTTGCTGCTTAAGGACAGGGTGGTAAACATATCTGCCATCATGATCGGATTTCGGGTTTGCACTTAACCAACATGCAAGCACAGGGCATGGAACAAGTAACTTGCTCAATAAGCACTTGCATCCTCTCTCTGTCCCCACCACCCCCCCCCCAAAAAAAATGTTTAACATAAAATCAAGGGCTTTTTTTTCATCTGTTCTCTTATTCAAGTTACTGCCTAAATTCAGAAAGGATAAAAGACAGAAACAAAGCTGTGTTAAAATTAAAGTCAGCTTTTAGTTTTACTGTTTAAAAATGACAGGAACCCTATTGTGAGTGTGAAGACACTTAGATAAGTCTAAAAGAAAATCTTTTGAATTAGCATGCAAACAACAGAACATGTTTAAGTGTCTCTGGTTCATAGATTCTGTGGCCTTTTATGCCTGGTTTCGGAGGGGGGGGGGGGGGGGGGGTGTCTTTGGTTGTTCCCTCTCCTCTCCGTGACTTGAGACATCTTTGTCACATTTGGGTCCTCGGTTCAAATTCTCGCTCTCTCTCTTTTAAAAGAAAACATTGAGTGATTGATGTGTATATAACTGTGTGTGATCCAACAGGCAAGAAGACAAAGGATGTCAACAAGCCTAAGCGGTCAACTTCTGCCTATTTCTACTACCTGGCTCACTGCCGGGAGATGGCAAATAAGCAAGGCAAGGATATTTCAAGGGTAAGCATGATTAAAAATAAGAATTTTTGCTATATTCTTCGTGTGATAGTTGGAGATTGCATTACGTTGTCATTTGTGTACTCGTCAGATTACGGCTTTCCATAATTAAAACACAAAATGTTGCAGACAAGCACTCGGAACGAAGTTTATGGACATGTCAAAAAGAACACTCGCAAGTGTCACTCCATTTCAGAGCTTTTTAGTTTCTTTCCTGACTGGGGGAAGGGGGTTGATTTCCCCATTCCTTAGCTAGAGCTCAGGGGTTTACCAATGATGAGGTTTTGCCCACTGTTAAGATAGCCACATTCTAACCCTTCCTGACTGTTTTTGTTTTTCTTTGTTTCTGAACAGATTGCGGAATTCACCAAGGAGTGTTCTGCCAAATGGCGAGAGATGAATGAGGTTCAGAAGAAGCCATTTGATGAGAAAGCTGCTGTGGACAAAGCAAGATATGACAGAGAGGTAGGGACAGTTTTGCTTGTGGCTTATATGATTCTGAAGGTTCTCTTTATTGTTCTCCATAATTAACAGTGTGTTTTAGGGTTTATTTGATTTTTTTTCCCAGCATGTCACAGGAAAGATGAAAAATGTAAGGATGTGTGTTGTCTTGAGATGTAATGTGAGGTGCTTTACCAATACTGGAGAATGGGCGATAATCTTGTAGATAGCACTGAGTTTGGACTGATTTGGAAAACAAAGTTAATTACTTTTTTATGAAATAAAAAAAGAAAACTCTGATAATGTTAATTTACAGAGTATATATAAAGGTTGCATGACAGCTTCATACTTGGAAACTTTTTACATAGCTGTCAACTCCTCCTTTTTTTCTGGTTTTAGCACGAATGCCTATAGCAGTGTCTTTCAGAAATTCATTCTCATTTACAAGGAGGATATTTCATACAAAGTAACAGTTGTGCCTTCTGCTGCACTCCTTATCTATGCCGTTGCAACTTAAAAAAATTATATGGTGGCTGAATACTGCACATGAGACTAGTTGTTTACCTCAACATTAGGTAGTAGTACCAATTCCAACTACTACTGCTTTTGCTATGCCAGTTGCTCAAAAACTCCCTTTTTAAAAGAAATGTTATTTTTGTACGAGTTTATAGCGCCAGTTTTAATGAAAGGACAAAACGAATAAGTAGCCTAGCAGACAACGATGTCCAAGAGGGGCATTGACTGATGTGCTCATGAGCATAAATCAAAAGTCATGTTTTAGTCTGGATGGATTTGTGTCCATCAAAGTTAAGGCAAAAAATGTGCATCAAATGCTGTTAACTGGTGTCAGCAGAGTTCAGGGACTAGATCACCAAAGTAGCAACAAAACACAGTGGTTTTGCTGAGCATGGGATAAGAAGTTGGAACCTGCATGCATTATTGCGTGGGGGATGGGATAACCTGGTGGTTGGAGTGATGTGCATTGTGCTCGTTCTGCTGACCTTGGTTCAAATTTCATTCAAGAGGATTTTTCCCTCTGGAATTAATATTGGTGCTGGCTCTAATGAGATTATATAAACCGAAGTCTTGTTTGAAAATGCACACAGAACATCTTGCGCACACTTTAAAACATGTTCCACTTTTCGGAAGAGGCGGTTGTGTGCCAGATGAAACAGATGACAAAACTGCACACACATTGAAGGGGGGGGTGGTTAAAAGCACACGAGTGCTTATTCCATTATCCTTGAAATGAATTTTTTTTTTTTTTGCTTTTTTAAAATGTAGAAACACCAATCCTTATTTGATGATCATTTCCAACTTTCTTGTGACTATTGCTCCTTATCCCCAATTCCCAAAACTAGTACACAGTTTGTTTTTATATACTAAACAGATCTGTTCCTACTTTATGGCTCAGAAACCTGGCGGGTAACAAAAACCAACACCCACAAACTCCAGTCTTTTACCAACAAATGCCTCAGGTACATCCTCAACATCAGGTGGCCGGAAGTCATATCCAACAAACAACTGTGGGACAGGACCAGACAAACCCCAATTGAGTCCATCATTAAACAAAGGAAGTGGGGATGGATCGGCCATACACTCCGCAAGCCTGCGTCAAATGTCATCAGGCAGGCCCTTGACTGGAATCCACAAGGGAAGCAGAAAGTTGGTCGACCAAAGCAGACCTGGCGCAGAAGTGTTGACGAAGAAACGAGGGCAGCCGAGAATGACATGGGCCGAGCTGAAGAGGATCTCCCAAAACCGAGTTCGTTGGAGGGGTGTTGTTGCAGCCCTATGTTCCCCAAGGAACCAAGAGGCATAAGTCAAGTAAGTCAAACAGATCTGTGAAAATAACCAGAAAATTTTCCAGCTAGCACTCTGTAGTCTTGGAAGATATTACATGATCCAAAACCTGAAGGTAGACTGTAGCCAAAACAGTTGCTTATTGGTGGCTTGATTCTTAGCTGTCAGCGCAACGCCCAAACCACTAATGCACCTCGCTTTAAGAATATACCAATAATTCTGGACTCCATTGGGCTTTATCTCCCAAACTATCACAGCCCTTTCATAATTTTCAGTTACAGTACTGTAGCCTAGAGTTTTTGTGTGTGTTTTTTCAGATGACAGCATTCAGGGGTAAGAAAACCGACCCCAACAAACCAAAGCGACCTATGACAGCATACTTCATGTTTCTGGGAGACTTCCGTATCAAGATGAAGAACCGAGGAGTGGACCACAAAGAAATCCTCAGACTTGGTAAGTTATTTTTATTCATTTTGGCTGTTGGATTTTTTCTTTTATCACCCTTGCATAACTAGAAAATGCCCTTTAAAAGAATAAACCAAACAAAAACGGACCCTTTTTGTCTCTTTATTCTCACTGTATTGTCTCCTGGTTGACTTTTGAGTAGTTTTGTTTTTACTTGTTATGGTTCTGTGCATAACTCAGATTATTTCTACATTGGCTGTTTTCTGTTTGTGAAGCTGGTGAGGAATGGAGAAACATGAGTGCTGAAGACAAAAAGCCCTATGAGAAGAAGAGCATTGAAGCTGGCAAGAGATACGAACAAGAAATGGCAGAGTACAGAAAGGTACGTCGTCTTGTTCTGGTTTTTAACACCCACTCCTTCTCTTTTTTCCTCCCCCTTGATTTGAGTGAATCAAATTTTTAGATAAATAATGGATGGATGCTTTTTACCAAAGCCTTTTTTCGGGAGGAGGGAGGAGCTAATGTTTGTGCTTCTTTTTGTGCATTACAGATGTATTTTTTGCTTATTCATACAGAAATCTGCTGTGACTTAATATATTTTTCATTGTAAAAGAAACATAAACTGGAAATAAAACATTTCGCAGAACTGAAGAAAAATAAAGTATGAAACATAAAACTGGAGAAATTGAAAATGAAATATGTGTATGTACTTTGTCTCTTTGTGAGCATCACAGCTTTTCGTTTGGTTGTACCAACTTAATAACCATGACACATTTACTTCCATTTCAACAGAAGGAGTCCAAGCAACAACAACAGAGCATGTCCGCTCAGAAGCAAGATGACGATGACGAAGAGGAAGATGATGACGAGGAGGAGGAGGATGATGACGACGATGAGTAAATGGTGTAAACTCCATGGTTGGCCGGAGTGTGAAGACAACCGCTAAACAGATAAACATGTGGCATGAGCTTTGGCCTGTCACTGTTCACAACCCTGTTTTTAGCAGAGTCTTTGTAAATTGTACAGAATATCCATGTTTACAAGACTGAAGGACTTCACCAGCACAGGCAGCAAGTTTGATTTCAGGATGGGAGATAGCATGAGAATCTATGGGGTTCATTCCACATCTAGCAAGGGCTTTTTTTCCTCTAAATAATGAAATAAGTGTTGACTATGAATAGGGATTATTAACCTAACGCAATCCATGTTTTTCTGGGTATCAGGTAAACTTTATTACATTATTGTCATTTTTAATGCACATGAGAGTATTCAGACAATACATTTTATTAGGAGTGGATCCTCTCTAGTAGTATTAATTGGACAAGGCGTGACTGGGTGTGTTTTTTTGTTGAATCAGAAAGGATTTAGCTGTATTTATTGTTGAGGGCCAGCTTCAGTCCACTTAGATATTTATATATGACTATTGTGTTTGACTACAAAAGTTTGTGTCCAATCATTTACAGCTTTAGTGGATGTCTTTATGGTCAGATAATTGTATTTAGAAATGAAAACAGCTGTGCTGTATAAGCTTAATGCCTATTGAGCTTGAACAAATTGTATAGTGTCAACATTTTACATAGGGCTATTGCTGGTGATTTCAATGGCCTTCAGGCCACCAAGTCTGGTCCGTCAGTGAATTTATGCATTTAAAAACTGTATTTAGTTTTTATGAGATATATGCATCACTTTCTGTGTCAGGGGTGTGTATTGAGTAACCAAAGTTAACATGTTTGTTCTCTCCATTCAAAAAATCTTTTAAAACAAAACATACAGCAGTTTGCTGATCTCAAGCTCTTAAAATAAAATCCTGTTGGGTGAGGTCTGACGTAGGAGAAGGGGTTGGTTTATATCAAATTGAAGCCAGTTTTGTATAGGGCCCCCATTTTCCCCTCCCTGTCACTCTCCTCTACACCAACTAGACTATGGTTCTGCTAAAAAGAAATAAGAATCTCCTAACTTAGATGTTTGTCGAGAGGTATTTACAGAACCATTTGAACAAAAAGCAGTACATGTTGTGGATGAATTGTGTGTTTTTATCATCTGCAGGGTCTTTTTTTTCCCCCATCATGTTTTATCGTTTCACTTAGCATTAGAGTATTTGTCATGTATTCATTTTAATGTCTGTATTTTTATTCACTGTTAAATAAAAATGTTGAAAACACAGTTGTGTGTGGAAATTTTATGTGCAAGAACTTGAATATCCATGTTGACAGCTTGCCTCCTTTCTTTTAGATAAAAAAAATGTTGTGTATGAATAAAAGTAATGTTTTTGTATTGGCCCAATCATTTTAAAGCCAAAATCACAATTTATAATGAATAGAAGAAAAAAACATGCAGGATCTGAAAAGAAGGTATGTGAAATTTAGAGCCCTAGCAGTATTTTGGATTCAGCATGTGTATACTCAAAATAGAGAAATGCTAATCAAGATATCTGATCAACACTATTGATCTAACTTGGGCCTCTGCTCAGTGATGAGATACTTTGGCCCTAGGACCTGGCCTGTTTTTAGAGGATTTTCTCGTGAAAAGCACCTCCCATCCTCAGCCTGTGTTCTCCCTGTACTTGAACTCGCATACAAACACATGCATACCCACACGTCTTATACAGAAATCAAATGTTACCTTTATTGACTGAAAAAGAATCTGACAAAAATGTCAAAATCACTTCTAATGTAATCTCAGATCAGTACTGAGCCAGACATTTCACAATATATACATAAAACAATTATAAGCAATACCAGTGAAAATGACCTTTCATTATAATCATATCTCTGCTGTCAAATTCACTCAACAATTTATTTTCTCATAGGTAGACAATGTTTTTCAAAATGCATGGCTAACATTTTTCCATGGTTGGGCCCATCATTTTTCATTTGTGTGACTACAGGTAACAATTCAGAACTTAAGTGTTCTTTGCTCATATTCTTTCAGATAATCTTAACACCTTTTAATCCAGATTTCTATAAGATGCTGTGTGACTCCTTCCTAAGCTACACAAGTTTATTCATAATCATTCTGCACATAAAATACAGAAAAGTATCAATGTGCACCCATTTTTTAAAATCCAGATTTCTAAAAGATGCTGTGACTCCTTCCTAAGCTACACAAGTTTATTCATAATCATTCTGCACATAAAATACAGAAAAGTATCAATGTGCGCCCATTTTCAGTTTGGTCATGATTGGAGGTATAAAATGCCAATACAATGAATCAACTGACATAGGCATTACCCCTTTTTTCCTTGAGATATAGGCTCATGTAAAGAAAGGGTATCCACCTTTCCTCCATGAATGCAAATTTTCATACTGCTGTCTTACACATGCCTACCACTTCCAAGTAATTGTACTTGCTATGAAAATCATGAGTGACGGAATAAAACTAAGTACAGCATCCGTTGGGCTGGAGGCTAGGAAAAAATACTGAAACGTAAACATATCGTTTATTGATCTATTCTAGTATTAACAAGTTTTTCTTGTTTCTAATGCATGTGTCAATCCTGTTCTTGTCAGGATAAAATGAAAAATTTACACAAATAGTACATACAAAGTGCACGAACAGTCCTGGAAAAACATGGTCACCATTGTTCAAATCATGTAGACAGACACACACACACACACCCCCAAAGGGTAATCTATTGAAAGTAATGAGTATACAATTCTCTAACAATTGTCATGGAAGCCTGGTCATGCTTCAGTAGGCTAAATAAACTGGTTTGCAGGAAGAGAACATAATTACACAAGAGGGGGGAAAAGACAATGCAATGTAAATAGAGACTTAGTTATGATATGGCAGAGTCTGCTCTTTGTTTTGTTCAAGGAATGTTACCTGGAGAAGTTTTTTTAAAATGCTTGAAGGAATACGGGAAACTCTCTCTCCAGGAGCACACGCACACAGCTGTAGTGAAACATTCATAAAGAAAGCCCTCCAACCTGCTCCCCCGCCCCTCTGCAAGAAATAGGGGAGGGGGATGCCAAATTCCATGCATGCAGAAACTGAACTCTCGTTTCAAACTTCATTTATAACAAATAAAAATTCACAGTTTACATAAATAAACCCATTTCAAACACTAGGTAGAATGATTTTTTAAGAATGAATAAAAATTCAGTTTGTATTTATAATCTAACTTAATGTACAGATGAGACATCATCATGATTCAGTTCAATAACAAAAAGACGCATAAATTATGCTGCAAAGCATTTTTCTCATCCACCGGAGCCCTCTTTCTTCCATACAGTATGTTACCACTTCATGCAAACTTTTTCTTTCATCTTTACAACAAACAAATTGGTTCACAAACCCCAAGCACTACCATTCAGTCTTATCTCACTTACACATCTTTCAGACATCTGAAATTTTATACAAACTGGACTAACCCAGCTCACATTCTGTCAATTTATGCTCGCAAAACATCTGAGCTGAATGTGGCATATAGCATGATGTCACTTATTTTAAATCTTTTAGACAAATATCTTTCAGACATAAATTAATCTATACAGACTGGATTGACTTAGCTCATACATAATCTGTAAACTTTAAGGTATTCACAAGACAGAGCTGATACTGATGTCAGCCTACCACACACACATTGTCACATGATTTTACAGTTTATTGTTTGCAGGGGAGGGGGTAGACATGTGTCTTCTTTTACTTCTCCGTCTGCAGCATTCACAGAACATCACCAATTCCGTGCCAAAGCATGTTCAGCAGCAAAACCTCCATTCTTGAAGATGGTGTCGGCAATCTGGTGATAATTCTCATTCATGTTCTTTTCATCTCCTGTTCAGGACACACACACACAGATGATGAACATGTTTTGTTTTCAGTCTGCTGCTGGCTTGCGACATTCCCTTTACTTTCACACCAATCCTACACATATATTCAGCTGACAACTCATAAAACATCAAAAAAAATTATCCCACACAGATCAGATAAATGAGAGAATGTGCTTCAAAAGCTGTTTTTCCTGATAATCTTCTGAGACTTTGTCACCTGTCACAATTATTACAACACAAAGGACAAGATATCTAAATTCAGATAATTTTTAATTTCTTGGCAGGTGCGGGCAAACTTAAAGGTATATCGAGTTATTTTAATCAAGACTAGTTTTTTGAGTCGATTTGGATAGCTTGGAGCATGGGCTCCACTGGGTCAATATGCCCACAACACACTGCCTAAAAAATTCAGTGGAGTGCCTTTAAAGACTGCAAGGAATTATGTGAGAAAATCATTTGCTATGGAAGTGACTTCAACACTTTTTTTTCTCTCTCATTGATTTTATGCAGATTGGATCAAAACATGCACTTCTGCTGAGGAGCATGTAAGGGATCCAGGGTTAGTGCAAAATGCTTCCAACTAGGGACTTCCAAGTACTGTAATTAATAATAATAGGTCTTTGCAGATGCTGACTTGGAACATATCCTACCAACTTCAAAAAAAAAGAAGAAAAAACTTGGGGAAAAAAAAAGGTGTTTAACCTTTACCGGACTTCCTGGGTCGCCCACGACCCAGAGGCACATAAAAAGTCTTATATCTCTTAAACTATTTGAGCTATCTTCACGAAAATTCATGACTTTGTCAAGAACCTAAAAAACTTTCGGCAAGTAAAATTTCATTGATGTGCGTGAAATAGAATTATTGTTATTTGACGCAACATTTTAACTACACACACAGGATTGTGCGGGTCGTGGAAGACCCACACATTTTAAAGAGGAGGAACGCTGCTTATTCCTAAAAGGATGGTGCGGGTCGTGGAAGACCCAGTAGGAATGTTTCTTCAGCCGGGCGGACCACTTTTCAAGACTTCACCGAAGGGCGCAGGGTACTTCAAGAGGCCTGGGTTGAAACCGACGAAGTCGAGATGGAAGGTTTACTTGGTCTGCTCCTCTTCCTTGGATCCAAAAAGCAAAACCTTGCATCCACAGTAGAAGTGTGGGATACAGTGTATGGTTGGGGTGTTGCAAGGGCATGTATGAGCCGGAAGCATTTTCAAACGCTTCTGACATACATGCGCTTCGACAAAAAAGAAACACGCAATGCCAGACGGTAACGAGATGCATTCGCCCCCTTTAGGGAAATTTGGGATGATTTCATGGGAAATCTTCTCAAGCATTATATCCCAGGTCCACTGCTCACGATTGATGAGCAGTTGGTTCCTTTCAGGGGGCGATGCAGTTTTCTGCAGTATTTGCCGTCCAAGCCTGACCGCTACGGTTTCAAAGTATTTTGGGTAGCTGATGCTGAAGATAACTACCCTTTGTTTGGCATTCCCTACCTTGGTCGGCCAACTGGTCAGGACAGGCAGGTCAATCTTGGCCGCAATGTTGCTCTCCAGCTGGCAGAACCTTTTTGCAAGAGTGGAAGGAACGTCACGTGTGACAGTTACTTCACCGACCTCACACTGGCTCAAACACTCCTGCAAAAAGGCTTGACCATGGTAGGGACAGTGAGATCAAACAAGAGATTTCTTCCCACCTCATTCAAAGATCCCAAGAACCTTCCCCTGCATGGATCTGAATTCAGCTACAGCAGTGTTGTCACTCTGGTGAATTACCAGAGCAAAAGGAGGAAGAGCACAGTGGTACTCAGCACAATGCATAACAATGGTGCTGTGAACGAAGGTTCTGCAAAAAAGAAACCAGAGATCATCCTGTTTTATAATTCCACAAAAGGGGCAGTGGACACCCTGGACAAAATGGCCCATGCGTTCACAATAAAACGCAAGACAAAGCGGTGGCCCATGGTCATGTTCAGCAACATCATGGATCTGGCGACCATTGCTGCACGTCGCATCTGGGCCATCAACTTCCCAGACCATCGGCTGGCAGGTGGGGATACGCGTGCTACTTTCATCCGCAGCATCGCTGAGGAAATGATTGTACCACAAATCAAGAGACGTGTCTCCCGAGTGGCACTTCCACGGCACCTTGCCCAGACTGCCCACAAGGTGATTGCCAACATTGAGCAGCAGGCCAGTGATGAGCAGCAGGCACCAAAGGCCAAAAAGCCCAGAAAAAACAAGCCACAGCAGCCACAGCAGTCAACATCAAAAGGGCGCAAAGGCAACAGCAATGAGAGTGGCACCCCTGAGCGAAAACGATGCTTGTTCTGCCCATGAAAAAAAGACAGAAAAACCCAGCAGAGATGTGCCTCATGTGCAGAGTTCATCTGCCCAGAGCATACAGTCAGAGTGTGCACTGGGTGCGTCGCCAATCTGCCAGAAATTCAGGAGACAGCATAAGCTTCGAGGCACCTTCGTCCACATCACCTGCACAATGCATTGTACTGAGCACCATTTGCTTTTTTTGTTTTTTGTTTTTTTGTGGCGTTCCAGCATGGCTGGGTATGTGTGAGCCTGTTTACCAGGAACTGGTTTCCCACACTGTACTCGAAGAGCACAGTCAACTTCACTCCGATTTCGTTGGGTACCAAGTTTGGGGAATGGGATTAGGGAACAGGGACCTACCAATTTTGACCATAGCAGCCAGGACATTCCCCTTCTCTTTTTCGACTTTCTACTGCCATGGGATCTTTAACATGCACGGAGGCTGCTGCCATTGTTGGATGGTGCTAGTCTAGCAGCAACTGCCTCGGCCTACTGGCATCGCGGAAATAACAACCACTGGGTCGTGGAAGACCCGCGCCATCCTTTTAGGAATATGCACTGAAAAGGCTCTTTAATGAGTATGGGTCGTGAAAGACCCGCGCCATCCTGCACGTGTAGTCAAAAGCGAGATCCGGTAAAGGTTAACAACAACCTCCACAAAATCCACAGATTTTTTTTTGTTTTTTTTTTTGGGGGGGGGTTAGTCATTTTATCCTTCCTCATATCTCAATTGATACTTGTACATTCATCATCCTGATGTCACCACACACAGCAGCACCCAATCTTATGGTCATTCCAGAACTGGCTTTCTGAAGAAAGCTTTTCAACACTAGGTCAACAGCTGGTAGAACTGTGCACTGCTGCTGGGTCATTTTGATGGTGCCTGGTAAAGCCTGTTCTGATCTCACATGTGCATCATCACCTACAAAGCCCTTACTGATGAAACAATATATGTCATGGAATTACTCCAAAAAGGTCTTTGGAATAGCTTTTGTTGCCTAATTCCATCAACTATAATACCCCCATGAATCAGGAGGAACTGAACTTTTTGTTTTCTCAAAATGTATTTAACACATTTTTAACCTTTGCCACGCTTAATTACTGGAGAATCACCCCCACTTTCACTGAAATAACCAATTTTCTTCCACTTAACACCAAATTTTATGACTTTGTCAGAGTTATGGTCACATTCTACCCTAAAACTGCAGAATTTCCATTGCAAATACACAAACAAAATACTTGTTTAGAATGTGGAGTGAGGTGAGCCTTTTTTTTTTCTTGAAGGTTTTAAAATCATGTCTAAACAAATAGAATGCAACAAGACAACATCAGAACTCAACTCACCTAAAGATAATGCTATCAGATTGTCCTCAATCCGCTTGTTCGCTTCATAGCAGAAAGTCTTGGCCAGCGTCATCTGTTCAGGAAAATCACATATCAAAATACAAGGTTGAGAATATCTTTGTCCAGTAGGAAAGAGAGATGTCTTTTGTCACAAAGACATTTTGATTTCAACGACAACAGCATGTGTAACCTACTTCTTTCTCCAATATAATGGCACAGTTCTTTGGACAGTTCTCACAAGCAGATGACTATGTCAAAAGTATTTTATGAGGGGAATAGTTTTATGTACAATAATAACTGTGAAGTCTTGCTACTCTCATAAATAAAAAGGGTTTACAACTATGTGAACAACATTATGCAGATTAAATCATAAATACCTGTATTCATGTGCTTGGGTCACTTGTTTTTAAAAAAAAGAATCCATACAAACCAAAACTACAACTGTCATGAATTTTTCTTACTGTTGAGAAGATTAAGTATTTGTATTCAATTGTGCTAAATTTCTTGTTCACTTCCATGCCAAAAGCTCTCACCATACTTTTCAAAACTTAACTATCTTTCTCTCTTCACCTTATGTTCTTCTATCTGCAGCCAATATCCATTCACCTACTTTTATTTTTCTCTCTGAAATGATCCATGAAAGTCCATCAAAGCAAAGTACTGATGGCTTGCTTGATGGTGGAATAAAGTAACAATGACCACACATGCAAAAATCCATCCCTAGGTAGATTTGCAGCAAGTTTATGTGCTTTGATTAAGAACTCTTACAGAGTCGAAACTTGCAGCCACAAATCAAATGAGTGAATATTTAACAATGGCTTTAGTACCCCCCTCCTTTCTTACAGAGTCAAAACTTGCAGCCACAAATCAAATGAGTGAATATGAAACAATGGCTTTAGTGCCCCCTCCTTTCTTACAGAGTCAAAACTTGCAGCCACAAATCAAATGAGTGAACATAAAACAATGGCTTTAGTGCCCCCCGCCCCCCCAAAGTCATTGTTCAGTAAGAAAAAAGATAAAAACAGCACCTTAAATAATAATAATAATAATAATGTATGGAATTTATATAGCGCTGAATCTTGTTAAGCAACAAATCAAAGCGCTCAGATGTTATTTCATACCACTTTAAGTCACGGCAGATTTCTCTCCGTGAAATTCGGGCTGCTCTCCCCGGGGAGAGCGGGAGAACGCGTCGCCACTTAGCGCTGCGCCACCCTTTCACCCTTTTTTTTTTTTTTTTTTCTGCAGCTGTATTTGTTTCCCTATCAGAGTGGCTTTTTTCTAAGAATTTTGCCAGGGACAACTCTCTTGTTGCCGTGGTTTTTTTTACGTGCGCTAAATAATTACGTGTAACACACGGGACCTCGGTTTATCGTCTCATCCGAAAGACTAGCGCCCAGACCACCACTCATGGTCTAATGGATGGGGGAAAATTTTCCGGTCCAAACGGGGTACGAACCGCCGCACACTTCAGACCCAGACTTTTCGCTTTCTAGACAGGCGCGTTACCTCTAGACCACCGATCCACCAATCAAGGATATGGTGCTTGACCACATGACTCCACAGCTAATAACTCACAGAAACCGAACGGTTGTAACAAAACAAAACATTGCTTACATGAGAACAGTTGTTACCAAAACATGGCACTGCTTACAAGAGAAACAGTCACAGACAGATCTGTACACACACCTCATGGTCAGCGTTGCGCAGACCGATGCAGTAAGATCTGGAAGCCCGACTGAGGACTGCTGTGCTGCCGTACAGGTCGATGGAAATGTCGGCCAGACGCTTCAGGTCCATCTGCTGTTCAATCACTTTCTGCAATGGATAAGTAAACCACAAATGTCAGTTTCCCCCACTTTCGGCTGCTATCCTTCCCATCCCATCCCATCTGGTGCTGATTACAGCAGGAACTGACCACACTTGGACTAGGTAAAAGGAAGGGGTGCGCTATGTTTAGCACTCTTGACTGAGTGATGTTGGATTTGCACGCTGTGAGACATGACTGACAACTGTCTGTCTGCTGACTGCTTTCTCTCTTTAGCTTTGTGTTGGTTGGGTGGGTGGGTTTTTCGTTGTTTAAAACCCAACAGAAAATGTTCTGCAATCTGGTGGAGCAGACCTCTCTTCAAGTTGCAGACTGCATGTTAGGGTATACCTGAGTCATCTGACAGATGCCATAGCCCAGCGGTTAACATAATAAAGACAGTTATTTATTTCAATACCTTTACATTCTGTTCAAGGGGACAAAAAGTCATTTTCAAGAGTCAAAGGAAAGTTTTCTTTGAAAAAGAGCTCATGTCACATGGTCCCAAGATCTATTCAGAGCAGGTCATAAATAATCTTCATAAAAAGATCAGTACTACTGTAGTTTATCTTCTGCATATATAGCATCCGTGCTAGAGATTTACAAGTTCAAAAGAGCTGTGGTTTATGTACATTCTTCTTCTTTGTTGAACGCTCAGACAGCAACTATTGTTATCTGTCCTATGAGCGAAAAACCATGTGCTGCCGTTAAGTCAGGCCCAGCACATCCGACTTCAGCATGGGAGAGAAAATCTTTTAAGTCTTTCTGGAAAAAAAGCCAGGAGAATGGACCAAGAAGGCAGAAAATAGACAAGAAGAAGGTGACAAGAAGAAAAGGATCAAGGCAGAAACAAAGAGAGGGATAGAAAAGAAGGAATTCCAAGCACAGAATTTCCAGAAGGTGGGGATGCTATTTATACCAACAGGCCCCCAGCATCCACACAGGGAATTTTATGTATATCACTTATTACAGCAGCTAAGAGCTTACATGTAAAATTTTACTACAAAAGCTAACAGCCATATATCTATCTATATATATCTATATCTATCTGTGTGGGTGCGTGCGCGTGTGTGTACATAAAACTTTACTACAAGTCAAAGCTACTTACATTGCCGTAACGTGTGAGAATACTTTCCACGGCTATCTGGAACTTGCCCACATTTTTCTCCAGGGTTTCTGCCTCACTCTGCACACAGAAACACAACTGACATCACAACTGGCATCTTGTACAAACAAATACAACTTAACATCATCACATCTCTTCTCAGCTACCTGCACACACGTGTACTCCTCCATTCTACAGTATGCACACCGAGACATTCTTTGGATTCTTCTGAATTGTGAAGAGACAAAAAAACCCAGCCAAAATGTGGTTCTACAGGTGACTTCCAACAGAAGAACAAAGGAAAGCATTCGTGATGAACTCTCAGTGCAAAGACAAATGTTGGCTGAAATTGATAAGCGCAGAATGAGATACATTGGTCATGCAAACAGAAACACACAGACAATTCTGATGACAGTTCTCCAAGATAAGGTTGAGGGAAGGAGGAATAGAAACAGATCACCAACATCCTACACTGCCAACATCACTAATATCAGTGGTCTGGGAGGGCTACAGGAGATCGTAAAACTCAGCAGAGACAGAGAGATGGTGAACCCTGGTGGCATTGTGTGGAGCTCCTACCAACGACAGCGGCAATGGAGACAGTTGAGTACAGTTGTTTTCCTTCTAATGCCTTGAAAACTTATGACATGGAACCCCTCCCCCCTAACTCCAGCTGTAGCTGTATTACATAAAGAAACGATGAATGAAAATGCGTTGCAGTGCCGTTAAGCACCTGACAAGTCAGGCCCAGCACAACAGACTTTGGCGTGGGAGAGAATTGTTATCTTTTAAGTCTTTCTGGGAAAAAAGGCAGGCGAATAGACCAAGGAGGCAGAAAACAGATAAGGAGGTGGCGACAGGAAGAAAAGGAACAAGGCAGAAACAAAGAGAGGGATAGAAAAGATGGAATGCCTAGCACAGAATTTCAAGAAGGTGGGGATGTTATTTACACTGACAGGCTCCTGGCATCCCCACAGAGAATGAATTGATCTGATAATTTATGTTCAAGGAAAGGAAAAAGCCAATGACCTGTCGAACATATGCTATCATATTACAAAATACTATTATATAACACAAATGCTGATACCACCAATTTAAAGATCGTGCCTGCCGGTGTAAAGGCTTGTATGCTTTCTACAAATCATACATTCATCAACAACAAAAAACACAGCATGTTATTCAACACTGTTGATGGGAAAATGAAAAACGATATTCCCAAACATGAACAGAACATAACTTTTACTTGCCACAATACATCTGTACTTTTTTTGTCATAACCAAAAGCAATAAACCAATCCAATCTTCTTGTTCATAGCCCCAACGACCACAGAGGCTGCACCACGCAAGCTTAAAGCAACAAACAATAAGTGTAGACAAAACGGCATCATCCCCACAGCCAAACCATGCTCACTTTCAAGGACGGATGAAGATCCTCATTCAGACGGAGGTTCAAGGCAGGACCAGCGGCGCGGGATCGAACCCTCGACCATGCAGTGGACACCAGCAGGCCAGGGTTGTTCAGGGGGTTGCGAAGTTTCCTGAAAACATCCACACAGTTCTCTTTTTTTTCCCCTTCCATTCCTGGGCTAGAGCTTTGAGACTCACCAATGTTGAGATTCATGTGTATGCAACCATTCCCCCCTACACACACACACACACACACACACACACACACACACACACACACACACACAAACACCATTTAGGTAGCAGCATTCTGACTTCGGGGAAGCAGTTCTCTTCAGCAACAAAAATACCACCAAAAGTAGAGAGGATTTTTGTGTATGTATTTTTTTTATGTCATCAGAGACTCAAAAAGTAATCCTTGCAAGTACAGAATGTCTTTATTCACTGACCTCATGCTGTGGTGTTATTCTGAGAAGGTGTGTGCAATTTTTTCTCTCCAGTTTTATATGTGTGTTTGTGAGTGTGTGTGTGTGCACGTGCGCTGGTTTTGGGGTTTTAAAAAAGTTTTTTAGCTCTCAGTGGTTGGCTTGGCTAGGCACATGTGAAATTAACATCGAATGATACAGATGGTTCAGATAATAAAACACCTGTATGAGAAAAAGAACCACATTTTTCTCTGGTCTTAAAGTACACATAAAACTTACTTTTGTAACATTCCTCTGCAATACTTATGATTAGAATTAAATTCAAGCTACTACGATCTGATCACTAAGATCACACACTTGCAAGATCTTTCTCTTGCCAACATCTATACTTTAACCATCCCACACTTTCAGAGTCTGAAGGTAAGCTGTATCTTCCACTATATCACAACATTCTACATCCGTCCCCCCCCCCCCCCCTTTCCAATTCCTTGCCTAGAGCTCTGAGGTTTACTAATGGTGAGAGTTTGGGGGTATGCAACTGTCTCCCCCCCCCCCCCCCCCCCCCCACCTCCCAACATTAAGGTAGCTACATTCCATCCTTGGGGATGGTGTCTAAAAACGACACCTATGTGCATGCGTCTTTTTTTTACATTTTGTCATCCATTTCTACCAGCATGAAATGGCCTAAAGGTAAGGTAGGCGTCCCATAACCTATAAGGTCATAGGGGAGCGAGGCGTCAGAGACCTCACTTCTCTAAGGGCCAGCGTATTGAGGGCGGCGCCCATCTCCTCTCCCTTGCTGCTTAACCTTCCCTGACCCTAAAGAGGGCAGGTACCCATTTACAGCTGGGTGAACTGTACTGAAGCCAAGGCATGCAAATGGTCACCCATCCAGCTGGTAACCACGCTTGACGTTGCTTAACTTGGCTGGGGGAAAGCGAGTGCTCCGACCACTGAGCTATCCGGTCTCTTCTGAAAAGTGGAATGGGTTTTTAACGTGTGCGCAAAATGTTCCACGTGAAATTGCACACAAGGCCTCAGTTTAAAAGTCTCATCCGAAGGCTTTGACAGTCAGTTTGATTTTCTCCTCGAACTGGGAAGACGGGTGAGGTTGGGAGTCGAACCCAGAACCTCACAGTTTACTTGTTAGGCAGGAGAACGTCTTAACAGTCCTGCCACCTTCCTTACTATTCTATATTCTATTGTAAACCACAGCACTCTCAGTCTTCGTGACAATGGACGACATTCTAATGCAGACTGAACCTGTCAAGTTGTTTCATCAGTAATTCTCAGAGTCTCCTGATTATTATTATTATGTTGTAATACTGTTTGCTGCACATTTCCAGCTTAACACCTGGGTAAGGGGGGACGGGAAAGGGGTTACCCACAACATGTTCTCTGTCTCACTCTTCACACTTGACGATCACTGTGAGACTGTTAAAGTAAGTAACTGAATAAGAAGTTTGTGAGTATGACTATTTTTCAGTTACTCGCCATACAGCAGTCATACTCTGACTTCAGAACATTTTTTCCCCTGATTTCATCAAAGGAAGAGCCTGTCATGACTGAGGACAATCTTAAAATTTAAAGCATAGCAACATTTAAAGCAGGCCTTAGCTTATAACCTGCATCGATCATTGACATAGCTCTGGTTTGGGTCATACAACATAATTACAATCATCACTTACTTGACCAGTTCTCTGAGTTGTTTTCCAGCATGTTGCAGACCCTGCAGCGCCACAAACATGCGAAGGATTTCGTTGGTGCCCTGTCAGACAGACAGAATTGAACTGATTATTTGTGCCTGTCAGACAGACAGAATTGAACTAATTATTTGTGCCCTGTCAGATAGACAGACCTGAACTGATTATTTGTGCCCTGTCAGACAGACAGAAATGAACTAATTATTTGTGCCCTGTCAGATAGACAAAATTGAACTAATTATTTGTGCCCTGTCAGACAGACAGAATTGAACTGATTATTTGTGCCCTGTCAGACAGACAGAACTGAACTAATTATTTGTGCCCTGTCAGACAGACAGAATTGAACTAATTATTTGTGCCCTGTCAGACAGACAGAATTGAACTAATTATTTGTGCCCTGTCAGACAGACAGAATTGAACTGATGGTTATTTTGTGCCCTGTCAGACAGAACTGAAATGATGACTTGTGCCCTGTCAGACAGACAGAACTGAAATGACTTGTGCCCTGACAGACAGACAGAACTGAACTAATTATTTGTGCCCTGTCAGACAGACAGAACTGAACTAATCAAGTGTGCCCTGTCAGACAGACAGAATTGAACTAATATTTTTGTGCCCTGTCAGACAGACAGAATTGAACTAATTATTTGTGCCCTGTCAGACAGGATTAAACTAATTATTTGTGCCCTGTCAGACAGGATTAAACTAATCAAGTGTGCCCTGTCAGACAGACAGAACTGAACTAATTATTTGTGCCCTGTCAGACAGGATTAAACTAATCAAGTGTGCCCTGTCAGACAGACAGAATTGAACTAATATTTTTGTGCCCTGTCAGACAGACAGAATTGAACTAATTATTTGTGCCCTGTCAGACAGGATTAAACTAATCAAGTGTGCCCTGTCAGACAGAATTGAACTAATTAAGTGTGCCCTGTCAGACAGAAATGAACTAATTAAGTGTGCCCTGTCATACATAAATGAACTAGTTACTTGTGCCCTGTCAGACAGAATTGAACTAATTATTTGTGCCCTGTCAGACAGAATTGAACTAATTAAGTGTGCCCTGTCAGACACATTTGAACTAATTATTTGTGCCCTCTCAGACAGAAATGGCCTAATTATGTGTGCCCTGTCAGACAGAATTGAACTAATTGTGCCCTGTCAGATAGAATTGAACCAATTAATTGTGCCCTGTCAGACAGAATTGAACTAACCAATTAATTGTGCCCGGTCAGACAGGATTGAACTAATTAATTGTGCCCTGTCAGACAGAATTGAACTAATTATTTGTGCCCTGTTAGACAGAATTGAACTGATGGTTTATGCCCTGCCAGACAGAATTGAACTAATTATTTGATCCCTGTCAGACAGAATTGAACTAACTAATTGTGTCCTGTCAGACAGAATTGAACCAACTATTTGTGCCCAGTCAGACAGAATTGAACTAATTATTTGTGCCCTGTCAGACAGAATTGAACTAATTATTTGTGCCCTGTCAGACAGAATTGAACTAATTATTTGTGCCCTGTCAGACAGACAGAACTGAACTGATGGTTTATGCCCTGTCAGACAGAATTGAACTGATTGATTGTGGCCTGTCAGAATCACACAGAATTGAACAGATGATTGCCAGCGTGTTGTTAAATAAGACATATGGAAGAAATGTAACATCATCAGTAGAATTGTAGGGTTTTCAATGAGTAATGCTGGCAAATTCATGATGATCTATCTATCTACTGCTATCTACATACACACAAAATTAAGCATCTTCATACATGTACATTCTTACATACAAACATGCACCTGGGAAAAAAACCCACCACCATGAATCTGGATTTTATTTTGTTTGTTATGTTGTGGTTGGGGGGGGGGGGGGGGGGGGGGGGGGGGGTTTCGTGTGTGTGTGTCTTTGGCTTTTTTTTTAGGGGGTGGGGGGAGACTTTAATTAGACAAAACACAGTCCTGATCACAAAATCATTACCTAATGACCGCTAGAGTGCTCTTGTCAAAGACGAATAAATATTTACCTCATTATGTATTCTTAAGCAAGGCTACTTAGTTGTACCGAGTGATAACCCTTTAAGGATACCACGTTGTGTGTAATTACGCACAACCAAACACCAGTCTTTCGAAAAGTACATGAATTTCTTTCACGACTCAAAAGTTCCATGCGCTTGTTTTGAACTCTTTCTAGTGTTGTGACGGTGGTGATCTCATACCTCAAAGATCAGCAGGATTCTGGCGTCTCGAAGATAGCGCTCATAGGGGTACTCCTTCATGTACCCCAGTCCTCCCAGAATCTGCAGACACTCGCTGACACAGGTCCAGCACCCTTCAGAACTGAAAATCTGGGAGAAACAAATGCAACATTCATTCTTAAAATTGAAGTGCGTATTCACTTTATATATGCAAGCTTATATACATACATGAAGGCACATACACACTATTTCTCTCTCTTCTTCTTCTTCATCTTCTTCTCTCTCTCTCTCCCTTTCTTTCTTTCTTTCTTTCTTTCTCTCTCTCTCTCTCTTTCACTCATTTTCTCTCTCTCTAACCCACTTACTCTTTCACTCATTCATATACAAATGCACTCACACACAGAAACACACACACATGCAAGTACGCATAAACACATGCACACGCACACACTCACACAGGCATACACGCATATGTGCACACACACATTAAACATTAGAACACACGCAAGCGCATATATGCACTGTTAGTCTGCACATTCACTCTTCTGCTGTTTTCAAAACAAACTGTAATGAATACTGGAAAAAAAAAAAACATGAAATAAAAACCTTTTTCATGTTTTGTAGCTCTTTTTTTTTTTTTAAACATAATTTTAACATATTTTCATAAAACTCCAAATGTCATCTAGTTCATAAGTTTGTTTATCACAAAGTACAAATGATTACCATTCAAAATGGTGCTGTTTTGGAAGGGGAGAGGGGGGGGGGGTTGGGGGGAGGGGCATTCTCTTTAATAACTGAAAGATAATGGATATGCCTGTGCACTTTCTCTGTTAGCTGTATATCATTACTGACTGTTCATTCTTTTTAGGATTAGTGCCTGTTTTCCCTGTGGGTACTTCACAGTACTATTTATAATGAGTTCAGATAGTATTGCGGACAAATCTTGTATTATGTGAAATATTCTTATCAGTCTCTCCATGCACCTGTATTATTAATTCATTGTTAACACTACACTCCATCTCATATAGGCCTACCACAAATAAATTTCTCATTTGTTCCTTGTTAGAGCTCCAAGGTTCACCAAAGGCGAGATTTTGCGTATGCCGCCATTTCTGAACTTCTGTAATAAATTCTGCTTCAAGCCTTGGGAATAATAATAATAATAATAAATGGAATTTATATAGCGCTATATCTTGCAAAGACAAATCAAAGCGCATGCATTTAACCTAATCTTACACAGTCATGCAATCAATGATAAATAATCAAAAGTTTAAACAAACAGATATTTACAAACATGGTGCGATGCAGAAAAAATCTATGAAATAAAATTTCGATAGTCAAATGTTTTTCAAAAGCACACACACTCCCACAGGCCGTATACTTTAGCAGGGTGATAGGACATGGGTTAGATATGAAACAGGAGGGGGAAGTCTTAGGTTTGAAATAAATATGTCTTGAGGCTGGATTTAAAAGTGTCATAACTAGGTTTCTGGCGAAGAGAGAGAGGGAGCTCATTCCAGGCCGATGGACCCGAAATAGAGAATGAGCGGCGGCCAACAGTGGATTGGTTGAATCTAGGTATTCGTAGGCACAAGGTATCTGCAGTAGAGCGGAGGGAACGTGAAGGAGTGTACAGGTTAAGACATTCACATAGGTAGGAGGGTGCAGTTTTGTGGAGACATTTGTAACAGAGGGTACTGATCTTATAATCTACTCTCTGTGGCACAGGCAGCCAGTGGAGAGATCGCAAGAGAGGGGTAATGTGCTCAGATTTTTTCTTTCTGAGAACTAGTCGAGCTGCGGAGTTTTGTATACGTTGAAGGGAGTGGATAGATGTTGCTGGCAGACCAGACAAAATAATAGCAATAAAGGAATAACAACAACGTGTCCGCACCTTGACAATAGCAGCCTCCACAGCGCAGTCTGGTTCCTCGTATATGTCGATGATACCTGCAGTCAGGTACGCCATGCTCTCCATGGCATACGCCATCACTGCCATCTTGGCAAACTTCTCCTGAAAATGAAAAAAAGCGCAACAACAACAAAATTAAGTGCCACGCCACATTGCTTCTCAAACCCTCCGTTTAGTTTCCCAGCCAAAGTTCATGACTGGCAGCTGGCAGGGCATGGATATAAATAAACAGGGCAAAAGGAAAGGCAGCACTAGCCGCTTGCAGCTGTAGCTGTGTTCAGCCGTAAATTACCCTTGTGTCTTTCACACATCCTCTTGCACAGTGAATTGTTTAAAAATGACAAGCAAAGCACTCTTAAAAATGGTTTTAAAAAGAGTTTCTTTTGACCCCAAAACTCATGTCTTTCTTTCATACGGGTTGATGTGACAGCGTTAAAAAAGCTAAGATAAACAGGAGGGTGCGGGGAAGAAAACACAACAAAAAAAAACAGCTTTTTCTAACTTCTTCTAAAAAAAGCATATTTATTTTTAAACAATGAACATAGAGAAAATTGAATATGTTGCATGAGATAACCTTTTGGGGGGGTGCGGATTTGAACCTGTTGGCAGAACGGGCCCATAAATAAACACACCTTAGGGTCCCAGCTACCGCGGCGCCAGCGCGTGAGGGCGGGTGATGGGGGTTTTGGGGTGGGGAGAGAAGTCTGCCGAGTCATTGTGTCAGCTTTTGTTTCTAAAAACCCCTGTGGTCAGGTTCACCCGTACAATTACTGTTTCATCATTTTTTGGGGGTTATCTTTGTACAGTAAAAGGTTTGTTATGAACCAATTCCAGTACAGTCAAAATTTTAAAACCCCGAGAACACGAAGAAAACAAATGTTTGTCGTTTCCTATGCATCAACCCAAGATCCTCACAAATGGCTCAGGTTTTTTTTTCATGATGTTTTGTACTATTCAAAAAGCTTTTTCTGATCTTTTAAAAAGAATTGTTGTGATCAAATGTTTATTTTTTATCAGTCCTGTTTTTGTAAAAAAACAAAAAAAAAAATTGCAAAAGGCCTACCTTTGACATCAAAGCAACCCCAAAAAAAAAAACGGAAAGAAAACACACACAACAAAACGGATGAAAAATTGAAAAAATGCTATAAGGGGAATAGTTTTTAAAAAAAGCAGGGTGTTTTTCCTTTTTCTTAATAAAAATAAGCAAAATAAAAAAAACCACAATGGCGCCTGAACCCCAAATCCAAACAACAGCAAAATCCCCCACACAAAATGGCAAAATACTTACGCATACCCTATACTACCATAGGCCGCCGCCACTCATCAGCGCGCGTGTGCAACCCCAACATGAAACTACAAGAAGTGCGCCGGCAACATGTGTTGAGAAAAAAAAAGCGGGGAAACTGAACACAGGGGAAAGCCCCTGGCCATGTAGGTGCTGGGGCCCGATCACACAAACACACACACACACCACAGTTCACACATGCATACAGGGGACATGATAACGCAAGCACACACGTGTGCGCGAACACCCAGGGCCCCAAAGCCCGGGCGCGCCCCGCCGAACCCACTCAGTCCCGCCAAAAACCAAAACACACAAAACACAACGCACCGCATGAGGGAGCGCACAACCCACACACACACCCCCAAGTAGATCTTCCCCCCCCCCCTTCCCCCCCCCCCCCCTCTCTCCTCCCCCCCCCTTTTTTTCTCTCTTTTTATAAACCCCATTTTAGGGGTTGTCAAGATTAAATTAAAAAAAAAAAAATAAGAGAGAGAGAGAGAGGAGAAAGGGGAAAAAAGGGAAGAGGAGAGGAGAGAGAGAGAGAGAGAGAGAGAGAGGAAAAAACAAAAAACCCTCAGCCCTTTTTTTGGGGAAAAAAAAAAGTGTTTGTAAAAAAAATTTTTTAAAATTTTTAACCTAATTAGCTGTAAAAAGTCACACAAAAAAGGGAAAGCAGTTTTAAAATTTTTGTTCCTAAAGTATGGTACTGTAAAAAAAGGGTCCAGCAGCGAATGAAAAATAACCCTTTAAAATAAAAATTCGCCCACGCTAATGACAGCAAAAAAGGGAAAAGTGTGTGGCCCGTGGGCTGGCTTGGACCCTGACCGCGCGGTGCTAGATAGCGCCGATGGTGTTTTTGGTTTCGGAGGGGAAAGTGAGCGGCAAATAAAAAGGGCGGGTTTTTCTGTTTTTAGCAGCCTGGCCAAAGTTACACCGTTTCGTTTTGAATTTAAAAACTACTAACTTCTGGTAAAAAAACAAAAACAAAAAAAAGCAACAGTAAAAATAACAACCAAAAACAAGCCACAAATCCCCCCCATTTACGGAATGTAGTTCCTGGTCTTTTATCAGGTCTAGGATGGAGTTTATAAAAGACAGACACAACACAACAGAGACAGCCAAAAAGCGAACACAGCAGCAGGAAGACGGGACAGAAAAAAAGTAGAGAGATTTAAAAAATTTAATTAATTGTAATTTAAAAAAAAAAAGAGAGATCAAAGGAAACAGAAAAGGTAAGGAGAAAAGACAGAAACAGAGAATGATGAAAAAGGGGAAAATTTTTGCACAGATTTTTTTTTTTAAAATTGGGGATTCGATTTTTATGTGGAAAAAGGGCAAAAATTGTAGCCCAACAACTATGTTGCAAGTTCTTGGGAATTTTTAAAACTGACTGAAAACTTTTGTTCCCGTTTGCTAACAATATTTTGTTTAGATTGCACGTTTAATCCCCTACTCTAATTTTTCTTTCTCCCTTTTGTTATTTTTGTCCCGTGCACAACGTGATTTTTTTTTTTTTAAATAAAGGTAAATGGGGTCCCCAGTTTGAGAAATTATTTTCCCCCCTAACCCCCCCCTTCTTTGGCATTTTCTAACTTCAATAGTTTTACAGGGAAAAAATGTCAAAAATCAAAAATATAATACTTTAGTGGTTTAATAAAAAATCCATCTGGTTTTCACCCTTTCTTTGTCGTCAAAAAATTTGGGAGCTCAGAATAATGGAACCAGTTTTGAATAGTCAATTGAAACACTTTTCTTATCATTATTTCTTCTAAAAAAAAAAAAAAAGGGACGTTTTAACGCGACTGCCGTTTAAAAAAAAAAAACTTTGCTATGTTTTTGTGTTTTTTTTAAGGGTGGTGAAGGAAGGGGGTGTTCGATTGTTTTTTTTAAAAAAAATGGTTAAAAAACAACAAGAAAGGAAGTGAGTCCAAATGTGAGGCAAACAAACCTTTACAGGCCAAACTCAGACGGTGGCGACCAAATGTTTGGTTGGGGCATGTTGTGTTGGGCCCAAAAAAACAAAGTGTGTTTATGCACAGCTGATACCAACAACAACAATAATTACGCTGATAACTATGATGATACTGATGAGGAGGAGGATGACAACAACAAACATCAAATTTCTATTATATAAAATGAAGAAATACAACAAAAATGTACCCATGTTTGTACATCCCATTTTAATGGCGGCTGTCTTCAATGAGCACCCTGGCTATAAAGTACCTCACTTTTTGTTGTTGTTCTCCTTTGGCTTTGTTTTGCTTCTGCTTTTGAGTCTACTTAGGAAGGGAACATCTTGCTGACAATAAAATTTGACTATAGAGAAGGGGGGACGGGATAGCCTAATTTAGAACATTGCGCATGCAATCTGATGACCTGGGTTCGATTCCTGTTTTAAGGGGATATTTTCCTCTGGAGTTAACATCAGTGCAGACTCCACTCTCCCCCAAAAGTCCTTCAGATGAGACTATAAACTGAGGCCCTGTGTGAGAACGCATGCAGAACATCTTGCGGACACATAAAATCCTTTTCCGCTTTTCATAAGAGTAGGCCATTGTGTGCCGGTGGGAACAGATGACAGAATTAACAGAACCGCATACACACAGGGACTGGATGTAAAAAAGCACATAAGTGCTTATTCCATTATCCTCGATATAAAAGAATACGATAAAAAATAAAAATAAATAAAATGTGAAACATGGACATTATATATATGTAACACATCAGTATTTCCATTTTATTTAAAAGTACAAGGAATAGGAAGATGATGAGCCTTTACAAGTCTCGCAACAAATGCCTGAACAGCAATTTTTTTTAACCGTTTCTAAGTTTCCATCTGACCGGTTTCTTTCTCGTTCAAACTGGCAGCGACCCACGTATACTACACTTCAAAACATTAATATCAGTTACAATAAAGAAACATTACTTTTAGCGGTGAAACTAGAGTTTCCGCTTTGAAGCAACATCTTACGGCTATTCAGTTTATATCATAACTCCTGTCTGATCTGCTGCACAGTTAAGATACAGCATTCCATGCGCTTCTTCATAACAAAAACAGTGGCATTACAATATAAAATAAATAATAATAATACATAATACATTTTATGTCCCATATGACTTGCTGCAGGGCATAGGGCTGGATGAAATAAAGTCCTGTTACTTAATCTATTACCCTCGTGAAATAATTTTGCATTTCGCATTTGCACACAACAGCATGAATTATTTTTTCTTCTCTGTACCTCCCCCAGAGCTGCAAGTTTCACCAATGGCGTTCCTCTGAAGTTGGAGTATGGCTGCCTATTTGGCGAGGTACTTGAAAATAGTCATACACGCAAACTTCCATCCGGTGTGCTTCCTATCTCACAGTGATTCCCAGGTGGGATGAGTGAGTCAGAGTGCACGTTCTGGGTGACCCCCAGAGTGCAAAGCTGGGAACGCACAAGAACAACAACAACAACCAATGGCAAGATTTTTGCATGTGCAACTGGGGTTTTTTCTCTGCCCCCACCATTAAGGTAGCCATATTCCAACTTCATCGATACAGTTGGGAATTGAACCTACCAAATTTTGCCACAACAGTCAAGAGGTACCTCCCTGCTCTTTCCGATTTTCAACCGTTGTGGATTCTCTTGACATGCACAAGTCTGTGAGCACACGAGTTCAATTGATTCAAGTCTCCTGCAAAAGACTTGTTGTTGTTGTTGTGCGTTCCCCAGTTTTACACTCTGGGGAGGGGAGTCACCCAGAACATGCACTCTTGACTCACTCATCATCCCACCTGGGAATCACTGTGAGATAGGAGGTATACCGGATGAGAAGTTTGTGTGTATGACTCTTTTCAAGTACCTCACCATATAGGCAGCCGTACTCTGACTTCAAAGGTTGCAAAAGACTTGATATTCTGCTCGATTTTTCCCATTAAACTGGGAAGAAAGAGGGAGGATGGGAACCAAACCCAGAACCTCACAGTTTTACTTGTTAGGCAGGTGAACATCTAAGCCATCTTGCCACCTTCCTTCTCGCACCACACAATTCTTCTCTTCTTCTTCTTCCTTTTTTGTCATGTTTCTCCCAGGGGAGGTTTGACATTGATGAGCCTTCTCCATCTCTCTCTGCTTTGAGCTTCCTCCTTATTTATGCCCCTTTCTCTAAGATCATCTGCAATACAGGCAGCCCAGGTCTTGCTCGCACCACACAACACAGATTGTATTTCTCAGTGGAGATGTAGCACACAACAGCCTGAATTGTTCAGGCCCCAAGTTCTGCAGTACTTACTGATGAGCTTTTTCAGGATTCCAGCTCCTGAGCTGCCCCATGCTGAAGCGGCCACTGTTGAGGATGTTCATCGCCAGCTGCACACAAAGCACACCACTGTTCAGAAAGGACAGCATCGTCACGGCGCGCAAATACAGCATAACTTCGGATGAGACTATAAACCGAGGCCCCCGTGTTCAAACGCATGCAGAACATCTTGCGGACATGTTAAATCCTGTTCCGCTTTTCGGAAGAGTAGGCCATTGTGTGCCGGTGGAAACAGAGGACAAAATTTACAAAACCGCATACACACGGGGACTGGATTTTAAAAAGCACATGAGTGCTTATTCCATTATCATAGATCATCATCATCATCATCACTGGTCCCGTAACCCGCCAGGGTCGTAGGGGCGCTGCATGGTGGACGAACGGTGGACCAGCTGGCTCCACTTAGCGTGGTCATGGGCGAGTGCCTGGTGACACTGAAGTCCTTCCCTGTCCAATCACGGATGATGATCATAGATACAAAAGAATAAATAAATAAATAACTCAGTCAAGGGTCCAGGGCCCAGTGCTAAAATTAGTGCACCCCTTCCTTTAACCAAGTCCAAGTGCGGTCAGTTTATGCTGTATTTTAGCACCAGCTGGGATGAGATAGATAGCAGCTGAGAGGAGCTGAAAGTGGAGGAAACTGATACCTGTGTCGTACAGTAGTTACAACAAATTTCTCTTTATAAAGTTCAGACAGCTCTCTAACTGTGGGGTTCTGGGTTCCATTCCCAGCCTTACCCTTTCTTCCCAGTTTCTTCTTCTTCTTCCTTTTTTGTCATGTTTCTCCCAGGGGAGGTTTGACATTGATGAGCCTTCTCCATCTCTCTCTGTTTTGAGCTTCCTCCTTATTTATGCCCCTTTCTCTAAGATCAATCTGCAATACAGCCAGCCCAGGTCTTGCTAGGTCTTCCCTTTGGTCTCTTTCCATCCACTACCAAAGGAAAGACCTAGCAAGACCTGGGCTGCCTGTATTGCAGATGATCTTAGATCTTCCCAGTTTGATGGGGGGAAAAAATCGCATACATGTTAAAAACCCGTTCCACGTTGCCGAAGAGTAGGCTTCTGTGTGCCAGTAGGAACGGAAAAATGCATGCACATACGTGATGTATTTAGACATCATGATCCCAGGAATCAGAACTCGGCTACCTTAAAGGTGTGGGAATGGAAAAAAACGGTCTCGTACACAAAAATCTCACCATAGGTGAACCTCGGACCTCTCACCAAGGAACAGTGGGGAAAAAAAGACACAAAAATAGCTCTCCCTGAGTAGAGGATGTCAACATTGCACAGGGATACCCGTATGTATTTATTTTATTTAAATCTTTTATATCGAGGATAATGGAATAAGCACTTATGAGCTTTTTTACATCCAGTCCCCGTCTGTATGCAGTTTTGTAAATTTGTCATCTGTTCCCACCGGCACACAATGGCCAACTCTTACGAAAAGCGGAACAGGATTTAACATGTGCGCAAGATGTTCTGCGTCCGTTCGCACACAGGGCCTCGGTTTATAGTCTCATCCGAAGGATATTACATGTTTGTTAAATGTTACACGTGTGGACCCACACATACATATATAAAAAAACAACAACATTGGCACAGGAAAAAACATTGGCACAGATGTGCATAAACATTCCCAAACATACATAAGTGAATATGTATGAGACTATAAACCGAGGCCACGTGTGCGAACGCATGCAGAACATCTTGCGCACACATTAAATCCTGTTCCGCTTTTCGAAAGAGTAGGCCATTGTGTGCCTGTGGGAACAGATGACAAAATTTACAAAACCGCATACACACGGGGACTGGATGTAAAAAAAAAAATTTTTAAAGCACATTGAGTACTTATTCCATTATCCTCGATGTAAAAAAAAAGTCATCTCAGCGTTGATTTGTTGCTTTACAAGATTCAGCGCTATATAAATTCCATACATTATTATTATTATTATTATTATTACCTTGAATCCACTTCCTACTTCCCCAAGGACGTTTTCCACAGGGACAGGGGTGTTGTCAAAGTGAACCTCCACAGCTGAACAAAACAAACAAATGAAACTGAAACCAGTACGTAATAACAACAACAAAATATTAGTCACATACGACAGACCGGCGCATTCTCCCGCTACTGATTTAAGCATGTTTATGAAATTTTTTCTTTTTTTTTTTCTACAAAGTTTTTGGTATTTCCATGCCCAGTGTACAACACTTCGCTTTTTCTATGTGTGAAAAATGAAAGACATTTTTCTCTTCTCTTCTTTTTTCCTCATTTTCTTCTTATGGTTTTGTTTTCTTTGAACTCCCCCCCCCCCCCCCCCCCCCCCAACCCACCCACCACATCCAGTATAAACAGCATCTCCACCTTCTGGATATATTATGCTAAAAATGTCCCCTTGTCTATCACTCACCCTCTATTTCTTTATCCTCTATTTCTTTTTCCTTACCTCTCTTATTATCTCTCTTGCTAATTTTCTTCCTTCACAGTCCATTCTCCTTCCGTTTTTTTCCCCAGAAAACCTTTCCTAACGTTTTCTTTTCATACCTTACATAAACATTTTAACAACACTGTTTTGTTCTGGTAACCAGGTAGTGATATAGTAAACAGTTGGGTGGGCATAGGATGGTCTGTTCAGCAGTGTTGCTTGCCCATTACCACAAAAATATATGCCAAAAACTCCACACACACACAAAAAAAATTTCTCACAAACTCACTGTTCGAGCCCCGGATGCCCAGTTTGTCTTCTGGTTTGCCGTTGGTAATTCCTCCAAAGTCACGTTCCACAATGAAAGCAGTCACCTTGTCCTTTTTCTCTCCCTGAAAACAGTGATTATGCCCCAAAGTCAGAATGCCGCTACCTTAATGGCGGGTAAAAACGGTCACATACCCTAAATCTCACCCTTGGGGAACCTCGCAGTTCTAGCCAAGGAACAAAAAAGGTACAAAACAATCATGATTGTGTCCAGTATAATGATTCCACACAAAAATAGTAAATACTGAAAGAAAATACTTTGCAACGTTAATTTACGACAGCGCTCACTGCAAGTACAAACAGAGGAAAAAGAAAATGCCAAACTGACTGCCTACAACTCTTACTGGTAATAAATATTATAATAAAAATAAAAATAAAAATAATAATAATAATAAATAGAATTTATACAGCGCTATATCTTGCAAAAACAAATCAAAGCACTTGCATTCGATCCACTCCTACACATGCAACCAACAATAATTAACAGTTTTCACACACACATACACATACACACACACACACACACACACACACACAGGTTATACACTGCTAGGATGATGGGAGTTTTGGTCATTGAATGCAGGGATAGATAATTATGAGATGAAACAATAGGGGAAAGTCTTAGGTTTGAAATAGGTATGGTAAGAGAAACTGCAGACAAAAAATATTTTCGAACCATATGTATGGGCACAGTATTAATCACTTCAACAGGCAAAATTAACGACAGATGACAAAACGCTTCAGACATATGATCTTCAAACAGAATGAAAGAATAAATGCGGGAAAAAAAGAATAAATGAAGAAACACATATCCAAAGAAAAGAGCAAGAATTACGACATGACATACCTAAAGGTATTCTATGAAATGTGGAACCACTGTGTGTTATGATTCAATGGCATATATATATATGCCACTGAATCACGACCCACGCATGATGATCCATAACAATGAGGATGACGTAATGATGTTGCTGTGGAAGTGCATATGCTTTGAGACTACTTGTGTGTATGTGTGTGTGTGGGGGGGGGGGTGAAGTTAATAAGTGAGTGAGTTGTTCCATGCAGAAATCTGTGGTAGTTATTTAATACAGACTCTCATCTGTCAAACTCACATGTACACCAGATGACCACAACACACAATTCTTTCTACTCCATACAAAAACATTTCAGACGTTGTCACTTCATAACTTTTGTGGCGTAATTTTGTTAGTGTATGTGTTGGTTTATCTGCTTCTTTCATTTGCTGAAAGCCACACAGCTGAAATAAACTGGTAGTAACTATTACAGTTTATCTTTTAACAAACCAAAGTTTGGTTTGAACATTCCACTTGAACTTCTGAGTACAAATACTACTTTTAAGTTTATGCTCATAATAAAAACAATGTTACATATCTTTCCAGGTATGTGAAAGCATACAATCTAAAAATCATTTAAACAAAAACACACAAACACAAAAATGCCAGCTTTAACAAAATTTCTCAGCTTTTACTGCCTTTTTCCTTTTCCAAAAAAGTAAGAATGGGGGATAGAGACAAAACAAATACATTTTATCAGATCCTCCTAATACTGTTGGTTTCTCCAAAAATAATAAAAACAGGGGAGGAAGAAGACGGGGTAACGAGTTCCACATAATACAGTAAAACCTCATTTATCTTTTCAAAGTTGACCATTTACTTCAGTACACTTTCACCCAACAAATCTAAGCCCTTGACACGTATCTGTGACTACTGACACAAAAGGAAAGTGGTGAACACGGCTTACGTCAACGACCACTTCTGTCTTCGCAAAGACGGTGAAGACGTCCGCAATGCCGCCATTGGAGATCCAGATTTTGCCCCCAGTCAAGAGGTATGTCTTGCCGTCTTCAGACAGCACGGCCCTGGTCTGAATGGATGCTGCGTCGCTTCCACTGACGAAACAAAAACACAGGGACTGTCAAAAGACACGTCAACTCGGCAACGCTCAAGTCGCTGAGTCTGACCTCACTCAAACAGAACCTAAGGAAGGAAGGTGGAAGGACAGTCGAGACACTCACCTGCCTAACAAGTAAACCGTGAGGTTGTGGGTTCGATTCCCAGCCTTACCCTTTTTGTTTCGAATTTGATGAGACAATCAAACTGAATGTCACAGCCCTTTGGGTGAGACTATAAATTGATGGTCGCCAGTACATGCATGCAGAACATCTTGCGCACACTTTAAAAAAACCTGTTCCACCTTTCGGAAAAGTAGGCTACTTCGTACTGGTAGGAACAGATGACAAAAGTGTGAAAAACGCACGCACACAGGTGTCCTGTTCAGACCCTATTCCCGAAGTTGGAATGCAGCTACCTATATGGTGGTGGAGAGGGGGGGGGAGTGGGAAACAGTTGCATACACAAAATATCTCAGCAATAGTGAACCTCAGAGCTGTAGCCAAGTAACAACAACAACAACAAACAACACAAACAAACAGGACCTAAAACACAGCTAAGTCATTACTGATGTATTTTCTTAATCCATACATACATTCAGCAACACCTTTCGAGGTATGGTTTCTTATTTTACAACAGCTGGTGTAAAAGACTTAATGACGGAGGACAGTAGCAATGGAGAATGACCAAAACTAGATTTTGCTAGGGTGTTTTTGTCGTCTGAAAATATATAACTGTTTTTACAAATCTGGTTTCCATAAACTTTGTCACAAATTTCTGTTCCTCTTTCTGTGAGTGTGTGTGGTTTTGCGCACGTGGGTGTGTGTATGTATGTGTGAGAGTGTGTGTGTGCGCGCGTACATGTGTGCATGTGTACGTGTGTGCATGTGCGAGTGCATGCATGCATGCGTGTATGTGTGTGTGTGTGCACACATATGTGCACGCACACATATATGTGTGTGTATGACTGCACTTGTTAGTATGCACATCTTTTCCAAGTCCCTTCTTTCTCTGCTACACGACCTGCTGCGCTGCTATCAGTTATTCCACAGACTGAAAACCAGTCTCCAATAACTCCTGTCACCACAGAGTAGTACAGCACACAGACTACACACTTCTTCTTCATCGAATGCTCAAACAGCAACTGTTGTTTCTCTTCTTCTTCTTCTTCTTCTTCTTCCTTTTTTGGTCATGTTTCTCCCAGGGGAGGTTTGACATTGATGAGTCTTCTCCATCTCTCTCTCTGTTTTCAGCTTCCTCCTTATTTATGCCCCTTTCTCTAAGATCAACTGCAATACAGGCAGCCCAGGTCTTGCTAGGTCTTCCCTTTGGTCTCTTTCCATCCACTACGAAGTTCATTGCTCTTTTTATGATGTGTGTTGTTCTGTTACATGAGCAAAAGAATGCTGCTGTTAGGAGGCTGACAAGTCAGGCCCAGTGCATCCGACTAATCTTAGTCTTTCTGGAGAAAAACCAAGAGAATGGACCAAGAAGGCAGAAAATAGACGCGGAGGAGGCGACAGGACAAAAAGGAACAAGGCAGAAACGAAGAAATGGACAGAAAACAGGGACTTCTTAGCACAGAACTTCCAGAAGGTGGGGATGCTCAGCATCTCCACGTGGGAAGATTATAGATACACTGACCTGCCCGGTTCCGTCAGGCAGAAAGCTGCGACGTGTTCTCCAGACGCCAGCTTGGGTAAATACTTTTCCTTCTGGGCTTCATTTCCCACCAGCAGAATACCCTGAACACAACAACAACAATAATAAGATACAAGAGCCACAACAGCGGCACATACATACTGAACATAATAACACAAGATTTAGGAACTACAACTCGCAGTGTATAGTGAATACAGTCATATGGCAGATTAGGAGTTATAAACTTATTCCTCTGAAGTTGAAGTATGGCTGCCTATATGGAGACGTTATTGAAAACAGCCATTCATGCAAACTTTTCGACCAGTGTGTGTACAAAGAATCCTAGAGATTCTCTGGTGTGGTGAATGAGAGTGCATTCATTATTCTTGAAGACCCCTAGGATGCTCATGCTGGGGAACGGCCAACTATACAGCATCATGGACAGAAAAGTCTTCCGATGCTATTAACCTATTTTCCACAAGAATCTGCAATTCCGTTAAACCAAAGACTTTTTAAAAATTTATTATTATACATCATCATTAGCCATTACACCCAGCGGTGTGTAGGGCAGCAACAAAGCGCTTCCACTCCTGCCTATTCTGGGCCAACCTAGTCACTGATCCCCAAGAGTGCTGCATGGCCTTCATCTCACTTTCTACAGTTCTTTTCCACGTTGCTTTTGGTCTTCCTTTCTTTCTCCTTCCTTCTGGGGTCCAGTGCAATGCTGTTCTTGTGATTGACTGTGGGTCTCTTCGGAGGATGTGCCCAATCCACTTCCCCCGTCTTTCTGGTGATTAGGTTCCCTGTCTTTTTGCCTGCATTCCGTAGTAGGTCTTCATTGGAGATCTTCTTGGCCAAAAAATCCGGAGAAATTCTTCGCAGGCAATTAGGGTTTTGGGGAAGGATTGAAGTTTAGAAAGATCCACTTCCGTCATCCCCCAGCACTCAAAACCCGTACAGGGGTAGACACAACACAGCTCTGGTATAGCTTCAGCTTGGTGTTGGTGCTGTACTGAGTTGATCTCCAGATATTGTTCATTCCCTAAAACATCCGGGCCTTGCCAGTCTGTTGGGGGATGTCTTCTTTTGTGCCGCCCTCTGGTTTGATGATGCTGCCAAGGTATGTGAACTTGTCTGTCTGGGCAGGTCAGTTCCATTCACTTTCACAGGGCTGGTGTGTTCACATTGAGCGACATTGTCTCCGTTTTCTTGGTGCTAATACGAAGCCCACTTGCTGCCCGAATGTTTGGAGTCTGCTGGTCTTCTCCTGGATTTGTTGGTGTGTGTGGGACAGCAGCGCCAGGTCATCCGCAAAGTCAAGGTCGTCTAGTGTTGAGAACAGGTCCAGCGAATCCCTCTTGGGGTGTCTTCTGTCGTCTTCCTCATCCCCCAAATCAATGGCCGATTGAAGAGAACTGCTGACATCACACTTTCCTTGTCTTACTCAGTCTTGACTTCGAAGACAGTGTTTGCTATGGCCCCAGAGCATTGAAGTTGTCATAGAAGCTTTTCATAAGGTGTACCAGTTTCGGATGGGATGCCATAGTATCGAAGGATACTCAAAGGCTGTCTCTGTGTATGCTGTCAAATCCCTTTTTCGAAGTCCACAAATTCACATACAGTTGTCTTTGCACTCTGTGCACTGTTTCAATGATGTTTCTGAGCGTGAATATCTGGTCTATACATCCTCGTTGCTTCCTGAAACCTGCTTGTTCTTTCCTCAAAGCATCGTCCACAGGTCTGATATTCTTCTGATGATGACCTTGGCCAGTATCTTGCTTGGCACAGACAAAAGAGTGTTTCCCCCTCCAGTTGTTGCAGTTGCTCGGGGTTCCTTTTTGGGGATTTGACTATCACTCCTTTGGTCCAATCATCAGGTACTTTTTCGTTCTTCCATGCAGCTGTGAAAAGTGGTTGCAGTATGTCACTGTAGTTCAGAATCTGCCTTTAAAAAGTTCGGCACCAAAGGGTTTTCCTGGCCTGGTGACTTGCCGTTCTGAGAGTCTTGATGGCAGCCACTATCTCTTCCTTTGTTGGGGGGTTGACGTCAATGTCTAAGTCTTTTGTAGCTTCTGGATGTCGGCTGTCTCGTCAGGTGGTGGTCGGTTGAGAACTTCCTGGAAGTGTTCAGCCCCTCTTTCTTCTTGCTCTTTCTCTGTTGTCAACAGTTTCCCTTGTCTGTCCCTGTTGGTCCCCAAGCGCTCCTCTTAAAATTTGTTGCATACTTTCTTGGTGATTTGTAGACTCTCCCCTTTCTCTCCTTGGGCCGCCGCCTCTTCTGCCTCAGCTGCCCGCTGGTCCATGGTTCTCTCTTGTCATGGGTGCGAGTCTCTTTACTTTCCTGTGTGCCTCTCTGTACAATCTTCCTGCCTCTCTCGTAGCCGTGGAGACTTTACTTGCAGAAGTCTCTTCTTGGTCTCTTTCTTTCTTTTATGGCATCAAGGGTCTCTTGTTGGATCCCGTCATTGTTGGTCTTCTTCTTTTGATGGCGATGTTGTCCTTGCTGCTCTCAGTGTACAGTTTACAGATCTGCTTCCATGTCGTATCTATGTCATGCTGTTCTGTCATGTTCTGCAGGATGTGGAATCTGTTCCTCAGATCGTTGAAAGAATGCAGACTTCACGTTGGTGTCTCTCAATCGCTGGGTATCCCAAATCGCGCTTGAGTGGATGGTCTTGTGTTTTTCTTCAGTTTATCTGGATGGTGCTGTCACCAGGTGATGATCGCTCCCGACATCCCAAATTCGCTTGGTTCTCCATCCCGAAGAGATCTTCTCCACTTTTCCATTGATCATCAGATGGTCAATCTGTTATATCTCTCCCATTCGGCGAGCCCAAATCAGCTTGTGGAAAGTCCGGTGCGTGAAGAGGGTCTTCCTATCACTAAGTTGTTCATGGCGCAAGGGAAATCCACAAGTCTCTCCCCGTTGTCATTCTGTTCCCCACCCGTGTTTTCCCATGACTCTCTCATAGTCGGTGTTGTCACTTCCAACCTTGGGATTGAGGTCCCCATGATGACGATGAGGTCATGGCGTGGGGGTTTCTCTGTCTCTGTCTGCAGCTGGTGGTAGAAGTCATCTTTGCTCTCATCGTTGCGTTGTTGGTTGGTGCGTAGCACTGATGATGGTGATGTTGATGTGCCTTCCCTTCAGTTCGCACATCATTAGTCTGCTGTAGATGGGCTTCCACTCCATAAGGCATCGCTCAACGCCTTTCTTGAGGATATGGCAACTCCCTCGTGGTGTGGTCATCATCTCTCCCCGAGTAGAGGACGGTTTTCTCCGGTGGTGGTTCTCATTCTCCCAGATCCAGTCCATCTACTCTCGCTTACTCCTAGGACATGGAGGTTGAATCTTCTCATTCTAATGTTACCTGTGCCAGCTTGCCCGTCTCATACATCGTCCTCACGTTCCCAATTTTCCTAGTCTGATCTTAGTTTTGGTGGTGTTCAGGTCTTCCCTTATCCTGTGGTAGCTTCCTCTGGCTTTGGCCAACATCATTCATACGAGTCTCACTGGACTCGGGAGGTCCTTCGCACGCAAAAGTATAAGTTTTCTTTGTTGCTGTTTCTGTAACTGCTCTTTTTTTACGGGACAGGGTTGTTAGCCCTGTGCCCAACCCCCAACCTGGAGGAAGGGTTCCACCTTAGTCGCCTCTTACGACATGCCTGGTTGGAGGGCAGGGATCCTATTCTTGCAATGCTCACTTTGTAAGCATACCCCGGGAGTCCCACGGGGGTTATTATTATACATGTAATGAATAATACACCCCCCACCCCAAATTTCTGTTCATGCATAGATTTAAGACTTATTTTGCAATCAGGTTTTTTTCCCCCCTCTTTTCTGTACACATTTTTCCAATGCATTCTTTGTTATCAATGGCTGCTTACCTGGTTACTTTTTTTGGACAGTTTAACAATAATGAACATCAGAGGAACAGCATAGTTACGTTCATTCAATATTCGTCATATCTTTTTAACAGATAAACATACTGATTCTAGGGCACTTTAATGTAAGTGAAAATTTATTTTATTCCAGATAGCAAATTAAAAAGTGTGTTGCACATTGACTTTTCAACAAGTTTAAAAAGAATCTCGTACATAAT
>CM054146.1:29408649-29440555 GCA_028751875.1 Rapana venosa
ATTGTTGGGGTTTTTCTGGACATTTGTGTGTGTGTGTTTTTGTGTGTGTGGTGTGTGTGTGTGTGTGTGTGTGTGTGTGTGGCGCGGACGAGCGTGCGTCGTGCGTGTGTGCGTGCGGGGTGTGCGTGAATGAGTAAAAAAAGAAAAAGGGAGATTTTAAATTTTTTATAAGATAAATGTTCTGGAGAAAAGGAACGTTCGTACGTAAAAAAGAATTTTGTTCAAAAAAAAAGCAAATTTAAATTTTTTTTTTGGGGCCAAGGAGGAAAAAAAGAGCTGAAATCCTACCCCCGTTTTGAACAGGGTGTAAAAATATTAAACAAATTTAATATGTGCTAACTACTTGCAGTTTTTAAAACCCTCTCCTCCTCTTCCTCTCCCCCTCCTCCTCCCCCCTCGTCGTCGTCGCGTCTTCGTGTATGTTTTTAATTTTTCATGAGATTATTATCATTATTTAAAACATTATTATTATTTTTTTTATGATTTATTTTTATGATGATGCTACTTCTACTACTAACTACTACAAATACTACTATACTCTACTTTTTACTACTAACTCTACACTCTACAATTACTACCTACTACCTACTATACTATCTATATATTACTACCCTAACTACTATTTAATTTTATACTGTACGTACTGCTACTACTTTTCTACTCTACTATACTACTATACTAAAACCCCTACTATGTTTTCTACTATACTACTACTTACTACCTACTGTAAAACTCTACTACATACTACTACTCTACCTACTATTTCCCTACCTACTATCTCCTCCTCCTCCCCCTCCTCCCCCTCACCTACAAACTATCCTCCCCTCCCTCCCCCCTATCCTCCTCCCCTCCTCCTCCTCCTCCTACTCCTCCTCCTCCTCCTCAACATCATCATCATCGTCTCCCATTATAAAAATTACTTATACAGGACATCCAGTGACTGAGGCGGACCGCGCCCCCAGTTTTGTACGTCAAACACTGACAAAAGCGATGTCTTCGTGGGGTTTTTTTCCACTTTTAAAATTGCTCTCTCTCTTTTTTCCTGTCTGTTGTCTGTCTCTGTACCGTTTGTCTCTCTCTGTCTTCTCTGTGTCTGTTGCCTCGTTGTGGTGTGTGGTGTTTTTGTGTGTGTTGAGTGAGTGAGGGGTTTGGTTTGTGTAGTGAGAGAGGTGTGTGTGAAAAAGTATCAAAGTCTGAGAAAAAAATATTAACTTCAGCCCCCCCCCCCCAAAAAAACCAAACAAAAAGGGAAGCCCTTAAAATCCAGGCCTAAAAAATTTTTTGTTTCCCCACTGTTGTTCTCTACAGTCCAAACCGGATAGTAAAACCTTCAAAGAAAAAAACAAAATTTTTATAGATAAATTTAAAAATAAAAATTTCCCTGTTTTCCCCGCCAAGTTAAGCAGCGTCGGCGTGGTTCCCCATTGGTGGGTGCCCTTTTGCGCCCAGGCTTCAGTAATTTCCCCCCAGTTCCCCACTGTAAATGGGACCTCCCTCTTTGGGTCGGGGGAAGGTAAAGCAGCGAGGGAGAGGAGAGGGGGCGCCGTTCTCAATATGCTGGCCCCTAGAGAAGTGGGTTTTTGCGCCTCCCCCCCCGCCCCACATAGGTAAAATGGGGCACCTTAACCCTTTTTACTTAGACGCAACACTTTTTTGTTTCTGTGAATTGACCTTTATTCATATAGATAAAAAAAAAAAGAAATAAGTGATGAATTTTGGCGATCTGATTTTTTGCGATTCACGTAATTTGAAGTGTTGGGGACATTTTCACACGCAGAAATAAGGAATAAAAAAAACTACAAACAAAGTGGTTGCACTCTTAAAATGAAAGTTATTTCTAATAGACAAAAGAAAACCCCCACAACTTAATTTCATGATTAAAAAGAACGAATAAATAAATGAACGAACGAATAGAAAAAACCCCCTAAAACTTAAATTTTATGATTAAACGAAAAACAATAAATAAATGAACGAATGGGTTTGTTGTTTTTTCTTGTTGTTGCTTTTACTGTAAATGATTGTATGAACCTTTTTGCCCAAAAATTTTTAATAACATTATTCTATGTTGTATTCAAATTTTTGTTTGCAATGTTTTTTTAATTTTTCTTTAAATTTTTTTTTTTTGATGCCCGTCTTTTTTGTGTATTTGTTAGACATGATTTTTTTTTTTGACAAGCACGAATTTTAAACCTTTAAATTGTTGTTGTGAAAGGGATTGTCTTTTCAAGAATAGATGTTTGAAACAAAAAATGAATGTTTTACCAATTTTTTTCATGAAGCTTCCGTCAAAGGGAAAAAAAAAAACCTTTAAAAAACAAGTGTAAAAATGTTCTCATAAAAAAATATCGGACTTGGGAAAGCGAAGGCATCAGAAACCTCAGCTTCTCCAGGTGTGCATATTGAGGGCGGCACCATCTCCTCTCCCTCGTGCTTTTACCTTTTCTGACCCTAAAGAGCAGGGGACTCATTTACGTGGGTGTACTGGGGACTGTACTGAAGCCCCCCCCAAGGGGGCAAACGGGGATGCAATCCAAATGGTTCACTGTTCCCTTTTGGGCCCGTACCTGCCAGGGTCGTAGGGGCGGGGCTGGTGGACGAACGGGCCACTGGCTCCACTTAGCGCGGTCCCTGGGGGGAGGCCTGGGTGAACTGAAAATCCCAAATGGTAACCTTCAATGCTGTTTAAAACCCTTCCCGGGAAAAGGAGTGCTCTGACCCCGAGCCCTCTATCTTTAGTGCCTTGCAAATGAAGGTGTTTTTCCTACCAACCATTCGGTGCAGGGTTTTTGGCCTCTTGGTGTTCCCTTACCGCCGGTCTGTGTCTGGGCAGCAAGGGGCCGGTGCATGTTCTCGACAAACCCTTTTTACCTGGACAACTGCCCCCAGCTCCTCTCCAGGAGGCTCAAAACAGAGGTTTGTCTCTTCGTTCTGTTCATTTCATTCGTTCAACCATTTATTTTAATTTTTGCTTTCGTTCGTTCATTCATTCATTCATTCGTTCATTTTCCTAAGTATGCTGTTGATAATATTGATAAGGTGAAAATTTTTTCTAATGAGTGAAGTTTTTTTTAACATGTAATTTTTTTTCCTGTCTATCGTTTCAATTTTTCTTTGTCTTTCTTTTCTTTCTTTTTTATGTCACGTTTAACCCTGGCCAAGACCACAAGCTGCGTCATTTCAGCTATTGATGTCAGCAAGGTGCCAAGACCTGCATTACAATGTTGTTATGCTTTGAAATATTTTGTTGAAATTGCCTTCAGAATAGCTGCTGGTGTGGCGAGGTACATGAAGAGGGACATACACGCAAACTCTCTCTCCAGCGCGTACTTTTAATCTCACAGTGATTCCCAGGTGGATGAGTGGTCAGGAGTGTATGTTCTGGGTGCCCTCTAAGGGTAGTGAGGTGGGGAACGTGCAACAGCAACTGCTTCTTTCCTTCTTGCCATCTGTCTATTTTTCTTTCTGTGTTTTTTTCTCTCTTGCTTTTTCATTTCTCTTGTGTCTTTCTTCACTCTTGCGAGTTGCACTACTTTGTGAAAGGTTATGTCTACATCGTTGTAACATGTCTTTCGTCGCAATGCAGTTTGTGTTTGTCTGTATAATGTATCTCTTCACCCTTGTGACACGGCTCTAGTCTCTGACTCAGTATATATCGATGCTGTTTGTGTTGTCTGTGTAAGGTATCTCTATACCCTTGTGACATGCCTGTATTTTCAATGTGTTGATGCAGTTTGTGTTGTCTGTGTGAGTTATCTTCATACCATAATTATTTCAATGTGTTGATGCAGTTTGTGTTGTCTGTGTGAGGTATCTCTACACCCTTGTCACATGTCTTTAGTTTCAATGTATTGGTGCAGTTTGTGTTATCTCAATGTATTGATGCAGTTTGTGCTCTCTCTGTAAAGAATCTCCTTACCATTGTCGCAAATCTTTCTTCTCAATGTATTGAGGCAGTTTCTATTGTATTGTAAGGTATCTCCACACCTTTATGACTCATCTTTAGTATCAGTGTATTGATAGAGTTCGTGTTGTCTGTGTCAGGTATCTCCACACCTTTATGACTCATCTTAAGTCTCAATATGTATTGATAGAGTTTGTGTTGTCTGTGTAAGGTATCTCCACACCTTTATGACTCATTTTTAGTCTCAGTGTATTGATGCAGTTGTGTTGTCGGTGTCAGGTATCTCCACACCTTTATGACTCATCTTTAGTCTCAGTGTATTGATGCGGGTGTGTGTTGTCTGTGTCAGGTATCTCCCTATCCCAGTGACGCCAAGCTTCAGCAGGACCTGGTCAACCGCATCAACTGGGACGTCTACAAGCGGGTCGTCAAACGTCAGTATACGAACAGTCCCCTTCACGCATCACTGTCCTGCCGTTGTGACGTCAACCCGGACACAACGTTCCTGAACAGACGTTACATTGACCCAGTGCTGTACGACAGTGTTGGGTCCATTTTGCTGGGCACGCCATTTGACTGTCACCTTGAGATCACCAACAGAGCTGAACTGTCCTCGGGCAGCAATTGATCTGCCATGATGGCAGGATTGTCTCAGTAGACAGAACACACTTTAAAACCCCCCCCCCCCCCCCCCCCCCCCCCCCCCCCCCCCCCCCCCCCCCCCCCGCGCAATCGTTATTAACACAGTGGACATTATTGCTTTGTGTATAGTACTTGCACGGCTGTGATAGATAACTATAGACTTGACATGACTGGATAATGTAATGGTATGACTTAATGTTTACTCTCGTCTTTCACTTGCACAGCCATTACTTCATTGTTATTATGATGAACGGAACCAGTCATGGGGCCTTCCCTCTGCTAAATGATCATGGTACACTGTGTAACCGTGACGTTTTCTGAAGCGCAGTCCTTCACCAGATAAGACATCTCCTACACATTGTGATTATGATGACACCGCCTAGTACATCGTCTTCATTCTGGCGGACCATTTTTGCACACAAGTCACCATGACGTTGCTGTCACATCACTGTCAGCATACAGCCTTTTCTCTGCACAGCCATACGTCTCCACTTCGTCACTGTGACGCCAGAAGCAACGTCACCAAGTGTTCAGTTCTGGAGTCACACAGCCATCATTTTTACGTCAGTATGACTATACCATGACATCATCCAGCAAGACGCCTTCCCAATTCATGAACGTCATTTACACTTCGTTATTGTGATCTGTTACGTGCGCAGTCTTCATTCAGTTCGGTTTTCGTCAAGGTGTTTTATGATGATACACTCAACAATTAGTTTCACTTCAGTATGGACGTTTCCAGTATCCAACACATCATTGTGAATAAGATAGTTCCTATGTTTAAGGTCTTTTCACTAAAAAAAAAAAATTAATAATGATAATACAAGGAACTCGAATAGTGCTATCTTTTGTAGCTTTAGTGCTTTCATCATATTTGACAAATGGTGATTGGAAGTTTTCACCCAGAGCGTCATGTTTTGGTAGCAAAGCAGTGCAGTTAAGGTTGATTGTTTTCTGTTCTATAGGGACTGTACCAGTCAAGCAAGTGAAGCTGATATATTTTTTGTATTGTCTGGACTACCAGTGACATAAATGACTACAAAAATCTCACGGAAGCAAGCAAATTTAATAAGTTATTCTGAATGCGTGAAACGTTCCTGCTGTTTCAGAAGTATGTGTGGATCCTCGAAGCGTGGTCTTCCAAAACAAAAACAACCCACCCTATTCTTCTTCGGTTTGTGACACGCTGTCAGCCTGTGGTAGGGTGGTGAGGCATTAAAAAGATACGAATATATTATGCTTCATGCGTTACTAAGATCCCAAGATAACTTGTTCAGATATAGCCATGTGTAAGAACACCCATCTTTTTACGAATCGGCTTTAGACAGATAAATATTTCATCTGCAGCAGTGTATTTAATGACGCAGTGCCCCTGGTAAAAAAAAAAAAGCAGTTTAAACCCCAAAGTACAAGCTTATTATGTTGGGGGGAAGTGGTGGTGGTGGTGGTGGTGGTACGTGTTTGAAACACAAATCCAGAAAAAACGATCAATAACTGCCATTGAGAATGAAGGTATTGGAATATTTCATCGAGGTGCTCTTCGTCGCTGTCAAGTATTGTTCGTTATTTATTTAAATCAAGGAATATTGCAAATTTACTTACGACATAGTGAGGAGTGGTTGAGGGAGGGGGAGATAGCCTTGTGGTTAGAGCGTTGAGCTCGTGATCCGATGGTGATCCTTTGGATGAGATGATAAACCGAGGTCCCGTCTGCAAACGCACGCAGAACATCTTGCACACACGTCCGCTTTTCGGAAGAGTAGGCCATTGTGTGCCGGTGAGGATGGATGACAAAATTTACAAAACTGCATACACACATGATTGCTTATTCCATTGTCCTCGAAATAAAAGAATAAGTAAACTAAAATAAATGGTACGAGTTCAAGCCAACACCGAGTCGCCATTTTAAGGGGAATTTTCTCGTTGAGTTAACACCAGTGCGACTCCACTACCCCCCCCCCCCCCCCCCCCCCACCCCCTCAAAAGCCCTTCGGACGAGGCTAAAAACCGATGTCCCGTGTGCGAATGCACATAGAACATCTCGCGTACCACATTCAAACCCCCGTTCCACCTTTCGAAAGAGTAGGTCGTTGCGTGCCGGTAGGACGAATGATAAGATTTGAAAAAATCCTTGTTAGCTCTGACTAGTTTTCGACTGAAGTCGACAACGCCTGAACTGTCAAGCTTAAAGATCTTAGCAGACAAACAATTCAAGAAATAATCCTTGCACAAAAGGACAGAAAACTTTATAACAGACTATTAATTTTCTTGCGATAATTCCAATCTGTTTGAATTCGTATTGCGTGACCAAGCCTGTGTATTTATTGAAGTATATTATTTGTTGCTACATTAAAACACACAACTCCGATCACTGCTCTAAAATTCATTCGTATCAAGATAATACATACATACATATCTATTGTCTATCTATCTATCTATCTATCTATCTACTATCTATCTATCGATCCCTCTCACTCTCTCTCTTTCTATATTAATATATATAAATATATATATATATATATATATATATATTATATATATATATATATATATATATATCATGGCAGTTTATTAGAGTTGACCAAAATTTTTCCCGTGAAAGCAATCTTAAGTTGGAAATTCTCGACATTTATCCTTATCAGTATTAACAGTATTTTTTCCCCTTTCTTCTCGATCAACTCCGTGTGGAGTGGTTGGCTGTTTCCTGGATAAATTGAGCCTTGCAGAGGTATGCTCTCTCCAGATATTCCAAATATGAAATTCCGATAAGTGAGTTTTGTGTCATTGAATCTGTCGTGTATTGTTCAGGGAATAAACTATTGTGTCACGCATTGTTCTGAGAGTAAACTATTTACTGATTACAGACTTATGATTTATGAAAACTAAGGAACTGAAATTCGCTTTCTCTCTCTCTCTCTCACACACACACACACACACACACACACACACACAACACACCTACTCTCGCTCTGTCTTTGACCCTAACCAACAGTTTGTTTTTGGGGTGCCTTAAATTGGGACTTTTTTTGGGTGAAAGGGGGTTTCCCCACCCCCCCCACCCCCCAAAAAAAAAAAACCCAACCCCAAAAAACCCCAAAAAAACCCACAAAAAAAACCCCGTTTTTTTTAATTTTTTTTAAAAAAAAATTTCTAAAAAAACTTGCTTTTTTCCCACAAAAAAAAAAACCCCCAAAAACCCAAACCCCCAGATTTCTTTTAAGATTAAAACAAATTTTCGGGGGCCCCCTTTCCTTTTTCCCAAACATTTTTGAACGAAACATGGGGTTTTCAGAAAAGGGGGAGAAAGGTTTTAACCGGGTCAAAAAGAAGATTTAGGCACCACCAGGGCCCCATTTACCCAGCGGAATTTGGGTTTTCAATCTTTTGGGTTTCAAGTTAAAGAAAATTTCCGAGAAAAAACCGAAATTTAAAAGGAGTTAAATTACGTATTTTTTGAGCTAGAAAATTTTTTTTGTGTTTTTTTAAAATTTTTCCCTTTTTTTTTTAAGAAAATTTTTTTTTAAAAGGGGGAAAGGGGTAATTTTGCCCCCGGGGGGGGTTTTTTTTTAAAAGGTTAAAAAAATTTTTTAGAAATTTTTTTTGGGGAAAAAATTTTTTTTTTCCCAAAAGGTTGGTTTTTTTTATTTTAATTTTTTTGAATTTTTTGTCGGGTTTTTTTTGTTGGTTTTTAGTTTCACGGGAATTTTGTTAAAAACCCGGTTTTTTTGGAATTGTATTTTTTGTTCTGAAAAAATTCGAGTGTTTTAAAAAATTTTTTTTTTTTTAATCTGGTAAAAAAAGAAACCTTTTTCTTGAAAGAGTGTCCGCAAAAAAGGAAAAAATTTTTTGGGGTTGGGGTTTTCAAAAAATTTTTCTTTTATTTTTTTTTTTAGCACCCATTAAAGTGTCTTTTTACCCCTTGGGGCGAAGTTGTTTTTTGGGGTTTTTACTTTTAAAGATTCGGGTTTTTTTCCCCCAAAAACCCAATAATTATATATAAAAGGAAATATTTTCCTCTTTTGGAAAAAAACCAAAAATTTTACCAAAAAAAAGGGTTTTTGTTTTAACAAATTTTTGAATGATTTGGGGGAAATTTTAAAGGGGCCCCCGGGACTTGTTTTCCCGGGGAGGCGGATGACCCAAAGAGTTTTGGTTTTCAGCAACTTTCAAAAAAAATACTTACGCCTAAAAAACCCTCTTGACCCAACGAAAAGGAACAATAGGGGAAAAAATTTCAAAAGGGGCCCCAAAAATTTTTCCATCTTAAAAAAATTTAAAGCCCTTTTTTTTTTAAATTCCCTTTTCTTTCAAACAAAAGGGGGGGGGAAACAAAAAATTTTCTGCCCAAACGGGGGCCCAATTCCCCCGGTGGTCACTGTTCCATTTTAAAAAGCCTTTTTAAAAATTTTTTTTTGGGTTTTTTAAAAAAATTTTTTGGAAAAATTTTGATGTTTTTAAGCGGGTTTTAAAAAATTTTTTTATTTTTTTAAGTTTTTTTGGTGTGTTTCTTTTCATTTATTTTCAAAAATTGAATTGCTAAACTTTCTTCCAATTTTATAAAGTTAAAAAAAAAAACAAATAAAAAACCGGGGAACCCATTAAAATTAAAAAGTTGTTTACATCAATTTTATATTCTTTACAAAAAACTTAAAAATTTTAAAAAGCCAAAAACCCTCCAAATTTTAACAGAAATTAATAAAAACTTGATAAGTCTTTTTAATCAAAAAAAAAAAGTTCCCAAAATTTTTTTTTAAAGGGGTTATAGCAACCAATTTTATCAGGGAATTGTTTTTTAAAACCCGCTTTTTTTCATTTTTTTATTTTTATCACAGAATAAAACCCCTTTTTAAAATAATTTTTATGTTTTTTTTACAAAGCTTTTCCTTATATTTTGCCCCCTTCTTTTCCCTTTTTTAAATGAAAAAATTTTCCAATCCCATCACCTTCAACAAAAATTTTTTAACTTTATGGGGGGGAAAAATAAAGTTTTTTTTTGATCAAAAAGACAAACCGCAAAATTTTTCTTAGAGAAAAAAAGGCTCTCTTTTCTCCCGAAAGGGCTTTACATAACGTTGGAATTGGGGAATCCCCGAACCCCTTTCAATTCCCCCTTAAACAACCTTTAAACGCCTTTTTTTAAAAACTTTGAAACCCGGGTTTTTAAAAAGGGAACCCCCTTTTTTTTAGTCTACAAAATTTGGGTAAAAGTTTTTAAAGCCCACCCAAGGGCCTTTTTAAAACGGGGACAAAAAAATAAAACTGTTTTACCTTAAAAAAAGGTTACAAAATTTTGTTGTTTTTTTAACAAAACGTTTTTTATTTTTAAAAAAATTTTTAAATTGACGTTTTTTAACGCCTTTCCAGGGCCAAAATTTTTCCCCGAGTTTTTTTTAAATTTTGTTTTGGGGAAATTTTAAAAACATTAAAAGGTTAAAAAAAACGGGGAAAAAAATGGAAGGCGGTTAAACGTCTGTTGAAATGGGGAGAAACCGCCAAAAGCTTTTTTAGAATTTTTAAAAAATTTTTTCTGAGGGACAAAAGTTGGAAACAAAAAAAAAATGGGGTGCCTGCCGGGGAAAAGGCCCTCCCCGGGAGCAACGGAGACCAATACAACAAGGGTTGCTTTTTTAAAAAGCGGGATTTTGTAAACCCCTTTTTAAACATAGGGGGGGCAACTAGCTCCGAATAGTTTTTTAATTTTATCCCGGGGGCAAAATTTTCCCCTGTAAATTTTTATTTCTTTTTGGTAACCCAACCCAAAAAGGGGCCCCAATTTCCCGACTTTTTTTTTAAAAAATTTTCCAAAATTTGTGCCCCTTAAAATTTTTTTGGGGACGGACATTGGGGCCTGAGCCCCCCCTTTTTCCCTGAATGTTACTCCCTTTTTTTTCCCAAATTTGCTAGACATTAAATAGTACCCCACAGGGGGCCCTTTTTTCTTTAAATAACTCCCCCATAATGAAAAAAATCTTTTTAAAAAGGCTTGGGGAAATGACTAATTAAGAAAAAAAAAGGGGTTTGGTTTAAACATATTTAAACCAAAAAATTATGGAAATCCAAAAAAAAAAGAAAATTTTTAAAAACAAAAAATAATTAAAAAATTAAAAAAAACCTTCTGAAAAAAATTTTTAAACAACAAAAAAAAAAACCCCTTTAAAAATTTCAATTCAAAAAAAGTTTGAAAGTTGGGAAAAAACAATAAACCTACATGACTGCTTACCAAATTTTCCCGGGAACCCCATAAAGATTAAAAGGCCCCACCAATGGGGGAAAAAAAAGGCCAGGGCTGCTGAAATTTTTTGTTTAGGGGTTATAAATTTTAAAATCTAATGGAAAAGGTGGCCCTTTTGCTTTAAAAAATTCCCCCTGGGGGGAAAATTTTCTAAAACCCGCCCCCGGGGGCCCTTGGGGGGGCCAAAAATTACATTGGGCCCGGGTTTTGGGGGTTTGAAAGGCTTTTTTTCAAACCAAACTTTTAAACATGAATCATTTTTCCCGGGGAAATCCGGAGGGCAAGCTTTAGATTTGGCCCGGGAAAAAAAGGCAATTTTTTAAAATTTGAAATGTTTTGTGGTTTTGGGGGGGTTGTGTTTTTGTTTTTTGGAAAATGAAATTGTGTTTCGGACATTTTTGTTGGGTTGGGGTTTGGGGGTTTTTGGGGTTTGGGGTTGGGAGCACGGGGTGCTGGGGTTTTTTGGGGGGGTTTTAAAAAAAAAAAAGGGGGTTGTTTTTTTGGGAAAAAAAACCCGTAGAAAAATTTTGTTAAAAAAAAAGAAAACAATTTTTTTTTCCAAAGGGGAAAAAAAAGGCTAAATCCCTCCCATTTGAAATTTTAATTCAAAAAATATTTAGGGGGTATTGGGGTTTTTTAACCCCCCCCCTTTTCCCCCCCCCCTTTTTTTTTTCCGTTTATGATGATTTTTTTTTTTATGGGGAATTAAATTAAAAATTTTAAATATTTTAATTTATATTTATAATTATGTGATTTTATTTATATATTTTTAAAATATATATTTTTTAATAATTTTTATTTTTAAAATTTAAAATTATATATATATCATCTTTTTTTTTTACTACTTACTTACCTTACAAAATTTTATATAAATACACACAAAAATTTCTTTCTCAACTACTACTACTTACTCCTCTTCAAAACCCTTATAACACTTCTTCTTACCACTTTTCCCCCTTATTTTTTCCCCCCTTTCCTTTTCCTTCTATTCTTCCCCCCCCTCCCCCCCTCCCCCCCCCCCCCTTTTTACCCCCCCCCCCCCCCCAAAAAAATTCTCTTTTCCACTTAAAATTTTTTCCCCCCCCGTCTACCCTCTCCCCATTTTTACTGAACCTAAAAAAATTCTTCTTTCCCCACTTTTAATCCTCCCTCTTTTTTCTCTTTTTCCCTTCTTCCCCTTTTTTCTCTCTCTTCTTCTCTTGTTTTTTCTGTTGTTGTGGTGTGGGTGTTTGGTGTGTGTGGGTTGGGGTGTGTGTTTTGTAGAAAATTGTTTTTTAATTCGCAAAAAAAAACCCACCCCCCCCCCCCCCAAACCAGGAAAAAAAAATGCCCTTGCCCACCCTTCAAAAATCGATTTTTTTCATTTTTTTTTACAGCCTCAGGAAAAAAATTTAAAAAAAACAAAATTTTTAGATCTTTAAAACAAAACTTTTTTCCCCAGAAAAAGGGCCTGGGGGGCCCTTTTGGAGGGTCGCCCCGGCTTCAGTCAGTTTCCCCTTCACCCAGCGTAAATGGGTCCTTCCCTCTTTGGGGTCAGGAAGGAAACAGCGAGGGAGAGGAGATGGGGCCGTTCTCAAAATCTGGCCCCTAAGAAGGATTTCTCTGACCCCTGCTCCCCCCCCCATGGTCAGGGGCACCTTAACCTTTTTATATAGAGCAGAACTTTTTTTTTCTGTGAATTGCCCTTTTTAAAAAAAAAAAAAGAAAATAAGTGATAAATTTTTTTGGCGATCTGATTTTTTGCGATTCCCCTGTAAATTGTGAAGATGCTGGGGACATTTTTTACACGCAGAAATAAGGGAAAAAAAAAACACAAACTAAAGTGGCTTTCACTCTTTAAAAAAGTACTATTTCTAAAACAAAAGAAAACCCACCCAACTTAATTTTATGATTAAAAGAACGAAAAAAATAAATGAACAACGAATAAAAACCTCCAAAAAACTTTAAACTTCATGATTAAACGAACGAACAATAAATAAATGAACGAATGGGTTTTTCGTTTTTTCGTTGGTTGCTTCACGTAAATGATTGTATAATCCTTTTTGCCAAATTTGTAATGAACATTATTCAAGTTATTCAAAATTTTGTTTGCAATGTTTTTTATTATACTTTTTAAAAAATTTTTTTTTTGATGCCCTCAATCGTGATTTTTAGACATGATTTTTTTTTGACAGAGCCGAAAACCTTTTAAATTTTTGTTTCGAGGCATTTCTTTTCAAGAATAGATGTTTTAAACAAGAATGAATTTTTACCCAAGTCTTTTCATGAACTTTCCGTCAAGGGAAAAAAAAAACCCAAAAAGCAAGAGTAAAGATTTTCAAAAAAATATCGGCGTTGGGAACGAAGGGATAGAAACCTAGCTTTTCCCGGGGCATATTGAGGGCGGCCCCACTCCTCTCCCCCCGTGCTTTTACCTTTCTGACCCCAAAGAGCAGGTACTCATTTACGCTGGGTGTACTGGGGATGTACGAACCCAAGGGGCCCCAAACGGTCATGCAATCCAAGTGGTTCACTGTTCACTGGGCCCCAAACCTGCCAGGGTCGTAGGGGCCGGGATGGTGGACGAACGGGGACCAGCTGGCTCCACTTACGCGGGCGGGGCGAGGCCTGGGGGAACTGAAGTCCAAGTGGGAACCATTCAAGCTGTTAAACCTTAGCCGGGAAAAGGAGTGCTCTGACCCCTGAGCCTCTACTTTAGGGCCCTTTCAAAGAAAGGGGTTTCCTACCAACCATTCTGGTGCAGGGTCTGGCCTCTTGGTGTTCCCTACCACCGGTCTGTGTCTGGGTCAGCAAAGGGGGCCGGTGCATTTCTCGACAAACGTTTACCTGGACAACTGCCCCCCCTCCTCTCCAGAGGGTCAAAAAAAGTTTTTTTCTTTGTTTGTTCATTTCATTCGCAAAAACCATTTATTTTAATTTTTCTTTCGTTTGTTTTATTTATTTTCGTTTATTTTCCTAAGTATGCTGTTGATAATATTTTATAAGGGAAAATTTTTTTAATAGTGAAGTTTTTTTAAAAATGTAATTTTTTTTTTCCTGTCTATCGTTTCCCAATTTTTTTTGTCTTTTTTCTTTTTTTTTATGTCACGTTTAACCCCCGGCCAAGACCACAAGCTCGTATTTCAGTTTGTGTCACAAGGTGCCCAAAACCTGCATTTCAATTTGTTATGCTTTTAAAATTTTGTTGAAATTGCCCTTTAAATAGTGGGTGGGGGAGGTACATGAAGAGGGACATACACCAAAAATCCCCCTCCAGCGGTATTTTAATCCACGTGATTCCCCGGGGATGATGGTCAGGGGTGTATGTTCTGGGGGCCCTCTAAGGGATGAGGGGGGGAACGTGCAACGCAACTGTTTTTCCTTCTTGCCACGTCTATTTTTTTTTCTGTTTTTTTTCTTCTTTCTTTTTCATTTCTCTTTTTGTCTTTCTTTACTCTTCGAGTTTCACACTTTGTGAAAGGTTATTTTACATCGTTGTAACAGTCTTTCGTCGCAACAGTTTGTGTTGTCTGTATATGTATCTCTTCACCCTTTTGGGCACGGCCTAGTCTCTGACCAGTTATATCGAGCTGTTTTTGGTTGTCTGTGTAAGGTATCCCTTTTACCCCTTTTGGGCATGCCTGATTTTCAATGTTTGATGCGTTTTTGTTGTCTGTGTGAGATCTTCATACCCCTAAAAATTTTAATGTGTTTTGCATTTGGTTGTCTTGTGAGGACTCTACACCCTTGTCCAGTCTTTAGTTTCAATGTATGGTCAGTTTGTGTTATCCAAATTTTTTAAAGCAGTTTGGCTTCCTGTAAAAAACTCCTTACCCCGTCGCAAATCTTTTTTCTCAATGATTTGAGGCATTTCTATTTTATTGTAAGGTATCTCCAACCCTTTTTGATCACATATATTATTGAAGAGTCTTTGCTTTCTACTCACACCAGATCCCAAAGTCTCAAAAGATTATTAATTTTTTTCTTTTAAAAAACCCCCCCCCTTTTTCCATTTTTTTTCCGGTATTATCATTTGTTTTCTTTATACTCCACACCAATCACCGTTCGTGTATTGATGCAGTGGGTTGTCTTTTCGGTATCTCCCCCCATGACGCCAACTTCAGCAGGGCCCCGGGCAACCCATCAACGGGACGCTACAAGCGGGTCGTCAAAAGTCGTAACGAAAGTCCCCTTTACGCAAACACTGCCCCCGTTGTGACGTCAACCCGGCACAACTTCCTGAACAACTTTCATTGACCCATGCGTACGACAGTGTTTTGGGGGCCCTTTTGGGGCACGCCATTTGCTGTCACCTTGAGATCACCAACAAGCTGAAGTCCTCGGCAGCAATGATCTCCATGATGGGAGGATTGTTCAGAACAGAACACACTTTTAACCCCCCCCCCCCCCCCCCCCCCCCCAATCCCCCCCCCCCCCCCCCCCCCCCCCCCCCCCCCCCCCCAAAAAACCCCCCCAAAACCCCCCCCGCCCCCCCCCCCCCCCCCCCCCCCCCCCCCCCCCCCCCCCCACCCCAAAAAACCCCCAAATTTTTCCCCCCCCCCCCCCGGGGGCAATTTTAAAACGTACCCAATTGCGTAATACTTCCAAAAGCCTTTTTTTAAGTAGTTACTTTATGTACGAAAGAAGGGGACCAATGTTAATCTGGGTCACCACCCCATTTTTCTCATTGTTTTAAGAAACACCACCCGGGGCCTTTCCCTTTCTAAGTCATTTCACTTGTTTTTTGTGAATTTTCTGGCGGCCAGTTTTTTTTTCCATTTTTTAGAATTTCATAACAATTTTTTTATTTAAAGGGCCCAACCCCTAGTAATGGTTTCATTTTGGCCACAAAAAAAAAATTTTGAAAAATACAAAGGAAATGTGTGCATCTTTTTTAGCTTTAAAACTTTTTTCTTTTTCAAGGGTTAAGTTTTTCCCCCCGTCATGTTTTTAGCAAAGCAGCAAAGGGTTTTTTTCGTTCTTGGGGGTAAAACCAAACCCCACCCAAAAATTTTTGTATTGGGAAAAACCATACTAAAGACTCAAAAATTTAGAACGCAAAATTTTAATGTTTTTGAAACTGAAAATTTTCCGTTTTCAAAAGTTGGTTTCCCCCGGTGTTTAAAACAAAAAAAAAACCCCAATTTTACTTCGTTTGGACCGTTTTAGTACAAAAAAGTAAAAATATTTTCCTTTATGGTTTAAAAATTTCTTTTCAAAAAAAAAAAAATTTTTTAAATTTTTAAGATAAAAACAAATTTTGAGTTATTTTGAGCAGTGCCCCTTAAAAAAAAAAAAAGAGTTTAAAACCCAAAATCGTATTTTTGGGGGGAAAAGGGGGGGTTGTTGGTCTGTTTTAAAACCAAAAACCCAAAAAAAAACAATAAGCCCTGGAAAAATTTTTTTTATCGGGGCCTTGTCCTTTTAAATTTTTCTTTAAAATTTAAACAAGAAATTTAAAAATTTTTTTGAATCGTGGGAAAATGGTGTTAGGGGGAAAATATTGTGGTTGAGCGTTGGTCTTCCAAAACCAAAAAAACCCCCCTAAACCCGGTTTTGACCAAAGCCCCTTTTGGAAAAACCTTGGTGGGTGGGAGGATAAAAATTTAAAAGATACCCAAATTTTATTTTTTTCCTCGTAAAAGATAAGAAACTTTAAAAATTTCAGTTAAGAACACCCTCCCTTTTAAGGGGTTTTTTGGGTTTTAACAATCACTATTTCCCCCCCCCCCCCCCCCAAAAATTGGGGGGGGGTAAAAACCCAGTCCCTGGAAAAAAAAAAACCCGGGTTTAAACCCCGTTCCACCTTTGGGGGAAGTGTTTTGGGGGGTGGGTGTAAGTTTTGAAAAAAAACCTTTTCCGAATTTTAAAAGAAACAAAAGCCCTGAATTAATTAAAATTTACAACCTTCGTTTTCCTGCAAAAAGCGAAAATTTAAACAAAATATTAAAATTTCTTCGAAATTAAGTTTTAATTGTAGCGGAAAAGGGGGGGGAATTAAATTTTTTGTTGACTTAAAAACCCCCATCCTGTAAAAACTTGAAAGATAAAAAACATCTTTTTTGCATTTCCACTTCTTTTTCCTTCCCCTTTTCAAAACCTTTTCCTTTTTAAAAATTTAAAATTTTTTTTTTTTAAAAAAAAATAATAATAAAAAAAATGGCAGTTTAAGAACCAAAACCGGGCCCCCAAAATGGAAATTTTTTCCCCAATTACCATCCATATTAAAAACCCCCCCCCATCAACCCTTGGAGGGCTTTTAAAAAATGAGTTGCGAATTTCTCTCTCCGTACCAAAATTAAATTCCATTTTGAGGTTTTTTTGTTTCCCCCCCTGGACGGAAAAAATTTGAAAAAACCCTTTTTAGATAAAATATTTACGATACAACTTTTAATTAATTAAAACTAAAAACAAATTCCCAAATTTTCCCCCCCACAAAAACAAAAACAAACAACAAAAATCCCCCCGGATATCCCAAACCAAAAACCCGAAAAGGGGAACCTTTATTTTTAAAACCTTAAAAAAAAAACATTTAAAAATTTTAAAAAATTAAAAAAACCCCTTTTCCCCTCTTCTTTCTCCACCCCCCTTTTCAAATTAAAAAAAAAAAAAAAAAAAAAAAATATTAAAAAAAAAAAAAAAGTTTATTAATTTTAAAAAAAACCCAAAAAAACCCCAAAACCCAATTTATTTTAAAAATTTAAAATTTTTTCCAAAAAATTAACTAAAATTTTTTTTATAATTTGGGGGTGTTTGGGGGTTTGAAAAAAAAACCCAAAAAAAGGATTCCCCCTTTCCCAGAACCAAAATGAAAAATTCCAAAAATTTAAAAGTTTTTTTTTAATCTTTGTACAGGGAAAAAAATTTGGGCAGATTTTCTAAAAAAAAAAAAAAAACTATTTTTTTTTTTTTATTTGATTTTCAACAGAAACTTTTTTTTCTTATAAAAAAAAAAAAAAAAAAAAATAAAACCCCTTTTCTTTATAGCCAACAACCAAAAAAACCCCCGTTTTTCTTTCTTAAAAAAAAAAAAAAATTAAAAATCAATCATTTTTTTTTCCCCGTTTCATCCCTTTCTTTAGTTTTTAAAAAAAGGGGGAAAAAAAAAAAAAAATTTTAAAAAGAAAGAAAAAAAAAAAATTTTTTTACTTCCCCAAAACCCCAAAAATTTTTTTCCAAATTTCCAAAAACACAAACATTCTTTTTATTTTGGAAAAATAAAAAAATTTTCATTTATTTTTTATCATAAGGGGGAAAAAAAAGGGGAATAAAAAAATAATACTGGTTTATTAAAAAAATCAACAAAAAAACTTTTTTTTACCCCGAAAGGGGAAACAAAAGATTTTACTTTGTAAGTTTTAAAAAACCTTCCTTTTTTTATTTTTCCCATAAAAACGATTTTTAGTTTTTTCCACATTCATTTGGGCCTAAAAAGAAAAAAGAGGGTTTTGTAAAATTATTTTTAAAGTGTTGAAAAGTAAAAAGAAGAAACTTTTTTTTTTTCTTTTTCGAAAGTAAATAAAACGGGATCATAAAAAATTTTTATTAAAAAATTTTTTACTTTAAATTTTGTTAAACACAGTAAAGAAAAACCCCCCCCCTTTTTTTTCCCCCCCCCAGGGGAAAGATTTTCCCCCAACTTTAAATTAAAAAATAATCCCGAAAAAACCTTTTTTATTTTTGCTTTTTTAAAAATGTCCACCACCCAAAAAAAAACAAAACAAAAAAAAAAAAAAAACCCTTTCCCCAAAAAACCCCAAAAAACGAAAAAAAAACCACAAACACCCAAAAAAAAACCAAAAAAACCAACCACCTTTTCCGGTAAATTTTTCCCCCCCTATAACCGGGCCCCCCCCCCCCCCGGGGCAAAGAAAGGAAAATTTTTTAAAAAAAAAAAAAAAAATTTTCCCCCCCCCCCCCCCCCCCCGTCCCCCCATTTGCACCCAAAAACAGTACAAAAAACGTTTTTCTTTGATCAACGTTTCGTATCAAAGACATGTCTAACACATGGCACATATAAAGGAATACTCTGCACACATACAAAGCAACCCGATCCCCAAAAACCGATGGCCCTACTAACCCCCCAAAAGTATAAGGAATCCAGCCCAAAGCCTTTACGTTCCCTTTCCCCCGTTATCCCTTTATCCCCCCCCCCCTTCCTGTTTCCCCTCCTCAAATTTTTTCTCCCTTTAAAACCCCACTCCCCCCTAAATTTTCTCTTTCAAACATTTGCAGGGATCTGTATAATCAACAATAATCTGTATTACAAGAGACATCAGGCGTGTAAAAACCTAAGATCAAACTTAACATAATTTTTAAAAAACCCCCGGCAACAGCACGCAAACCAAAGACCCCGGACACTTTGTCATGCAGTTCGTTTAGGAGAACCCCCCAAATCGGAAAAAAAAGGGGGGTACTAAAGAAAAGAACAGGTTTAAAAGATTTCATTCACAAGCAAGAAAAAAAAGGGCAGGGGACGCTTCATCCGTACAAAAAACGAACACACACAACGATGTGAATTCTACTTGCTGAATTTAAATTGGATTCGAGAGTTTTTAGAGCTTTTATGATTGTCATCAACTCGAATAGGTCACAACACATTCTGTTTTTGGGGTGGTGTGTGTGTGTGTGTGTGTGTGGGTATGGCGCAAATACAGACTAAATGACAAAGGGTAATATTGACTATTCGTCTCTGTGCCACCTTTTTTACAGATCTCCACACTTCAATCTAGGGCAATTGCTTTACCCCCGGCATTCTGTTTTTCCACGCTTGCAACGATTCAGGTCTTTAAAAATTTTTTTCCATCCCTTTTGGGCCCCCTTTCTTTGTTTCTTCTAGACTTCCTATGTTCGCTTTGGCTTTTATTTCGTTTTTATGATTTGGGGACTGGGGTAATCTAGGCTGGATATACACTCTTGTTTCATTGATTATGTGGAAATTTTTTGTGTTGTGGACCCCAAAACCAAGTTTTCCCCTCCCCCAAATGGCGGGGTTGGTGACTGAAGTGCACTTTTCAAAGATTTTTGTTGTAGGCCTAAACGTTGCCTGCCTCCGGCGCTTGCTTTCTAGGTCCCTTTTGCTGGTCCCCTTCCTTTCGTTTTCTGTTCACTTCATTTTGTCAGCAGACATTTTCGTCTGTGCATGGGGGTCTAAATTAAATATTCCCTAGCTGAAGTCCAAAAATACTTTAAAAAATTTGTAAGATAAATGGAATTTTTCCCATTTGGTGCCGAATGTAATGCCCAAAAACTGCTGATCGGGCAGGAAATTTTTTAATTTGTTTCCCACTTTTAAAGTCACTGCTTTTCTCTTTAGCTTTACTACCCGAGTTCACTTCCGTTTACCACGATTGGGAGGTTTAATTGAGTTATCCGAAGTAGCATTAATAGGGGAATTGGGTAATCACTCATTCATATAAATGTACCTTTCGTGTCTTTTTAAATTATGAAATGTTTCAATGGCCTGTCAGTATTGTAATTGCCCCCTGGAAGGATTTTTAAAATGTTTTGCTTGATTTTCTCACTGGAGTACCGAAACCCTTTTTAAGGGCTTGTTTCTCCATACCATTTTTCCCACATGCTTTTCGTTTGTTTTGAACTTTAAATACCGTGCATATTTTGATTTTTTTAGTTTGAAGGCGAGTGAAAACTGAAATATTTCAAAAAGGACTTTGTGGGGGAAAAAAGGAAGAAGCAGAAACAAAAAAACACTACAATTTTAAAAAATCAGGGACGAACTAAAGATAAGAAATAGCAGACACATTGTAACGAAAAACGAATCGTGCTTCGGCCCACACAAACATTTAAAATACTTAATAATTATGAGGACATGTGGGAAGGAAACTAATACGTTTTTAACCCCCTTTGTTTTTTTTTTTACAGTTGCAACCCCATCCGCCAACTGGGAAAAATCCAAAACAAAAGTTGCTGGACCCTCAAAATCCACAATAATAATGAAAAAAAAATAATAATAGAAATAATAATATAATAAAAACCAAAACTGATAACAACAAAATAAAAATGTATAGTAACAACAACAAAATAAATAATAATAAAAACACAAAAAAACAGCACAGCAACAATAATAATAATAATGATGAAAATTTTATAATAATAAATGTTAAAATAAAAATAAATAAATAAAAAAAAAAACTGGGGGTTAAAAAAGTGTGCAAACTCGAACAGTGAGATCTGAAGTTTTCTCTGGCGGCTGTTTTTGGATCCGAGGGGAGTCAGCCCAACAAACCCCCTCTCTCCTTAAGGACAGGGATATATTAGGGACATGAGCACGTGCACACAAAAGGCTAAAGGGGGGGGTCCTCTGACCGGGGGTTTTTTTTGTTTTTTGTCGAAAAAAGTAATCATTTTATGCGTCGACATAGACAATGGAGAAGGTCATCGCCACATCTGTTGAGAAAAAAAAGGATATTCGCCAAAAAAAAATAAAAAAAAAGAACAAAACAAGTAACAAACAAACCCAATTTTTTTTTTTTACCCCTGCAAAAACACACACAACCCCAAACCACACACCCACCAACCCACACCACACACACCACACACCACCCACAAACCCAAACCCCGCACGCACCCCCGCACCACACACAACCCCCACAACACCACACGTACGCAACCCACCACACACACTTAAAAACACACACGGCTTGATCAAAAAAAACAAATGCAATGCTTTTTCAATAAACCCTAGGAAATAAAAAAATTTTTCTTGATTTTCTTTACTTGACTTCACACACACCACCACCCAAAAAAAAAACCCCGTACGCACGCCCAAGCGCGGGCCCCACCACTTTTTCTCTAATTGGAATTTGTCTCTTAGTCTTTCTCCAAAAGACATGTTATTTTTATACAATTTTCTGTCTTTCCTGCTGCCCCTTTTTTTAAAACACGTTAGTCTGCGTGTCAAATCCTGTTTTTAAAATTTGCTTCCAATCTATATCTAATTGTCTTCGATTGTTTTTCTTTCCCATCTGTCTTCTAATCCCTCTTCCCCAATCCCTGCTCTAATTGTCTTTTAATCCTCTTCCAAACTGTTTCCATCTGTCTTCTAATCTGTCTTCCATCCCTCTTCCAATCGTCTTCTAAACCGTCTTCCAATCCGTCCTCCGTCGTCTTTCCAAAACCGTCTTCCAACCCCTCTTCCAATCTGTCTTTCAACCCTCCTCCAATCTGTCTCCAATCTGTCTTCCAATCTTTCTTCCAACCTTCTTCCGCCTGTCCCTTTCCCAAACCGTCTTCCCAAAAAAAACCTTCCACTCTGTTTAAAAAAAAATTCTCCCTCTAACTACTTTCTTTTCCCCCTGGGCTTCCTCATTTTTCATCCAAGGAGAGATTTTCCACAGGCTGTTTCACTCTCCATTTTGACGTTCTTTCTCTTGTCGTGTTCTATCATTTTTCTCTCCCCCCCCCCCCCCCCCCTCCCTTTTTTTGAATGCTGTCTTGTCATCACCATCATTAAAGCCAAGGGCCCACAGCCACTCGCCCAGAATCTTTATATTGCCTGAACAAAGTTGATGAAAGCGGAATAGCATCCCTGCACACACACACAAGCACAGCAAACGCGCCAAATATCAACGACTTTTGTTATTGTGTTTATATGATGCTGACAACATCGGTGAACATGATGGGGGCATATTGCTTTTCGTATTTTGTGTGTGTGTGAGAGAGAGAGAGAGAGAGAGAGAGAGAGAGAGAGAAAAAGAGAGAAGAGAGAGAGAACCCCATCATAGCCCAACCCATGACATGCATGTTAATTAAACATTCCACCTCTGCAATACCATTCCCTTTTACAACACACACACACACGCACGCACGCCGCAACCCCACACACACTACACACACCACACACACAACACACAAACTGCGCTGCTGTGCCCGAGGGGCAGAATGTAAGAGTTTACTATGTAAGGTTGGTTTTTTTCAGTGGAAGGGAAAAAAAAAAGGAATACATTTCATCACGTCCAAAATACGTGTTATTGAAGGTGACGTCACACTGTTTCGACTTGAGGAGGGTGGAACGTACACCTGTGCATATCATTAGCAAAAAATTTTTCCCTCAATGAAATGATGTGCATATAATTTTAAAATACCATCCCATTGAACATAATGGCTATTATTAAAAATAACCACCTCAATGAAAAATGAAATAATAATAAAAATAAAAATAAATGGAATTTATATAGCGCTATATTTGCAGAACCAAATCAAAGCGCTTGCACTCAATCATTCTTACACAGTCAGACACCAGTAACCAATTAATAGTTCCATTAAGTCAAAGGTGCGCGCGCGGCGCCAACACACAACACACACGCACGCACGCACGCACGCACGCACGCACACGCACAAAACACACAGTGGTATATAATTTTAAAACCCCAACTAAAATGAACATAGTGTGCATAAAATTTTTTAAAAAAAATCCCATTTCATGAAAAAAGAGTAAATTTTTTTGAAAATCAAACCCCATTTACAAATGCATGTCTTTTAAAAACCCCTTTTAGTGACATAGGTCATATTTTTAAAATCCCATTTTCAATAAAAATATGTGAAAATTTTTAGAAATCCACCTAAAATGAACATATGTGCTATTTTTTAGAAATCCACCTCATAACAAAGAGGCATGAATTTTTAAAAAATCTCAACTCAATAAAAATAGTGGCATCATTTTTAAAATCCCATCTTTGAAATATGTGCATAAAATTTTAAAAAAATCCCATTTTCAGGAACTGTGTGCAAAATTTTTAAAAACCCCACCTCAATGAAATAGTGGCAAATTTTTTAAAAAATCCCACTCAGTGAACTAATGTGCATATAATTAAAAAAAATCCCACCTTGAAAACATAAGTGCAATTTAGAAATCCCACCCCAGTTTACAAAATGTGCATGTGTTTAAAAAAATCCACCTAATGAACATAGTGGGAAAAATTATTTTAAAAGCCTCCTGTTTACATGATGTGCATGTGTTTAAAAATCCCCCCTCAATAACATAGGGGTTATAAAATTTTTTTAAAATCCCTCAAAAAAACATAGTGTGTTATAATTTAAAAAATCAAAACCCTGGGGTAAAAAAGGTGCTATTATTTAAAAATCCCACCCCATGAACAAAATGTCTTTTAAAATTTTTAAAATCCCCCCCGTGAACATAATTAAAAAATTTTAAAAAAATCCCACCTCAGTGAACATAGTGTGCATATTTTTTAGAAATCCCACTTTAAATAAACTAGGTGCAATTATTTAGAAATCCCACATCGGAAAACATAGGGCATATTTAGAAATCCCACCCCTTTTTAAAACATAATGTGAAAGTCGTTTACAAATCCCACCTCAGTGAATATTCGCATGACATGCATACGTGTCATCTCAAAACCCCCACCTACCTCAATAAACAGATGTCTATATAATTAAAAAAATCCTGCCTCAATAACATGGGTCATATTCAGTAGTGACATGCTTACGTATACTCAAAAACTCCCTCCTACCTCAGGGGAACATGATGTCTATAAAATTTTTTAAAAAATCCTCCCCTCAAGAAATAGATTTGCATATTCAGGTGAATGCATTAGGTCATCTAAAAACTCCCCCCCTACCTCAGTGAACATAAGATGCATATTCATATGACTGCAGTACAACTCTAAAACTCCGCACCTACCTCAGTGAAATGAGTTATATAATTTTAAAAAATCCTGCCTCAATGAACATAGAGTGCATATCATTTGTGTCACGCAGAAACGTATCATCTCAAAACTCCGCACCTACCCAGTAACATGTGTCTAATTTTTTTTTAAAACCCGCCTCAATGAACATAGTGAATATTCAGTGACATGCAGTACGTATCATCAAAATTCCCTCCTCCCTCAGGAACATGAGTCTAAAAATTTTAAAAAAAAAAAATCCGGCTCAGTGAACTAAGTGCATATTATTCAGTAGTGACAGCAGGACGTATCATCTCAAAACTCCCCTCCAAACCTCGTGAACATAATGCATATTCAGTACGTATCATCTCAAACTCCCCCACCTCAGTGACCAAGAGTGCCATATTCAGTATGACATGTTTTCTATCATCTAAAAAAACCCCCTCCTCCCTCGTGACCATAGAGTGCATACAGTAGTCAACAATAACAGTCGTAAAGAAAGTAAAGGGTGTCCCATAACCTAGTGGTGTAGGGGGCGAGGCGTCAAACCTCACTTCTCGGGGGCCCCGCATTTTGGGGCGGCCCCCCATCTCCTCTCCCTCGTGCTTTACCTTCCCTGACCCTAAGGGCGGTACCCATTTACGCTGGGTGAACGGGGGGAACTGTTGAACCCAAGGGCGCAAACGGTCACCCAAAACCCAACTGGAAAACCACGCTCGACGGCTTTAAAACTGGCTGGGGAAAGCGAGTGCTCCGACCACTGAGCAAAACCCCGTCCCTATCATCTCAAAACCCCCCCTACCCCATAACATGAGCGTTCTCCTTTTGGGGGAAAGCGGGGGAAACCCCTGGGGGGGCCCAGGGGGTTTGGTGATGGGGGAGGGCCCGTGCAGCGCGTGGGGTTCTCCCCATCATGTTGCGGCAGCAGCTGGGGCCAAAACTCTTGTAGTCGTCTGTTGGAAAGAACCACCCCACAAAAGGCAACACCCCGGGGTTTAAATTTGGGGGTCATGTATATCTTGTATAGAGTGCAGTAAAAAAGAATGTTGGTGATCTCACAGTTTTTAAAAATTTTTGTTAGAGTGCGAGGGGAAAAAAACAGTTGGTGATCTTCACAAAATTTTTTTTTAAGCATGAAAAAATGGACTTTTTTTTTAGGATTGAGGACATAGAGCACTACCAGGTAGTCACGAAAAAGTTGGAAATAATCACAAGGAGGGTTTTGCCTGTTTTCCCTACACGTTACCCCCGCATGCATATTGCGGTAAGGAAGCTAGAGACGAAAGGACTGGGGGGTTTTGCTTGAAAACTGTACAAACTTACGTTTTTTTTGCTAAAAAAGAAAAAAAAAAAAAAATTTCAAACCTACCAAATTTGTTCAAAAAAAATGATTTTGAGTCAGAGGAGTCTTTCACAAAAAAGGGTTTTTTTTTTTATTTTTATTTCTGTGGATATTTTTAGTACATGGGTATAATTAAAAGACACATAGATAAACAGAAGGGAAAAAGAGGATTTTTTAATACTGGTGTGCGGGCCTAACTTTTTTTTTTTTGGGGGGGGGGGGGGATATGAAGGTCTTGATTTTCCCGTTCATACAGAAAAAGGGAAACTTGGTTTAAGTTTTTTTTCTTTTCTTCGTCGATCAAAACGCTCAGACAGCACTCTGTTGTCTGCACTTGGCAAAAAAATGCGTGCGCTGCCGTTAAGCGCCTGACAAATCAGGCCCAGCACATCCGGTTCGGCATGGCAGAGAATTGTTTTTTTATAAGCTTTCTGGAAAAAAAGGGCAGGAGAACGGACCAAAAAGGCAGAAAATATACAAAAAGGAGGGCAAGAAAAAAAGGAACAAGGCAAAAACGAGAGAGGATAGAAAAGGGGGAATTTTCGTAGCGCAAAATTTCCAAAAGGGGGGAAGCTATTTATACACCCCCCCCCACCGGCATCCCCACAGGGTAGAAAGTAAAAATAACTTGCAGTTTCATTTAACGTTTTATTGGCTCAACAATCTATTTATGTATCATCTGTACAAGCGGCACAGATTCTCCCTTTGGGGCTGAAGACCTCATTTCATAATAAAAGACTGTTTTTTTACTGCCCTGCAGTTTCTTTCACGTGATGGACACCACAACTCTTGTAGTCTCTGCGAAAAGCAGTCAACAAATCGTATCACTTGGGGACTAAAGATCTCATTCATATAAACAGAAAGCTTGCGCTTTTTATTTTAGTATTGCAGTTTGTTTTAACGTATAAGGACAGTACAAAACTCTTTTGTGCAAGCGGGCGCAAATCATCATCATTTTGGGGGCAGAGGGGATCTCGATCTATACAGTTACTAAAAAGGGAAAAGTTGCGTTTTTTTGTAATACTGCATTTCATTTAATTTTATGGAGGGAAAAAAACTCTCTTAGTCGTCTCTGCAAGCGGGCACAAATCATACTCACTTGGGGGGGCAGTGGAGTCAATCTATCCACTCCCTTAAAAAAAGAAATTTTTCTCTTTAAAAAAAAAGTTCTTGAGTTTTATTTAAACGTATATAACGACTGCAAAATTTCTGAGTCGTTTATCATCATCATATCAATCATCGTCATCGTCGTCGTCGCGTCATTCATCATCACGTCATCTCCCGTGACCTTAGGGGGGTCGGGGAGGAACAAAAAGACGATCCGGGGTTTAAACCCTCCTCCATCCATTTGGGTCCTGGGCTCTGCCAGTAGTGCCGAGTCATTCATCCTGGTCTTTCTTGATGTTGTCCATCCATAACTTTTCTGTCCCCCTCGTTTATGCAAGCGTCAATTCTTCATTTTTGGGGGCAGAGGATCTCAAACCCATACGACCTAATAAAGAAAAATTTGGGCTTTTTTTTGTAAGTACTGCAGTTTCATTTAACGTATTATGGATGGCCAAACCCCTTTTACTTGTCTGGCAAGAATCACAAATCTCATCACTTTGGGGGCTGAAACTTATCTATAAGTTTACACTGAACAAAACTTGCGCTTTACTTTGGTTAAAACTTTCAGTTTGTTTAATGGGATTGCCCCCTCCCCCTTTAACGCTCGCAAGGGGAGCACGCACCACAAAACACACACACAAACACTTTCTTTCCACACACACTCACAAACCTTACAACACACTCACACTTTCTCACAAACATATGCACACCAGACCCACAGCCCCCCCCCCCCCCCCCCCCCCCCCCCCTAAACCACACACTACCTGCCCCCCACCCCACCATCACACCAAAAAACACTCACACACAACACAAACACACACACCCCCACCCTCAAAAACACAACACCACACCCACACCCCACCCCCCACCTTTTACACTTCACCCACACACACACACAACAAAACCAAAAAACCACACCACACACACCACACACACACACCCAACACACACACTTTCACCCACCCACCCACCCACCCCCACACACCGCACGCAGCACGCACCACGCACCCCCACCAAAAACCCAACACACACTCACCCACACCCACACCCACCCCCACCCCACTCCCCCACCCACCAAACCCAACACGCGCCGGCGCCCGAAAGACAGATCGTACCTGCCGCTGTTGAGAAACAGAGCGTTTCCGATAGAAAGCCCCGGAGGTGGTAGAATTTATATCGCCCTACACCCCGCAAAAACTGAACTGTTCAACACACACACCACCACACACGCACGCGCGCACACACGCACGCACACACACACACGCACGCACCACTCGCACCACGCCGCACAAAACCCCACACACACCAAAACAGCAGATGTACACACGCGCACACAACACCAACACAAACCCCCGCACGCAAACCAACAAAACCCCGCGCACGACACAGAGGAATCACTCCTCTTTGTGAATTGCTGTCTGTCGTCTGTCTTTGTCTGTTTTTCTTTCTGTCGTCTTCTTTAACTATTGTTATTGTTATAGAGGGGTGGGTGTAAAAAAAAAAAGCAATTTTCATGCTTATTTGATCCCTTTCTGACTAAAAAAATTTAAATTTCCCCTCCTCTCTCTCCGTTACACACGTTAAAACCCGTTCGGCTTTTCGGAAAGTAGGCCATTTTATGCCCCTGGGAACGGATGAAAATGTCAAAAATTTTCAACACAGAGGATTGGGGGGGAAAAAAACACACGAGTCTTTTTCCATTATCCTCGAAAGAAAAACATCTCTCTCCCCTCTCTCCCTCCTCTCTCCCTTCTTTCTCCTCTCTCCCCCTCTCTTTTTCTCTCTCTCTTCCCTCTCCCCTCTCTCTCTTTTTCTCCCCCTCTCTCCCCTCTCTCTCCCCGTCCTGAATGTCTTCTTTTCCTTCTGTTGTCCGTTATATCCATCTGCTGTCCTTCTGTCTGTCCGTCTGACACAATCTGCCTGCCCTCGTCTGCAGCCTGTTTCCAATATGTCTAACGTATTGTCTGTTTAATTTTGGGGTTTCTTGCACTGATAAAAAAAAAAAAATGGTTTGTCACTTTTTTGCTTTGTGATTTGAATACCTTTCTAATTTCATGAATTTAAATCAGGGATACCAGTTTGGGGAAATCATTTGCCTTGTTATATTTATTGTCATTTCATAAACTTTTACCACATATAAGGGCGGGGGGCCGGATGTAACCCCCCCCCCCCCCCCCCCACCGCCCCATGAAAATAATTCTATTTTTTTAGTTTTTCAAAATTGAAAATGTTTTTTAAAAAAACAACAACAAATTTGATTTCGACAAAAAAAACACCGCAACAACTTCATACAACAAGCTAAGCAAAGAATTCGACTTTACATTCACAATCCAAGGGACTCCCCTTTGGGTTGGGTGTGTGTGTGTGAAATACGTGCAGGAATAAATGGGCCATAAATGGCCTTACGAGCCCCACGCATGCGTGCACAAAATTGGGGAGAGAGAAGAGAGGAGAGAGAGAGAGAGAGAGAGAAAAAGCGACTTATCGGGCTAAATCACAGGCTGAGGTTTTGACACTTTCCTGCGGGGGTGTTTTTTTGTCGAAATCAAAAACCCCAGGACGCCCTCCAGTAGGGACACAAATCAGCGATTTATGCCTCTTTTTCCCTTAAGGGAAAAATTTTAAAAAACTTTCATTAAAAAAAAAAAAAAAGAACACTCTAAAATTGGGGAAGCCCAAAAAAAATAAAGTTTAAAAAAACTATTGGAGCGACTCCGTGGCAGACAAACACCCTCAAGCCCACGAGATGTTGTCCCTTTTTCCAGGGGCCACCCCCCTTCCCGCCTTTTGCGACAGACAGACAGACGGGGCAAGCCTGTCTTTCCCCGCACACCAACCGGTGGTACAAGCGGGCTGTTTTTGGGGGTCATCGTCGGGAACGACGGGCAAAAATACAACATACAACATCAAGCCTTTTTTGCCTTAATTGACGTAGGGCACAACAAATTTCTCCACTCCTGTCGTCCTGGGCCCGCTTCTGAATGGTTCCCCAGTATACTACAAGCGGGAAGGAAAAAAATAAAAGTGAAATAAGTAGGAGAAGATTTTTAAAACGAAAAGGGAGACAATTGGTGGTTGAAATTTTTGTTGTTGTTGTTGTTGTTGTTGTTTTATATTTTTGGTGTTGTGTTGTTGCTTGCAAGGAGGAAAGCCCTGTGTTATTTTTTTTAAAAGAACTTTTCAGGACGAAAAAAGCTGTTGATAGATAGCTGTACAGCTTTTAAAGTCACAAATTTTATCATCTATCTATCTATCTATCTACCCATCTTCTATTATCATCTATTATCTATCCTTCAAACTATTATCTTTATCTATCTATTATCTAAATTCTACTATCTTAAAAAGAAAAGAAAGAAGAATCAAAAAACACGAAAACAAAAAGGGAAGGGAAAAAAACAAAATAAAACCAACAAAAAACCAACACCAAAACAAACAACACACACACCCCAAAAACCCCCAAAACCCCCCCCCCACCCCTACCCCCCAAAAAAGAAAGGGAATGAAAGAAAAGAAGAGGCGAGAAAAGAACCAGAACACCCACCCCAAACCCCCCCAAAAGAAACCACCAAAAGGGAAAAAAAAAAAGGGGGGGGGGGGGGGGGGGGGTTTTTTGTTTAAAAAATAAAATTTTGGGGGGGGGGGGGGGGGGGGGGGGGGGGGGGGGGGGGGGGTCAAACCCGAGGAAAAAAAGCCTTCGCAAGTTTTTTTAAAAACCCAAATAAAAAAGAAAAAAAAAAAAGAAAACAGAAAAACCCTAAAGGGCAAAAAAGAAGAAGAAAAAAAAGTACCTCTGAAATTGCCCCCAATTTTCGTGGACAACAAAAAAGCTTCGAGCTCTTTAGACGTGCAATAAAAGACAGACAACAACAAAAACACAACACTACGCGACGACAAGACCACAGACAGAAAAAAAAAGATGACACCGAACCCCCAACAGGACCATAAAAAAAAAAAATAAAAAAAACTCCGACTAACAAAAAAAACCCAACAAAAAAAAAGACAAACACACTCACAAACAAATACAGACCACAAAGACCCAAATAACAAACGACACACAGACCACAGACAAGACATTTAAAAAACATACCAACTACAGGGAACACAAACACAAACAGAATAACAAACCCCAGAAGACACTAACACAGACACACAAACCCCACAAACAAAACAATAACCACAACAGGGCAGACCAAAAACTCGCAAAACAAAACACAACTACAAAACAAACACAGAAAACCACAAAAACCCAAACAACAATCAACCCCAAAGAGACACAAAACCTAAACCACCGATTTACAGACAAGACAAACAAAAACACCGACCAAAAAGACACAGACACAACCATAGACACCGACTCAAGACACAGACACATAACCCGCTCACAACCAACACAACACAGACACCACCCAAACACACACAAACACCACACCAACACACACACACACACACACACAAACACCACACACACCCCCCCACACACACACCCCCTAAAAAAATTAGAAAACAAAAAAAAACAAAGAAGATTTACCAATGCTGCATGTTATCCCAGGGGCAGTACAGCGGCATGATCGGCAGCTCCAAGGGCGGTTCAGGGGCGATAAAGCTTGTTAACACCCGTCCCGATCTGACAACAGTATGCAGTAGGATGTATGTTAGTCCGCCTGTTCGACGAGACCCCCCAAAACAAACAGAAGGAGGGGGGGGCGCTGTTTCGGAAATTGGGGCAGAAATTGATTTGGGGTGCCTTGCCCCGTACATCCCCACCTCTCGTCAAAGTGGGCAAAAGGACAGTCGCGTTTGGGGATGTACTTCAAAGGCCAAACCCGCCCCCAGGGCGCAGCACATAAGGGCTGTGCGAGTCAAGCCTCCTTTTTCAGAGTCATAGTCGATCACTAAAACTAAGCTTAAATGGAATTCATAGTGGGAAAAGACTGGGCATACAGCCTCTCACTTTTGCTGTTGCCCCCAGGTCAATGGTTGAATCAAGCGCTGTCATCTGACAACAAACCAATCCACCCCACCCCACCCACCCGGGTTTATTTCCCAAAAGATGGTGG
>CM054146.1:29443555-29446055 GCA_028751875.1 Rapana venosa
TAGCCGGCTAAAAACCTCGAATGAAGAGCAGAAAAAGCTTTTGGGGCAGGTACATTTTACAGGGGCAGGTGAAATTTTAAAAGCCTTGACCGTTTTGGAGGGGGACCTTTTTGGGTGGTTTTTTCTTTAGGTCTTTTTTTAAAAACGTGCACCACCTATTTTTTCCCTCTGTAGGGCCCTGTCGGTCCTCGTCTGCGGGTCTGTCTGTCTGTCTTCTGTCTTCTGCTGCTCTCTCTCTCTCTCTCTCTCTCTCTCTCATCTCTCATCCCCTCTCTCCTTCCCCCCTCTCTCTCTCTCTTTCTTTTTTTTCCCTCCATTTTTTTTTCCATTTGGCAAAGGGACGAAACGAAAGATTTTAATTTTGTTGAGGGGTTTTTTTGTTTTTTTTTTTTCCCAAATAGTTTTTTGGGGTTGTTTGTTTCCCCCCCCCCTCCCCCCCCCCCCCCCCCCAATCCCCCAAGGAGAGGGATATATATCTTTTTATCTTGAAAAAAAAGGAAGAAAACTTCAGCTAGGCATTTTGGGCTGAAATTGACAAGTGGGTCTTTTAGTGTTGTGAAAACCCTTTTGAAAGGCACATCCTTTTCCCTTTTTGTGTGTGTTTTTTTTTTTTTTCCTTTTTTATCTTTAAAAAAAAAAATAAAAAAAAAAAATTCCAAACGCTGTTTCTTTTAACGTTACTTCCTGTACCCCATCAAATCGCCCAAACGCGCCTCTCTCTCCACTCCCCCACCCCCCTCCAAACCCCCCCTCTCCCCCTCTCTCTCCCCCCTCTCTCTCCCCCCCTCCCCCCCCCCTCTCTCTCCCCTCTCTCCCCCCCTCTCTCTCCCCCTTACCCCTTCTCCTCCCCTCTCTCCCCCCTCTCTCCCCTCCCCCCCCTCTCTAAGCTCCTCTCTTCCTCCCTCCCTTCCCCCCTCTGCTCTGGCCCGTCTCTCTCTCTTCCTCCCTCTCTCCCCCCTCCTTTTCCCCTCCCCTCCCCCCCAACCCCCCTCCCCCCCCCTCCCCCTCCCCCCCCCCCTCCCTCCCCCCCCCCCCCCCCAAATCCCTTCCCCCATTTTGGGTTTTTTCCTGTTTTTGCCGGAAACCATTAGACCAACCCTTTTAAAAAAAAGTACAACCCCTCTAGGGGGAAAAATTTATTTCAGTAAAAATAAACCAAACGTTTTAGAGACTTTCGTGGAAACTTTTTAAAAAAAAACAAGATAGAAAAAAGGGACTGGTGGGGCGCTTTTTTGGGGTCTGGGAAAAGAGATACATGCAAAGGATATTATTTTACCTTCCTGTGGGTAGCACAGTTTTGCTTAGATACCTTTTTTCTTTTTGATTTGGAAATGAACATTCAGCTCCTGGTTTTTTTTGAAAACTTCTGGGAAAAATTCCCCGTTTTGGGAAGATCCGGGTTTTTTTTAGTCCTCCGGGGGGGGGGGGGGGGGGGGGGTTGGGGGGGGGGAAAAAGGGGGGGGGGGGGGGGGGGGGAGGGGGGGGGAGTGTTTTTATAAAAAATTTTTTTTTTTGTTTTTTTTTGGGTTTTTTTTTTTGGTTTTTTTTTTTTTCCTTGGGTTTTTTTTCTAATCTGCTCTGATAAAGTTATGATTGGGTTTCTTGCACTTGATTCCTTTTTTTCCCCTTTCCACAAAAACCCCCAACCCCAAAAACCACACAAAACACACACCCAACCAAAAACACACACCCCACAACCCCACAAACACACACCACAACCCAAAACCCGATTTTGAAAATAAGGGACAGTAATTGATAACTGATATTATTCCCTTTTTGTATCAAATTTAATCATGAGTGGATGGGCACGTGGGGTTTTTTTCGGGTGTGTGTGCGTGCAGCATGTGCGCACATGTTTTTTAAAAATGGTTCATGCCTGTAGCACAGTGCGTTGCTGCCTTTTGGGGTGTGTGTGTTTTGGGGTTTTGTTGTAGGTTATGTTGTAAAAATGGTGTGTTTGTGTGGGGTGTGGTTTTTGTGTGTGGGGGTTTTTGTGTGTGTGGGGGTGTGTTTTGTTTTTTAAGATTCATTTTTAAAAGCTTTCCCATAATAATGCGTTTTTTTTCTTTTAAATTTTTGTGTAAAGCACTTTCGGCTTTTAAAATTTAAAATCATTTCCCGTTTCATTTCGGTTTTTTTGTGGTAAAGTATTTTGGTTTTTTGCAAACCTCCTGGCCATCCACTCTTTCACAGCGCCAGATTGTTTATAAGGAAATGGGGAGGGGAGTAGAGAAGACAAATGGGATTTTGCTATTTTGGGGCATTAGTGCGGAAAATACCCTGAAGCCCGGGGCCCTGCCCCCCCTTTCCCGGTTTAAGGAAAATTTTTGGGGGCACCAAAAAAACCCGAAACCGGGGCCGCAATAAAGTTTAAAAAAAAAAAAAAAAAGCTCTTTTTCAGCGAACCCTTGCCCCAGGGGCGCTGCTGTTTGCTGATGCATACGTCGGGTGATTTTGCTCAGGATAGGGGTGGGTCGGAAGGAGGGGGAGGGGGGGGAAG
>CM054146.1:29453555-29531055 GCA_028751875.1 Rapana venosa
GAAAAAAGTGAAATTGATGTCATCTGAATTATTTCACTTGTGTTAAAGAATTGCTAAACCAGTTCAGCAACTGATGTTACAGTACGATCATTTTGATTAACGCTAAGCCAACAGAAACGTAAATATTGAACGTTGTTCTTCTCCCCCCCCCCCCCCTCTGGAAGAGAAAGCTGGTGTGGATGATGATGTAAGATAGAAAGAGTAGAAAGAGGAACGGGTGTGGAATAAGGAAAGGGCAATTGCCTAAAGGGCTGCTGCTTTTAAAAAATAAAACAATAAACAACAAAAACCAACCACCCAAACAAACAACACCCCCATCCCCCAACAACAAAAACAAAACAAAAAACACACACAAAACCCAACCAACCATCCAAACAAACAAAAAAACAGTCTACAAATCTTGATGCAACCAAGCAGCTGATAAGCTAGCTAGCTGTGTGTATAAGTAGTCTGTTTTTGAGCGGCACACTGACTGACTGACTGACTGACAGACTGCCTGACTTCCTCACTGCCTGACTGCCTTCCTGCAGGAAGGTGGCAGGATGGTTAAGACGTTTGCCTGCCATCAAGTCAACCGTGAGGTTGTGGGTTCGATTCCCAGCCTCGCCCTTTCTTCCCAGTTTGACCACCCCAAAAAATCGAACTGAATGTCAAAGTCCTTCGGATGAGACTATAAACCGAGGCCCTGTGTGCGAACGCATGCAAAACATCTTGCGCACATGTTAAATCCTGTTCCGCTTTTCGAAAGAGTAGGCGATTATGTGCCCGTGGGAACAGATGACAAAATTTACAAAACCGTATACACACGGGGACTGGATGTAAAAAAAGCACATGAGTGCTTATTCCATTATCCTCGATATAAAAAAAATAAATAAATAAATGCCTGACTGACTGACTGACTGACTACCTTATCTCTAACAAATAAAACGTTAAGAGATGTGGAGTCTGGGCCTGTCTGTCATTGTCAGTAGTAATGTGTGTAAGGGTGAGCTTCGTGTGTGTGTGTGTTTACGTGTGTGTGTGTGTGTGTGTGTGTGAAATGTGTGTGCATATATATATATATGTGTGTGTGTGTGTGTGTGTGTGTGTGTGTGTGTGAGGGAAGGGGAGTATGAGTGAGTCTGTTGGTGCAGGGAGGGGGGGGGGGGGGGGGGGGGAGAGGCTGTCTGTATTATTTTGTTCAGGTGCTTTTTGTTTTGTTTTTTTGTTGTTCTTATTTTTTGTTTGTGTGTTTGGTTTTGTTTTTTTCGGGGTGGGGGGTGGGGGTATACACGCGAATGTGTTAACATGTCAATATATTTTCCTCCCCCGATAGTGTATGCGCGCGCGCGTGCGCGTGTGTGTGGCGCATGGACACACGTGAAGACCAGATAACGAGTTTATGGATTGTATTTTTAACTAAACCAGCTCCTGTCATTTTTATTTCGCGTCTAATAATCTAAAGATAACCGCGACAAACCCGGAATGGCAGGAGGATGCTGTTTTCTGTGGGGCTTCTAGCTCAGGCAATATTATCATTATCGACATATTATTATTATTATCATCATTTCAGACGGGAAAAGATACGATAGTTCGGCTCGAAATAGAAGGACCTAGAATAAGTGTAGTAGGATGGCGTCATGTATGTTATTGTAAACCAGTTTACATCTTGGTCATATTGGCCCTTTACAAGTTAAGGTAACGAGTTTCTGTCTGTCTGTCTGCCTCTGTCTATTTCTGTCTCTGTCTCTTTCTGTCTCTGTCTCTTTCTTTCTCTGTCTCTGTCTCATCTATCTCCCCTCCTTCCCTCCCCCTCTCTCCGTCTTTCTCTGTGTGTCTCTGTCTGTCTGTCTGTCTCTCTCTGAAGAATTCCTCAGAGATCGCTGCCCACACTTCCCACCACCTCTCTCCCCCTTCCCACCCCCCTCTCTCTCTCTTTCTCCCCCCCCCCTCCCCCCTTCCGAATTACGGGGCCCAGGGGGAAACCCGGGACTTGACATGGACATGTGTATGGTTATTAGTCGATGCTGGTGGCACGTGGCATTGTTGGGAGGGTGGTGGCATAGTGGCATTGTTGGGAGGGTGGTGGCATTGTTGTGAGGGCCAGTACAGCAGTGTTTGCCGTTTGACCCTGTACTGTGATATGCAGGCAGGCAGGCCCCTTTGGCACCACTCCATTGTTCAGGCTGACCGTAGTTTAATGAGGGGGGGGGGGGGGGGGGGGGGGGGGGGGGGGGGGGAGGGGGGGGGGGGGGGGGGGGGGGGGGGGGGGGGGGGGGGGGGGCTTCGTGAACGCTGTTGTTGCGTCTGAGGGTCTCTTGTCTGTCAGTGTCTCTCTGCCAGGCTGTGTGTCTGTCTGGCTCTCTCTCTCTCTCTCTCCTCTCTCTCTCTCTCCTCTCTCTCTCTCTCTCTCTCTCTCTCTCTCTCTCTCTCTCTCTCTCTCTCTCTCTCTCTTTCTCTCTCTTTCTTGCCCTCTAGCTGTATGTAAACTGTGCACTCATTCGTTTTTTTTCTTTGCTTTTTTTGTTTGTTTGTTTGTTCTCCTCTTTATTTTTTTTATTTTTTCTTCTTCTCCCTCCCCCCCCCCCTCCCGGCGGCTCTATAATCTGTGATATAGGTTGATACATTTGCACAACATTCATGCACTCTAATGATATGAACAATTCTTCAGAAAGACTAGGAAATAGCCACATTCCTTGACATGTTTACGCCTTCAGACATGCATGTGAACATGCTCTGGTACTCAGCCACTCATTCACTTGTATGCATGCACATACGCACATGCACACACACACATGTCAATCACAGTCCAGTTGGTGAATTGTTATGACTGTTATGGACTCTAAAGACACTATCCTTCTGTGGACTATATTTTCTCTTATTGGTTATAGTTAAAAATATTGTGTTAAATATCGTTTACGGGTTAGATTCTGTTAGAAATTGGGATTTTTAATGTTCTGGCAGCCTGTCTGTGTGTGTCTGTCAGTGTCTGTCTGGCTCTCTCTCTCTCTCACACACACATACTCTGTCTCTCTCTTTCTTTCTGCGCTTAAAGATTTATTTTAGATTTACATGTTCTTATTCATTGTAGATTTAGTAAATTAACCCCTACCACCACCACCACCCCCTCACCTCTGGCCTTTTGGTGTCTAATATCACATTTAGAGAAGAGACATAAAATGAAATCAAACACACACACACAAACACACACACGCACGCAAAGAGGAGAGGATGGTGGAGGGTGGGAAGGAGGGGGGAATGGTGGTGGAAGCAGCCTGTTTCATTGGGCCTCATAGTTCCATTCAAGTGAACATTAAGAACCACTTTAGGTCACTTGCCAGTGTACATTGAAGGCAAGACTGTGACCATATCTCACACCCAATTTGGAATGGTCCTTTCAATCAAGGTTAGTATTAATACATGTTTTTTTGGTGCTTTTGCATAGAATTCGCTCTGGCCCATTCTCCTCCCCCCCCCCCCCCCCCCCCCCCCCCCTCTCCCAACTTTAGGTTATCTGGAGAGAGAGAAAGAGACTGACTGACTGACTGACTGACAGACAATGACATACTCATTCAATATGGGGGACAGGAAAGCCTAGTGGTTAGAATATTGCGCTCGCAATCTGACGACCTGGGTCCAATTCCCATTCAAGGGGATATTTTCCCCTGGAGTTAACATCAGTGCAGACTCCACTCTCCCCAAAAGTCCTTCACATGAGACTATAAACCAAAGGCCCCGTGTGCGAATGCATGCAGAACATTTTGCGCACATGTTAAATCCTGTTCTGCTTTTCGTAAGAGTAGGCCAATGTGTGCCGGTGGAAACAGATGACAGAATTTACAAAAAACACATACACATGGGGACTAGATGTAAAAAAGCACATAAGTGCTTATACCATTATCCTCGATATAAACAAATAAGATAAAATAAAAATATGGGAGGCAGGGCAAAAGGGGTTGAAAGACGTGTGTGTGTGTATGTGTCACACAGACACCACACAGACACACACACACACACACACACACACACACACACACACACACACACACACACACACACACACACACACACACACACACACACACACACACACACAGATAATGGAAGGACTGATTGACATAATAGGAAAGGCAGAGTGAAAAAAGGTTGAAAGTGTTTGTGTGTGTGTGTGTGTGGCACTGTGTGTGTGTGAGCGATATATGTATATATATATATATAGAGAGAGAGAGAGAGGGGCAGACAGACAGAGAGGCAGACAGAAAGCAAGAGAGAAAGGTGTGTGTGGGAGGGGGGTGGGGGTATATGCCACAAGTGCTGCATGAAAATAACGGCCATTGGATCTGGATCCAATCTGGCAGGCGATAGGGCGCCTGCTGTCAGGTAGAGGACTGACTGACTTTTTCTACCTTTCTCTAGTAGAAGAAAAATAAAATAATCCTGCAGAGATGGAGTGGAGGTCTTGCCTGTCATTTTCGCTTATATCTCCAACAGTTTTGTGATAGTGCATGTTGAGTGTGTGGGTGTGTGTTAGTGTGTGTGTATGTGTGTGTGTGAGAGAGAGAGAAATATCTTCCCCATCCATCAAAGGAAAAAAAGCATATGGTGTACTTGGGTGTGTGCATGTGTGCATGCATGTGTGTGTGTGCGCACACATGTGTGCGTCTGTGAGTGTGCACCCGTGCATGTGTGTGTGTGTGCTTGTGCATGTTTTTGTGCCTCACTGTGTATACATATGACATTGAAAAAGTTACAAATGCATGCACATGCATACATGCATACACACAGAATGACACACAGAATCTCACACATACACACACACTCACTCACACACACACTCACTCACACACACACTCACACACACACTCTCACACACACACACACACTCACACACACACACACACACACACACACACACACGAGTTTTGCTAGTATACAGCCATACCCTAGTTATTTTTTCAGGGGCTGTTCTGTCTGACCCAGAGACAGATAACCTGACTAACCCTGAACTGCAGGGGGAAGGGAGCTGTTTGTGTTGTCATTCACACCAGATGATTATTTCAGAACTAAGGCAAAAAGATGCAGATAGTTCAGCTTGCAAAAAATAATGAAAGAACACACACACACACACACACGCACTCACACACACGCACACACATACACATGCGCACGCACACTCAAGACTGACTCACTCTCACACACACACACACACATACAAATGCGCACATGCACTCAAGACTGACTGACTCACACAAACACACGCACGCATGCACACACACACACACTTTCGAGAGTTCAGCCAGGACTAGCTAGTGGAGTCTGCTATAGATACCTGCTGTATTCATGTACATGTAAGCCTTGGAAGTTTGATAATGTTTTGCTGCTTAAAAATGGATGAAAGGAGTCCCAGTGGTGCTTTTTTTAATTACCAAAAAAAAAGTGAGTGGTTATACTTGCAGTGCTTTTTCTCCATCTGTGTGTGTGTGTGCGTGCGAGAGAGATTTTTGTTTTAGCTATTATTGAGGTGTGTGTGTGTGTGTGTGTGTGTGTGTGTCGTGTGTGTGTGTGTGTGAGAGAGAGAATTTTTGTTTTTGCTATTATTGAGGGTGTGTGTGTGTGTGTGAGAGAGAGAGAGAGAGAGATTTGAATTTTTTGTTTGTTGTTATCTTATTGAGGGAAAGGAATAATAGAGAGAATAAGCAATTTCAAGAGATAGAATTATGTGGGTGTATATATTATATAAAAAAAGATAACAGTGAGAGATGTTAGTGTATCACTGAATACATTCAGTATAATTACTTTGTGTCAATCAAGTAAACACTCTGTTGTTTATGTGCAGTACCAAGTTTCTCTTCATTTCAAATGCATACTGAAGTTGCTTCTGAGGATGGACTCCTAGGTTTAGGTTAGAAAAGAGATGAGGTTTACAAATCAAACAATAAACCAAGGCCCCATGTGCAAACGCACAGAGAACATCTTGCGCACACGTTAAATTCCATTCTGTCTTTTGGAGGAGTTGGCCATTTATGCCAGTAAGGATGAATGACAAAAATAATTTTAAAACACCACATGCACAGTGGTGTCATATTTACACATCAGCCTCGAAGTTGGAATGCAGCTACCTTTAATGGTGGGCAAAAACGGTTGCACATGCAAAAATCTCACTACTGGTGAACCTCTAAGCCTCTAGCTGAGGAACAAAAAAAGAAGAAGAAGAAAGAGCAGAGGGTGATGGCCGTCTGTCCATCAGGAAGCTTGTTAGGCTGGTAATTGCTTGGAACAGAACACAAAGAGAAAAGAAGTCAGACGATGGAGAAGGAGCTAAAAATGGACGATAAGAAAACAAAGGAAACGATGAAACAAACACAACTCTGGGAGTGGAGAGGGAGGGAGGGAGGGAGGGAGAGAGAGAGAGAGAGAGAGAGAGAGAGAGAGAGAGAGAGAGAGAGAGAGAGAGAGAGAGAGAGAAGAAAACATTTATCTTAATTCTGCAAGTTGATGAGACACACCACACACAAAAAAAGTCATTTTCCTCACTGATTGGGGCCCTTTGAGGGTTGCAAGGTAATGGAAAGATCCCTATCGCTGTGAGATTGTCCAGGTCTGTACCCCCCCAGCCCCTCTTCTAAGCCGGGATAATCAGACTCCTCAGATCATCGTTGCCAATTCCCCATCCTCGTCCCATTCAGTTGTTGGTTTTGAAGACATGGGTCTGACATGTGTATGATTATCGGACCGTGCCACTGGCGCCTAGCTTTGATGTGCGGACCAACAACAGGGTTTGTGGGTTGAACTCGTGGTATGTATGCCGCTTTGGCAGGTGTCCATCGCTCAGGTGGACTGTGGGTAACGGGGTTATGGGTTTGTGTATGGTCAGGGTTCGGCTTTGTTGTCCGTCTGTGTGTGTGTGTGTGTGTGAGGGTTTGGCTTTGTTGTCCATGTGTGTGTGTGTGTGTGTGTGTGTGTGTGCGTGTGTGTGTGTGTGTGAGGGTTTGGCTTAGTTGTCCGTGTGTGTGTTGTGTTCTGAACCTCTTTATCTTGGCACTCTTCCTTGCGCCTATGTTTGTGCAGGTGCAGGTTCATTCACACATGTGTGGTCATGTGTATATATATGTATGTATGTGCAAGCATGCGCATATATAATGCTATGCATGCATGTAACCACACACTTATTCTTTTACACACACACTCACTCACTCACTCCCTCCCCCCCCCCCCCCCCCCCCCCCCCCCCCCCCCCACACACACACACACACACATACCGTCACCACCACCCCGCCCCCTAAACACACACACACAGAGGTAAAAAAAACAAAAACCTAGACAAGTTTCTCTTTAAATAACCTTCTGCCCAGCAAGGTCCAGGTTGCCATTTTCCAGCCTTTTGGCAACCTTCCTTTTAAGAGTGAAGGTTGCTGTGCAGGCAGCCATCAGAACAGGTCAGCCCTCGTCAGCTTTGAAACTGACCAGGTCCCTCCCTCCCTCTTCATCACAGCATTCCTCAGGATTCTCGTCTGCATGCATATCCTACCCCCCCACCCCATCCCATCCCATCCCAGTTGGCTTGCTGCCCTTCTTGTAATCTTGTCTCCCGCCGTTCCTTTTCTCATCAAAACGTTTCATTTCTGATTTCTGACATGTATTTATGTAGTGTTCTGCTGCAGCTTCCACCTGTTTTGTGTAGTTATTGTGATATTTGGTGGTGGTGGTGGTGGTGATCTGAATGATCTGTCTTTTGTTGTTGTTTTTTTCTTTTTTGTTTGCTTTTGTTTTGAGGGGCTTTTTGGCTTTGGTGTGTGTGTGATGGGGAGGGGGGGGGGGGGTTGTTCTTTTATGGTGAATTATTAGGCTAAGAAATAACATACTGTTTTGGGTTTTTTGGTGTTTGTTTCATTGTAGCATGTATTTATACATATATATATATATATATATATATATATATATATATATATATATATATATATATAAAAATGTTAGAACTGTATAATTATCCCTTTAAAAAAAAATCTTTTACAAAATTCTTTTGACAGAAAAAGATATTTTAACTTGTGCACATGTATACACTCATGTGCAAAATATAAATGCGCTGTCTCTCTGTCACACTCTATCTCTCCGTCACACTCTCTGTCACACTTTGTCTCTCACACTCTATCTCTCTGTCACACTCTTTCATTTGATTTATTCCTTCAGTTTTTGATAGCCTGACCTAAGTAAGAATACACACAGAGCGAAAATGAAAGTACCTCCTCTGCAAAAAAATTAACCTCATGTGATTTTTACTTTTTCATCTTTTTTCATACTTTCACTGTATACATATTACATCAATACAAGGTCTGTCTGGTTTTTGTTGTTTTTGTTGTTGGTGTTTTTTTTTTAGGGGGGAGGGGGGGGGGTGAAAAGGCTTTAAATTAAATGGCTTTTCTTCCATACGAAGCTGTCATTTATGACAAAAATAACAAGCATACTGACAGCCATTCACGAGCACAGGAAAAGGCAGTAAAACAAATGGGTTCATTACACATTATGAGGGCTGGGAAGATCAGATGGCCTTGTGGTATGTTTCATAAGGGGTGATAGGTGGAAATGGTCCATAGGATCATGTGATGGTCCATAGGATCATATAACAGGCATGGGACAAAAGGTTCATATCCTGTCAGCCAGTGCCATCTGTTGTCTCATTAACCCGTCTGTGTAGCTAGTGGTGAGAAGTTGTGTGTGTGTTGTGTGGGGGGGGGGGGGGGGGGGGGGGGCGATGATGGGAAGGGAGGTTGTTCATGGTGAATATTTGACAGCCAAAGTGTAGTGTGTGAGTGTGAGTGAGAAAGAGAGAGAGAGATTAGAAGGGGGTAGATATTCTACTTGCTTCCTCTTGAAAATAAGAATTATATAGTTGTGGCAGTAAGCAGAAGTGTTTATAATGTAATGTTTGCGCGAAAATTCCATTTACACTATAGAAAAGCTCCAGAAACAGAACTGAAAAATACTATGATTCAGTTTATAGGTATTTAAAAAAAATCTAAGTTTGCAAGTTATGAAAAAAGAACATAACAGACAATATAGAAAGAGCTATAGATGTAAGAAATACTGCTAGTATTTTTGTATAACTTATACCCAACCATCCAATGGTCCTCATCTTGCCCTTATCAGCAAGAAAGTGTGTTGTTACATTTATAGATAAAGAAATAATTGTTTTCTAGGCATCTCATTAATGGACTATAGGCTCTCATGCCTCCCCACTCCCATCCCCCTTTTTTCACCAACTGTCTCTGTGTCTTTCTCTCTTTTGTCTCTGTTTGGGGGTGTGAATTTGTAAGCGGACATCAGGAGTATGTCAGGTTTAACAAAAAATTGTTTTTGAACTAACATCATTTGGCGTCAGTTTGCACTGGTATTTCTGGATCTTAAAAGTGAATATTTACAATTTTTTGCACAGTAAACATACACAGAAAACAGTGAGGGCAGTTGCTATGAAGTCTCATACTTGTTTTAAAAGGGGCAACTAAAAAAACTATTTTAAAAGATAATAGTATTAAAAACAATCCCTGCAAAATCATTGTGACCTGCCAGGATTCTCTTTGTTTCTTCCTTGGCACAGCTAGAGCTCTGAGGCTCACTAATGGTGAGATTTTGTGTATGCGGCCATTTTTGCCCATTATTATGGTAGCTGCATTCCAACTTCAGGGATTGCCAGGATTTGAAATAGAAATCTCACAGGGGACTGAGACAAAAAACAAACAAACAACAAAAACAGCATTTCAGCAGCAGGATGAAAAGACTTACACCGTCTTGGTATCTTATATTAAAGTGTTACGTTAAGCTTCAACTGGACAAAATGAGACAAACGGTCTCTTGTCTTCTGTCGGGTTGTTTGTTAGCTTGTTCAAATCTTTGTGTGTGAATTGTTAGTCCTGGAAAACATTGTCTGACTGAGAAGTGGTTACCTTCTTTTGATGCTTTCATTCTCACTTTTGTGAAAAGTGTTTTCATTCTGATTAGCAATTTTAACTGCCCTCCTTTAAAAGTTAAAACTGAACTGTTTGTCTGTTACAGACTGCCAGTACACCTGCCACGCACACTGCGTCCCGTCTGTCACGCTAGACTGCACAACAGTGTCTCCGGGGTCGTCAGATGGTCCTGTGGCCACGCCAAGTGACCTTCCTGCATCTCCCTGCGGCTCGGCAGAAACCTCACTGACAGAGCGGCAGACCCATGCTAACTATCGATCTCCGCAAAAACAGCCGTCGTGTACCTCTGACCTCTCACAGACAGTTTCTCAAAGCCCGCGGTCTTTAACGCCCCCTGGAGGTGCCCAGCGATTGTCCAGTCCTCCGAGAGATGCTTTGTCGTCGGAAAGAGACCCTCTTTTAGGCACGTGTGTTACACAGACTTCAGTGTCCTCCAAAGGGTTATCATCATCATCGTCGTCGTCATCGACTGTGTGTGTGGGTAGTAACTCGAATCAGAATGCTGATCCAAACATTTTGGCCGGAATACAGCAGGAGGGCAGAGTCAAGGAGATGGTCAGTGATGCAGCTAATGTGAGTGTTTCATTTTTTTGTGGCAGTTTCTGGTAATGAGATAAATAGTGTGTGTGTGTGTGTTGTTAGTCTAAGCTTTGATTTTGGTGTTGTAGCATATGTAATGGAAGGTGTGTATGTGATGAGAGAGGGAGGAAGAGAAAGAGAGTGAGTGTGTGTGGTGGGGGGTGGGGATGGGGGGCTCACACACTTATTTTTAACCATTGACAAGCATGTCTTTTTGGAGGAAGGCACAGTTTTATAAAGAAATATTTTGTTGTGTGGCACAAATTGAAACAGAAATAATTATTGCACAACAATTACTATACTCAGATAAGCAGAAAGACAGCACAGACAGAGGGAGACAGACTTTTTAAGACAATTGTCGTGAATTGAACATTCAGTCTTCCAATGTTTTTATGAAAATTGTCAGAGTATGTATTAGACTAGTTCACAGTTCTAGAAGCAAAACTAGAAAGCAAAACTGATCATACAGTTGTTGAAGATGGCTCAGAGTGGCTATGGTGTTCTTGAAGGCTCCATATATTGGTCAAAATAGAATGGAAACTCAGTTGGACACCTGAAATACTGCAAGAAAAAATTAGAGATTGATTTAAGAAAGTGATGGACTCAAGCAAGAAAACAAATATTTTGTCAGTAAATTAAGCCCATCTTTATGAACTGTGTTTAAGGAATAATGTGAATGTTCTTTTTGCACCATGGCCAGCTGTACATCCGTTCAGTTGTAAAAATGCCCTCAGAAAGTAAGAGTTGGGGAAGGAGAGGAGGAAGGGAAGTTCATCTTTTAATACATTTACCTCCACCCCCCCCTCCAAATACCTGTTGTGCCATACTGTGTAGTGTAACTTCTTTTTGTACCCTGTTTTATTTATTTTCTTATGTGAGTGTGTGTGTGTTTTTATTATTTATTGTATTTCATTTCGAGGATAATGGAAAAAACAGTCATGTCTTTTTTTATATCCACTTCCTGTGTGTATGCGTTTGTGTAAATTTTTACATCTGTTCCCACTGGCACACAATGGCCTACTTTGTCTTTGTGTGTGCATTTGTGTATGTGCACATGTGTATATGTGTGCGTGCATGTGTGGGTGGGTGTATGTGTGCGTGCGTGCATGTGTGCGCGTGCATGAGTGCATGTGTGTGCGTGCATGCATGCGCAATGTGGGTGCATGCGTGGTTGTCTGTATGCGTGTGTGTTATTGATTGAATGACTGTGACTGTCCGGTGATTTGTTTTATTTTGTTAATTTTTCTTATGCTCTTTTTTCTTTCTCTTTACATATATAGGTAGGTTGAGTGATGTGTCTTGTTTTTCTGACCTCCCAGGAGAAAGACGAAACTGATAGTGGGTATCGGTCTGGAACAATTCCTGATGAGAAACTGCCCAAAGCTCCAAGTCAGGCCACCCTGGATCGCAAGGAGTTGCGGCGTAAAATCCAAACCTTCAACCATTTTGTTCCCAAGGCTAACCTGGAGGTGGTAAGTGCACCATAGCATTTCTTTTCCTGTTTTGTTTTTGTGTTTTGTTACATGTTGCTATGTAATCTTGTACTGTGGTGTTGTCATGTGTATATATAACAAATATCTTGAAATATTTAAACATAAAATTCACGAGATTATATCCTATTAAAATTTTTTTTTTTATTTCAGTAAAAGTAAGACAAGGAGTTAAGAAATGTTTGAAGAAAAAGGATGCTAGATCTTACCTTCATAAAAGCCTGTTTCTTCTTCCGTGTTCCCTATATTGGATAAAATGCATAGTGCCTGCTCCCCTCTTAAACTTGTAACTCTTCAGGTCTGCCTGCTGGCCTCAGCCAAGACATTGAGACTTCAGATTTGCAAGAAAAAAAAGCAGGAGAATAGGGTGGGTAGGCAAAAAATAAGCAAGAGAGAGAGAGGTGAGGAAAATGCCAGAAACAAAGGGAGTGATAGGAAAAATATATATCTATATATATTTGTAATTTGTATGTATATATATATTTTTTCCATTCATGATTAAATGTAGTTTTGAAAATGTGTTCTGTGATGGTGGTTCCTATTTTTTCAGGCTGAAGATGGGATTACATTCCAAGGATTTCTGCGTGTCACCCTGAATCTGGTTCGACCAATCACCATGGAGCTTGGAGCGCGGCCCCCTTCCATCTATGAGCTGCTGACTCGGGAGCACATTGTGGAGCAAAGCACTCAGCATATTGCGTTTTACATGCCTCGAGACACTGTCAAGTCTATACACATCACAAGGTCAGAGATGTATTTATTTATATATTCTTTTATTTATTCTTTTATTAAGAGGATAATGGAATAAGCACTCATGTGCTTTTTTACATCTAGTCCCCGGGTGTATGCAGTTTTGTAAATGTTGTTATCCATTCCCACTGGCACACAGTGGCTTACTCTTCTGAAAGGCAGAACAGGTTTTAACATGTACTTAAGATGTTCTGCACACAGGACCTCAGTTTAGTCTCATCCGAACAACTTTTGGGAGGAGTGGAGTCTGCACTGATGTTAACGCCAGGGGAAAATATTCCCTTGAAAGGGATTTGAGATGACATTGTTTGTGTATGTGTATGGTTAATATGGGGCTCTACTTTGCCAGAGGAGTCTGAAAATAATGTCAACTGTATAACAAAGAACGATAGTTTGACATTTTGATAGTGTCATTTCGGTCCTCTTTCAGTAAACTTTATATTGAAAAAAACAAATGTTAGCAAACAAACCAACGAACAAATCTGCAAACAAGAGATTTGAGTGGGTGGCTCTGGAAACAACACCCCAAAACAACAATTTTATTACGGTTATAGGTATAGGGTAGATTTGTTAAGAATAGATTGAAGCCTGGACCGCCCAACCCCTGCAACACCTTCTACTAGCCACACAGGATCGTGAAGCATGGAAAAAGATCTCTGTTGCATCTTCTCTCATGTCCCCCCTACGTCCTTTGGGACATGGGACTGAGTGAGTGAGATTGAAGCGCTTTCTTCTGTTGTTTTCTCTGAAGTAACTGAGATAGGGTAAACGTCTTCAACCTCCTTGCAGGGAAATTATATTTTCACAAAATCTTTTTGGAACATGATAGTCAGAGCAGATTGAGAACCATTGCATGAGGAATGTTCCTCTTAAGAGTCTGAAAAGTCACACTTAAATGAATTGTTGTAAATCCTGTAACAGAAATAGGGTGGCTTTTAAAAAAAAAATCTTGCATTATTTAATGTTTTGTTTTTGAAGTGGTCAGTTTAGTTTTTTGCTCAGATGTGTAGATCAGTTTATGGTGTGTAAAGTGGGGGGGGGGGGGGGGGGGGGGGGGGGGTGGAGGGGGGGAATGGTATATAATCTGAAAGCATCAGTCATGAAATCAGCAAGAAAATGTGTCATCATCATCATTATCACCATACTCATCATGGTCATTGTCATTATTATTATTGTTGTTATCATATCATATCATTGTATGTTTGTCCGTCCTGTCCTACGATGACCTCTGGGCAGAAACTGGGCAGACATTTTATTATAGTGGAGATGCCTTGCCCACAGTACATCCCCACTCTCTCGGCCAAGTGGGCATAAGGACAGTCAGTGTTGGAGATGTTCTCCAAAGGTCAACCAGCCCCCAGGGCTGCAGCACATAAGAACTGTGCAAGTCAAGCCTCCTAGTCAGAGAGTCGTAGTCGATCACTAAAGACTAAGCTGTAAAGTGGAATTCCATGAGTGGGAAAGCCACTGGTCATACAGCCTCTCACTTTGCTGTTGCCCCCAGCATCAATGGTTTAATCAAGAACTGTGATAAAACCTTGTAGAATCAGGGGATGATCATATTATTATCATATCATTATTATCATTGTCATATCATTATTAATAATTTTCATTATTATTTGCAGTACAACAACTACAAGGGAAGTGATCACCAACTTGCTGAAGAAGTTTCACATTGTGGACAACCCCCGCAAGTTTGCCATGTATGAGCAGGAGTTCAACGAGAAAAACAAACTGGGTACGGCTGTTGACTGTATCTTCCCCCCCCCCCCATTTTTTCCCCCATTCCTTGGCTAAACTCTTGAGGTTCACCAATAATAACAGTTTTGTGTATACGACTATTTTTGCCCACCATGAAGGTAGCTGCATTCCAACTCTGGGAATGTATGCTGGGTGTGTTCTTGTTTCCATAACCCACAAAATGCTGACATAAATGACGGGATCTTTCATGTACATATTTGATCTTATGCATATATATATCTAAAAAAAATTTTTTTTAAATATACACTCACACACACACACACACACACACACACACACGAAGGGAATGAAAGCAGTAGCAGGTCTGCACTTTGAAGTTGACCCGGGAGATCATAAAAATCCCCACCCTTAATAAATGCACCAGACACCACCGAGATTTGAACCCACCTTTATGGTGGGCAAAAATGGTCGCACGCGCAAAGTATCACCATTGGTGAACCTCAGAACTCTAGCTGAGAAACAGGGAAAAAAAGACACACAATGTGTGTACACATGCATGTGAATGTTCCTGTATGTCTCTCTATGTTGACTCAGGGAAAATCTCTCTTCTTACTCTACTCGACTTATCTGCAGCCTTTGACACTATTGACCACTCTATTCTTCTCTCCCGTCTTCAAAAAAACATTTGGTGTTACTGGTACAGCCCTTACCCGGTTTAGTTCATACCTTACTGACCGATTCCAGACAGTCACAGTAAACAAGATTCAGTCAGTACCTGCAAGATTGGAATGTGGAGTTCCACAGGGATCTGTTCTGGGCCCTGTTCTTTTTACCCTCTACACTGCTCCACTGTCACATATAATTAACTGCCATCAGATCAACCATCATTTTTATGCAGATGACTCTCAGATTCTAAGCAGCGACACTCCTGAAAATTTGCCTTCTCTCTTTACAAATATGGCCCACTGCTTTCAAGATATCCAAAATTGGATGATACAGAACAAATTACAGCTAAATGCAGATAAAGTGGAAACATGCTTGTAGGGACCAAACACAAACTCTCTTCCATCACAACAGCTTCAATACAACTTGGCAACGCATCAGTCCCTTTATCCACTGCTGTGAAGTATCTAGGGGTCATTATTGACAACATACTCTCTATGCAAAAATTCATCACCCAGACCTGCCAGACCTGCTACTATCAATTATGGCGTATTAGTGCAATTCGAAAGTACCTGTCCACAGATGCAACATCCAAACTTGTTGCGTCTCTCATTCTTTCACATCTGGACTATTGCAATTCTCTGTTGGCTGGTCTGCTAGCATCATCAATCCAATCCCATCAACGTATACAAAACTGCAGCTCGACTTATCCTCAGAAAGAAAAAATCTGAGCATATTACCCCTCTCTTGCAATCTCTCCACTGGCTGCCTGTGCCACAGAGAGTAAACTATAAGATCAGTACCCTCTGTTACAAATGTCTCCACAAAACAGCACCCGCCTACCTCTGTGAATGTCTTCACTTGTACACTCCTTCTCGTTCTCTCCGCTCTGCTGCAGATACCTTGTGCTTATGAATACCTAGATTCAACCAATCCACCATCGGCCGTCGCTCTTTCTCAATTTCTGGTCCATTGATGTGGAATGATCTCCCTCTCTCTCTCCACCAAAAGCCTTCTTATGACACTTTTAAATCCAGTCTCAAGACATATGTATTTCAAACCTCAGATTTTCCTCTCCTGCCTCATCTCATAGTTTTTACCTGCCTTCAACAGCCAAAATTCTATTGCCCTGCCAGGGTGTGTGACCTCTGTGTGTGTGTGTGTGTGTGGTGTGTGTGTGTGTGCGTGCCTGCGTGCACATTTGGACTTGATGGAACTATTACTTGTTACTGGTTGTATGACTATAAGAATGAGTTGAGTGCAAGCGCTTTGATTTGTCTCTGCAAGATATAGCGCTATATAAATTCCATTTGTTATTATTATTATTATTATTATTATGTGTCTTCATCAGTATGTTTCTGTATCTGTTTGTGACTGTGTGTGCAAAATGCTGTGTGTGGGTTTTTTTCCATAAGTATCTATAAGTTTAAAGCCTTTTACAGTCCAAGCATTCTTCGTAGATTTAGTAAGATAGTTGCTATTATTTTGATCATGTATGCCTGGGGCCTGTTAGTGTAAATAGCATCCCCACCTTCTGGAAATTCTGTTCTAGGAATTCCCTCTTTTCTATCCCTCTCTTTGTTTCTGCCTTGTTCCTTTTTTCCCCTGTCACCTCCTTGTCTATTTTCTGCCTTCTTGGTCCATTCTCCTGCCTTTTTCTTTTTATAGAAAAACTTAAAAGATAACAATTCTCTCCCACGCTGTAGTCGAATGTGCTGGGCCTGACTTGTCAGGTGTTTAACGGCAGCACAATGCATTTGAACTCATTTGACACACCAACAATAGTTGCTGTATGAGCGTTGTACGGAGAAGAAATTGGATCATTGTTGTCATTGTTTTTTTCTGTCTGTGTTTACATCTGTCTTTATTATTGTTATAAGCATAAAGACAAATTAGCAATATTCTAAAACGCATTGGGGTTTGTTTGTTTTTTTAACTGTCTGCAGTGAAGCTGCGTCGTCTGACGGACAAAGACTTTCCTTTGTTAGCCTTGTTGTCTTGGAAACCAGAGTGCATCAAGTTTTACCGCCTTGTGCTGCAGGAGAATGAGACTGGAGAAATTGTGGTAAGTGTTGAAGAGTGTGTGTGTGTGCATGTATGCGGGTGTGTGGTGTGTGTGTGTGTGTTATGGTAAATCACAATATTACGTTCCTATTACTTATTTCCTATCTAAGATCTACCCCCCTCATGGTCTGTCCATCCTCTTTAACCGTCATCCCCGTCTCCATCACCTGGCCTAAGTGTGCTGTGCGCATGTGCGAGTGTATTCATGCACATGTGTGTGTGTGTGTGTAAATTTGATATTAGTTTATCCTATTTATGTGCAGTCACATGCGTGTAAATGAATTGAATGTAAGAGCTTTGATTTGTTGCTTTACAAGATTCAGCGCTATATAAATTCCATACATCATTATTTTCATTATTTATTATTACCCTATTAGAGATTTGTTTTGAAGAATCACATTTGCAGATTCCAAACAGAGTGTTGAGAGTTTGTGTGTTGGTTGTGTTTTGTTAGTCGTAGAAAATAGTGAGGAAAAATATTTCTACATATGTAAGGTTTTAAAGTTGTTCATCACTTTAATCTCTCTGCTCTTGATAGATAAACAAAGTGTTTTGAACAAGCAAATATTTTATCCCTTTTGTGATAAACCTTCATGTAAATGATATTAGACAGGTGTTTTATAGACTTGGAAGTGTTTGAAATATATTTGAAATGCATTAGGAGTGGCAGTGGAATTTATTGAAAAAAGTGATACTGTTTTCCGTGAAGATCATAGCAAACAGCCTGTTTTATCTTAGTTAAAACAGTGCCTTTGCCTGTTAGGCTGGTTAGTTGCAGCCAGAGTATTTGATAGATATCAAAGCCACCAATTTCATCTTGTGTACAGACAGAATTGTTTGTATGTTTCATAAGAAAACCAAGACAGAAGGTGTACAAACGTATCATATGATATCAAACCATGAAGAGATGAATTCAATTTTGGGTTGACACCCTTTTCCATACTTGTGGACTGTTAAAATTCTGTAATATTTAACTTCTGAAAAACCCCACATTAAAGACCTTTGCTGTGCAACAGGTTTTATGTCAAACTATATATCATTCAAAATATGATCATCCTATAAATAGCAATGACACGGTATAGTACTGGCTTTTGGGGGGGGGGGTGTTCCACGGCTAGAGCTCCGAGGTTCACCAATGGTCACAGTTAAATTTAAATTTATTAAATTTTATTCTTTTATATTGAGGATAATGGAATAAGCACTTATGTGCTTTTTTACATCCAGTCCCCGTGCGTATGGGGATTTGTGAATTCTGTCATCTGTTCCCACCGGCACACAATGGCCTACTCTTACGAAAAGCGGAACAGGATTTAACGTGTGTGCAAGATGTTCTGCGTGCGTTTGCACACGGGACCTCGGTTTATAGTCTCATCCGAAGGACTTTTGGAGGAGAGTGGAGTCTGCACTGATGTTAACTCCAGAGGAAAATATCCCCTTGAACGGGAATCGAACCCAGGTCGTCAGATTGCGAGCGCAATGTTCTGACCACTAGGCTATCCTGACCCCACAGTGAGATTTTACATGTGTGGCCATTTTTTCCCCACCATGAAGGTAGCCGCTATCCAACTTCGGGGATCAGTACTGGCTTGTTGTTCTTATATAAAATGATTTTTTCAGCATTCAGTCCTTTCATTTTGAGTCTGCTTTGTTTTCTTTTGCAGTGGGATGCTTTCAGCACGCCCGAGTTGAAGAACTTCATGATCGTGCTGGACCGGGAGGAAAGGGAGGCCATCACTCAGCTGCAGTACAAGTACCGCATCATGAAACGCATCATCGTCCAGCGCATGAAGGAGCTTCGACAGGACAAGCTGGCGCAGAACGAGTCCTCAGCGTGATGCCGTTCTCCTTTCGGTTCTTACTTACTCGATTTGTGGTCCAAGTGAAGATCTCCTTAACAGCTGCAATTTTTGTTTGGTTTTTGTTTGTATGGGTAGTGTTTGTAAGCTAAATGAAGGTAGAATGAAAATTTTTTTGTTGGTCGTTTTGTTTAGTTTTTTTTACCATTGTGAATTTAGACTCTGCATTTGACTTCAGCAACAGTTACTGCATATTGAAGATCAAAAGCACAAAATTGCCTCAAAACTGGAAATTTCTGTGCAAACATGTGGATTAGCTTATTGGCTATATTTTAAACTACCGGTAATCATGTTACATGTATAGAATATTGATTGTGTGAATATGTATGTATGTAAAGTTTAATCATGTATTCCAGTATGTACATGTTTTCTGTATTATTTCCGTGTGGGAATGGAGGGCATGCTCAGTGAACCAATATTATTGTAACGCCATCATACTGTCTCATCGCTACATGATGTGTAAAGTCTGTCCCAGGGTCAGGCTGGATATTGGCAAACGAAACATTTCATTGTGACAGTATTTTCTTTCATGCAGTGTTCACAGCTCAAAAACATGTATGTAACATAGAGTCCTGTCTGTCAGCTGTAAGTTATGATGATGTAGCATATATATCTAGCATGTGGATGTGAAATATGTAAAGTTTCAGATCACTTGGGGATTTCTGAAGAGGAAAAGGACATGATGGTACGCCGGGTTGTATGGTTGGTGAAGCATCCCCTGTGAGGCTTATTTCATGTCTTTGGGGTATTTCAGTAACTTTTTCATCTTGGAAAAACTGCCAGTTGGGACAGATGTGTCTGGGTGTTGGAGTAAGGGAGATAAGTTTGTCACTGTACATGATGTTAAGGGAGATTAGTTTGTCACTATGTACATATCTTTTTTTGTGTAGGAAGAAGTATAGCCATGACCTGAAGAGTATTGGGATGTTTTTATTCGGAAATGCCTTTGTTATTTGAAAAGCAGAATGCTGAATCTATTTTATAGTCTAAGTGTAATGAAAAGGTCAAACAGATTTTAAGATAGATCAGCTGGCAATCAGTTGCAAATTTACAAGCATGAAAATCAAATGATGTGGTTTCATACATTTAAAGAGATTAAGCTGTTTAGATTGAATATGATGCTGTGTTTGATATTCATGTTTTAAGGAGATCTTGAGAAGATCAAAATATCAATCTGATTTTTGAGAAAATGAGATTCAGCTTGTTGGTATGAAATTATTCTGAATAGTAACAACGTCAAAACTTGTAACAAGCCAAACTCTCTCGTGAAATCATAGTCTTTTAAAAAAAAGAAATTATCAGAAAAAAAGGTCTATCATCTACTCTCAGTTTTTCTATTTGGTAAACAAAATACTGACAGGCCATGTTGTGATAGAGCATAATTATGTTATCTAAGGGGTTGTGCGGAGCAGCGCGATACTACATTCCATGCCTGAAAAATGAAAATAATCTGCTGTTGAACTGGCATGAGCTGGCGTGTTAAGTGATAGTGTTCACCTCTTCTTGGCGTGTTGGATAGTCATCCGGAGAGATGTTTACACACCTCACATTGCTGTTACTATGTGTGCATATTTGAACAAATGTGATGAAGAGACGTTGGATTGTGATTGAAGGCAGATGGGGTGGTGGGGAGAGCTGATGGTGTTTGTAGTCCTGGCTTTTGTAGCCGAGGTTCGTGTGACGAAGGCTGTGGACTGACTGCCCAGGCTCGTTTTGCTGATGTATTCTTTTGTAAATGTGCTGAACACTGGCTTCTATCTTCCAGACATGTTGATGAAGACTCCGACTTACAGGAATGGAAATCTTACAGTGATGCAGTGTAAAACTTAAGTTACCAATTTTGGATACTAAAACATTTCTTTGTAAAAGAAGAGGAAACATTTGTGGAGTTTTTCAGTGTAAAAGTAAGGGTGAATTTGTTCGTTTTGGGAATGGTTTTTTTGAGTGTTGTTGTTGTTTGGTTTTTGTTGGTTTGTTTCATACACACAACTATGTTGTGTTTTGCAATTACCTAATCACTGCCTGACATCTTATAAAGATAGGGATATGTAACATGCTTAGGAAGAGGGAAATGTTATGAATTTTATCAAATCTATATAATCATACTTATTTTAATGTATAAACTGGATCATAATCCTTACATATGGTGCCATCACATCTAGTCAAAGCAGAAGTGCACACAGATCATGGGATTATTGCAAGGACATGTTGTATCTCAGCAAAACATAAAGAGTGTAGGGTAGCGCTCAAGTTGAAACATTCCAATGTTTTGGGGTTTTTTTGTGAACTGTAAGCTAGACTAGGTACGCTTTCTTGTCAGAGAAGACAAAAACAGTTATGGATCAGCTTTAAATACAGAATCAGGTTTACAGTACTATATCTCTTTCACCTCAGTTACTGTGTGGATTTATTCCCCTTGTATTATGTTGGTACTAATAACATTTAGCATGTATTCCAGCAATTATTTTTTTTATCGTACAACAGACTCGTTAATGAATTTCATTCATGGTAATCTTTTGAAATCTTCTGTATTGATTTTAGTATTGCTAGAAATACGATATATGCATAATTCTAGGGTACTGTTTTCAGAGTGAAGTGAAAACAAAGTTCACGATAATCATGGCATTATCAGATCAGCCACGCACTACTTGTTTAGTTTGTGACTTTAGTAATGTTAGGTTTCACTGCCACATTAAAAAGTCATATTGTGTCCTGTAAAAATGTATAATTACTGAATGATACCCCCACCCTCACCCCCTCTCCCCTCCTCCCTGCCTGTGCCCCTCTCTGTCTCCTTTCTCACCCTGTCTAAATAGATATTGTGGATACACTTGCATAGTATGTGTGACAGAGAGAACACACAAAAGTGTGGGTTTGTGTGAGTATAGTGTGTTGCTGTGATGATGTTATGGGTGTGCTGTATTATATAACCTCACATACTGTAAAACTGTGGCTGGTTCGCCTTTGTAAATAATGATGGAATGAGATTCTCGCTATTTAAAGAAAAGTGCGTTCAAGCAATCGCAGCTGCCCACAGTGATCTAGTCAGGTTAGAAAGTGGATGTTGTGAAACTAAAACAAAAAATTCAACATAACACACCCAGTCATTTTACCGTAAAATTGCTGGTCTATCATTTTGATAGTCACATCTACAAAAAATTATTTCAATCAGATCAGTAATTTTCACTGTGAAATGTTATTTCACATAGGAATGTTGTTAAGATATGTGAATCATAACGAACGGATAAGTCACGTCAGTAATTTCTCTGTGAAACGTCGTCTCACATAAGAATGTTGTTGAAACAATGTTAATAATAACAGATGTTGAAACAATGTAAATAACAGATCTGTGTTATTATGTATGTAGTTTTTAAAACTGAAAGCAGATGATAAAGTTTCCGTGAAAATACTTAACTCTAGAAAGGCTGTGCCAGGTTAATCTGTTTTATGATGTCGTTTAGTAAACTGAAAGCAGACAATAAAGTTTCTATAAAAATACAGGACTCAAGGTTCAGGTTCAACTTGCCCTGGACACCACGCTGCCTGATGACCTCAGTGCTTACCCCAAGGACTCCTTAAGGAGTTAAGGCAGAAGTCACTTGAGTACATCACACGCAGAATGTTATATATGCCTGTGCACGTTTGATCACACAGGCACACACTCACACACTGTCCCATCTTTTATTCGTTGACCAACTGCTTAAGTCTCTACAAGAATGTACTTCAGACAATGTTCACATTCACATTGTTGACATAATGTTCAGTCAGTGTTCGCGTTGTTGAAATAATGTGGTTTATTTATTCTGAGTAATGCCAAAAGCCCTTTGCCTTGAAACTGTAAAACTGGATGGAATGCACTTGGATCTTTTTGCAATAATCACATCGATTGCCTTGTAAATGGATCTGATTGAGTTTGTATAATAGTGAAAGTTTTCCTCTTCATCATCAGAAAGTGTTGTTTTATTTTTGTCGTTGTACCGTTTCTTTCTTTCTTTCTTTCTTTTTAAATCATTAACACTTTATGGATCAAAGAATTACCCTGGTGTTTATGACAGATCTGTGTTGGAGTTAATAAGTCATTTTAAGTGATAAACTTGTGCATAATTCTTCATTTTATCATATGTATTTAAGCTAGATGTTTGTAAGCAAAGTGAGAGGTGAGATGGGTATTGCTGATAATAGCACAAATGGCAGTCAGAACTTTTTCATTTTATGTGGAGCAAGTCTTGGAAATTGGTTAGTCGTGGAATTTCATCCTTGTCTGTAACCTCAACCCCATCAAATGGTAAAAAGGTATTTAGGGTTTATAAAGAAAGCTCTTGCTTTCTTTCTCACTAAATACTACTACTACTACTACTACTACTACTACTGTACTACTGCTACTGCTGCTGCTGCTACTACTACAGCTTCTACTACTACTACAGCTTCTACTACTACTACTATTACTACTACTACTGCCACTGCTGCTGCTACTACTACTGCTACAGCTACTACTACAGCTACTACTAGTACTACTTCTCTTCAGTAAATTTACAATGTCAACTTTCAAATTGAGGACACTTCTTGTCTTTACTTTTCATTGTTTCCTGCTGATCTTGTAACCTCTCTCTTTGTAGCTTTGTGTTTTCTGTTTGTTTAGCCATTTGTGTTTGATTGCATACAACGTGTACAGCAGTTTTCAAGGCAGAACTCTCCTATCTCATGCAAATGATCGGTAGATGTGAAAGTCAGGGAAAATGATGTGGGTTATGTGATAAAAATATTAGAAGAAGAGAGGAACTAAAAAAACATTGTTAGGAATGAAGAGACCAAGGCAAGTCGAGAAGGCTTGAAGGCACCACACATTCTTATTGTTGTAAACACATGGGTTTCTTAATCTAATGTCAGTACATTGTTTTCATCATGATAAACTTCTTGATTTGATGAATTGCTCTGTAGATCCATTCTCCATAGCCTTATAACCCGTATGTGAATTGTAATTAATTAGTGGTGTGGGGAGTTTGTATTGTGAAAACTTTTTGGTTGGCCTGATCCATTTTATTCAAGTTAATTTTGGGAAGGATAGCGTGGTGACTGATCCATTTTGTTTTTATTTAAGAATGTGGCAAAATTGTTTAGAATTTTTTTTTAAAAAGATACACAAGAGAGTTGTGTACCAACAGTTTGCAGTCTTGAAACAAATGTAGCTTTGAAATCCAGGTCTGTGTGAAACGTGTTCTATCTCTAAGCTGCCATTTTAGAATCCATCCTTTGGTACACGTGGTGCAAAAGTTTCGAATGGGCAAATACTAATGATGCAAATTATCACTGATGCCATTATTTCCTTGGGTTTTGGGTGTGTGTTTTTTCTGGGTGCTAGAGGTATGTGAAATCCACATGAATGGATTTTTTCTGTTTGTTTTATTTACAGTTTGTCAATGAAGAATCCAAGAGAGTAACTGTTAAAATGTTCGCATATCTTTGGTTTTAGTAATAAGAAGAGATGGTTTGGGCATTAATCTTTGTTTTTGGTGATGAGAAAATATGATTTTGGCATAAAGGTGAACAACGATTTGTCTTGTAAGAATGAAGCAAAACCAAAAACTTTGGATGACACTTGATTATCAAATTATGCTGAAAATATTTTCTCTTTCATTTTCAGATTGAAATATTCAACTTTACCATGTCCATCTTTAAATGATGCTTGGTTATTAAGCATTATGTTTGTGCTGAAAATAATCTTTTCTCTTTCTCTCTCAGATTAAAATCTTCAACTCTACCATATCCATCACTAACCATTATAGAATTAGTAAATCTCATCTCCTTTCAGAAGATTTGTAATTGTAATGAAAACAGAACCTACACTTTGAGTTTAGTTTTTCTGTTGAGTTCAGGTAAAGATTTCCTTCAGTCTTGGTTTTCCTTCCATTCAGAATGTTTCGACGGAATATTTTCTTTTGTGAGAAGGAAACAAGATTTTTAAGAGAAGGGAAAAAAGTTAAGTATTCTTATCATCTCATAGTTTGTATATATATTTTTGGTACATATTCAAAGTTTTGTTTGTTTTGTTTTTGTCCCGGTTTTTAGAATTTTTTAGCATGAATTTAAAATTAAAAGCAGACAATCTTTTGATCACGATGACAGTGACTAATCAAGTTGTTTTGGGGTTTTTGTTTATAAGTAAGGCAACAGAGTAGCTATCTTGTACAAAGGGAATTTGTCTTGAAATTTCATTGTCACTACGCAGTACACAAAATCTGAGAGCGTGTGTTTGAATGATGAAGCAAATAGAAAGTGGTTAGAAAGTGCTGTGGATTCATTTTATCAGTCGCACATTATTCTTTTTAGTGTTCAAGCACTTCAGTGTCAAAAAAGTTTCCCTCATAATACGTGCCTTACCATCACTGTTGTGCAATAGTGTCATGTGTCTCCCTCCCTCCCATATCTTCAGCGTTTTATTTTAAAGAAGAAACTAAACAGCATTAAACTGTTTCAGGTTTGGTCAGTAACTTTGTCAACTGAATGAATAGTATCAAAACAATTTTGGGAAAAAGAAATGTTCAAAAATAATGTTTTCTTTCAGGGAGGATGTGTCTGGTAAAGCTTGTATCAAAGCTGTGCTGGTAATTGATGTCTGACAGAGGGAACTGTCAAGTCTGCTGTGCTTCATCTGTCATGTAAGGACTGTTTCATGGCCATTTTACCATCGAAGCCATAATGTAGCGGCAGATTTTATGGTTCAAGTTCAGAGATAGAATATAAGAACTTTACAGTATTGAGATGTCACTGTGGATGTGTATGTTCCCCCTGCATTGGTCTAGTAAAGTGGTTATTGTCGTAGGAATAAATTGGCATGAAATCTGTTGGTATTTATATGTTTTCTTTGGTAGCATACTCTGATATGTTATAGAGTTTTATGTTTGTGTGTACACGATTTCAGGGTTATTATTATTACAAAATAATCTCTCTCTCTTATTTTAGATTATGGAATATATTAGCATAAAAAGAAGTTAAGTGAATTGTTTGTTAACCATGTTTAATGGTTCATCTCAGATCTTAACATGTGCACAAAAATACACCTGCAATCTCGAACAAACGAGAGAGGCTTTGACATTCAAGTATATTAGGCAGCACATTATTTTGTGTCTGTTGTCTAAATTACACGATTCTTTTTGTGGTATCTTTTTACATGCATCATCATATTGATGATTTTGGGGTTGGGGGATTTTTTTGGGTTTCTTTTAGTGCGTGCTAGTTTAGACCTGTTGTATAAGGCACAGAGGGGTTTTTTTGTTTTGTTTTTTGGTGGGTTTTTTTTTGTTTTGCAGTGGAATTTTTTTTAATGAATTCAAGTTTTTTTTTTAGTGTGTTGTATCTTCAAATGTTCATATGCTGGTCCATCTGGTATTTTTACTTGCCTCTTTCCATTGTTATTTGTTTTGTTGTTGTTTTCGTGGACAAAGGGAACAGAATTGATAGGTTTAGACTGGAATATTATAAGATATGATTCAACAGCTGTATATTTCTGAATTAATTTGTGTTTGAAGCAGTGCTTGACTTGTCTTCCTGAACTAACAAAATGTCGTGATTTCAGTGGTTAAAAAATACAAATCATTTGTACAGGAAAAGGGTCTTCAAGATTTTTACAAGAGAGGCATGCTTTTGTATAGGGAGGTGGTTTTGTAGATGTGTGATTATTACAGGCACTCACGCACACACACACACACACACACACACAGAACTAGAATGGAAACAAACCAACCACATAAGTGATATTGGAAAGAAATGGTATAGGTATGAGTTCTGGTTTGAAGTGACTTTTTTCAGGTTTAAACAATTTTATTAAAAATTTACTTGTGTATTGTTTTCAAAAGGAAATTATTTCCCCTATTTCTTGTTTTTAGGTACATATTATTTATGGGAAATGGAACTGTTTCCCAATTTCTTGTTGTTAAGTACACATTGTTCTGTGAAGGAGATCTGGGGAACATGACTTAAAGTGATTGTAGTTGTTTTCTCAATATCTTGTCTTTTAAAAGCAGATGTTGCTCATAGGAAATAGATATAAACTCATTCATTTCTGGAGATACAAACATTTTTCACCCACCACCTGTAATGATAATAATTGTGCTTGTTTGATCCATATGTATTGAAAATGTGATTTGAAAACTTTTATTTTGAAGCCTTGATACTTGTTAAAGTCAGAAAATATCTTAGAATATGTCTCTCAAAAGGAAGGCAAGAAATCCAAGCACAAAATAGGCTGTATTTACTCCAGAGACTGCCAGCTTTTCTGTGTATCATTATTTTACAAGTTGTTGCATCCACATTTTATTTCTAGGGGAAGGGTGTCCCTTTTTCTTTCTGGTTTCTTCTTCTTTTTTTGTTTGTGTGATAAATTTTTGCTGATATTATTTGTACTTTAGAAATGGTCAGGGTTTTGTGTGAGGTTATTTTATGTCATCAGTTTTTCTTTTTCTTTTTTGTATGTGAATAGTTTAGAATTGTGTCATTGAAATTTATGCCTTTGTTTAGTTTTGCTCTTCATTTTTTGGTTTTGAAGTTGTACTCTTTTCTGTATAAGTTTTTACAAATGGTGCAAAAGAAATAATGTTAGGATTTATGAACAGTTTACATACGACAACAAAATCATTTTCAGAATATTAGCTTCGACCTAGATTTTGTTTAAATAAGGTTTAATTAATAAGCATGAAACCAGCATAGCTTGGTGAACATAATCAGCATAGAAGCAACAAGCAAGTAGCTTATGTTATATTTTGTTTTCACTTTAAAAAAACAACACACACACAAAAAAGTCATGTCTGAAAATATGTTATTTATCTTATTTTTGCTGTCAGTTTCTTAAATGTGACACTAATCAGAACATTGATCATGTCTCTTTCTAAAGATACATATATTTTGATGTGTTCATGACTTCAGCAAATAATTCTTTTTCAACTTTCATTGATGTTTATGGTATCATTATGTATTTGAGAAAAAATCGTTGCCTGTTTCATATATGTGGTCTGTGTATGACCACTTATTTAATGCTCCTGTTTGTTTGGGACAAAATGTCATACCTTGTTCTGTACTTGAAGTAAAATATGGAAACAAATATTTAATTTGAACTGAGTTTGTGTGTGAAAAGGAAGAGAGAAAAAGAGAGAGGGTGGCTCTATGGAGATTTTGCTTTGCATGCTTAAAATGTGTGCTTGGTTAAAGGGAACAAATGCTGCACAATCTCCATTTTCAGATATATGTTGACGTGAAGAACAGAATCAGAAATTGTTTATAGTCAGCTAGTTGGCACTGTGTAACCTTTATCATTAAATCATGAAGAACGGAGGCTATAGTTGAGTGGATAAAACCATTCGACTTCAATCCCACAGGTCAAAGAAGTTTTGGGTTGGAATCTCGGTGGCGCCTGGTGAATGAAGTGTGGCGATTTTTACAATCTTCCAGGTCGACTTCCGGTGGAGACTGCCAGTGCCGTACTTTCGTGTATAAAACACACATGCAGAAAATCAAATATGCACATCAAAAGATCCCGTCATTCATGTCAGTATTCAGTTGGTTGCAGAAACATGAACATACCCAGCATACATCCTCAAAAGTGGAATGTGGCTACCTTCACGGTGGGCAAAAACGGTGGCGCATGCACATGAAAAGTGAATGAAAGACGAAGACAAACACACGCCCACGTCAAGTCAGTTCCTACTGACAGTGAAGTAAGCAAGGGGTTCTTTAGAAAGAAACAGGAGTGTCCATTTCACACATAAAGATTGGAACATTATTGCACAGGTTATCAGTTATTTCTTCAAGTCAGAAATATCTTCCTCTTATTCCTTATAGCTCCTAGCGGAGCATAGGGCCTCAACAGCGTCCCTCCACCTTCTGTCTCTGGCAAGGGTCTTGGCCTCTTCCCATGTCAGGCTGGAGTCTCTCAGCTCACTGTGCAGGCTTCTCCTCCAGGTCTGTTTGGGGCGCCCTCTCTTCCTTTTCCCCTGCGGGTTCCACTCGAGCGCTTGTCTGGTGATGTTGCAAGGCTCCTTCCGTAGGGTGTGACCGACCCAACGCCACTTTCGCCGCCTTACTTGGACTTCCATAGGCTGTTTCAGAAATATCTGCTGGAGCATAAATACATTCACAACAATTATTTTAAAATCCCCAGTAAATTCATTATTTGTGGTTATTGTTTACGTGGATCACAGCAGCAGACACTGAAAGAAGGATACAGGCAATGGAGATAAAATGCTTTCGCAAACGCCGTGGTATCTCAATCAGAGATCACATGAGCAACGAAGAAGTGAAAACCAGAATTGAAGACGTTATCAGGCGCTCCTGTTTTCAGTGAAGAAACCCAAACTGAAGCGGTAGGGGCACGTCACACGAACATCTGGACTGGCCAAGACTGCCCTACAGGGAACACTACAAGGAGGGAGACTAAGAGACCGACAGAGACAAAGATGGGAAGACAGCATCAGCGAGTGGACTGGCCTTGAGTGGAACGACTTGCTATGGAAAGCTGAAAACCGCGAGGACTGAAGGAAGTTGGTTGCAAAATCTTCAGTGGTGCCCCAACGGTCTACGTTTACTACACTACGGGATAGGTGAAGGTGAATTGTGGTGACCTGCCGATGAGGGACAAACTTTTCGGATCCCTGGAGGGCCTTCAGCGCACAGCAGCATTTGTCAGGGCCTCAGGAGTTGCTGTCTGAGCATTCGACGAAGAAGAAGCATTAAATATGCGTGCATCTCTCTCTCTCTCTCTCTCTCTCTCTCTCTCTCTCTCTCTCTCCTCTCTCTCTCTCTCTCTCTCTCTCTCTCTCTCTCATCACAAAGCGGTGACAGATACCAAATCATGTATAGTCAAGTTTGAAGTCCACACGATGTCAAACCTTAAGTAAAACTTGATCTGGACACACATTTGAAAAGAATTATGTGTAAGTTAAGACTTGGAATATCAGATATAAATGTTCATAAATTCAGATACAGAGAACATGACGTTGATGACCTCAGGCTGCTATACCCATTATGTAAGCAAGCACTGGATAATGAAGTACATTTTGTGCTGTGTTGTCCAGTATTAGAGGATGTTAGGCAGAATTACATCCCCGTAAAATACAGTAGACAGCCTAATTTATTTAGATTCTGTTTACTCATGGCGTCAGGCCATCCTGAGGTTGTGCACAGCCTCACTTTATATTTGTGTAAAGCTTTCAAAATAAGAGAGATATTATCTTAAGTCATATTTTTGTAACAGACTTTTTTGTTTTTGTTGTTGTGCAAGAACATTTTGTTGCTGCTGCTGTTGCTCCCCCTCCTCCCCCCCCCCCCCCCCCCAAAAAAAAAACAACCCAACAAAACACAACGAACCCCAACAACAGCAACAAAACCCAAACAAATCCAACAACAAAAAACTAAGCCTTTCGGCAACCCCCTTAATGTATGGGCCAATGGCCTTTTTGTAAATAAATCGTTCGAGTTCTGTGTGTGTGTGTGTGTGTGTGTATGTGTGTGTGTGTGTGTGTGTGTGTGTGTTCACAGCGGTGCAAGGTCCGACAATACTGACAGACAATCTGATTCGTCTTTTGATAGTAATGAAATTTGTTCCTATCTCGTGTCATTATGTCACATACCCGTCCGGATAAGGTGTCCAATATAGATAGCACACACACACACACACACCACACACACACACACACACACACAGCTTGGCAGACAGAGATGAAGGGGGGGTGGGGGTGGCCACTTTGTTCAACTGCTGTTCAGTCAATGAAAGTGTAAGTATCTCACTATCTGACATTGAGCATTGTGATATAACTAACTACGAATTATCTGATTTTGTTGTTGTTGCTGGGCGCTCCACAGCTTAATACCTTGAGAGTTTACCCACCATACGCTCTCTGTCTCACACCTGGGAATCACCTGAGACTGTTCAGTACATATTGGATGAGCAGTTTCCCGTGTGGTTGTTTTCAAGTACCTCACCATATAGGCAGCCATACTCCAACTTCAAAGAATTTTGTTTCTTTCACTAGAGAGTACAAGTTGTTATGCTAAGACTTTGTCATTCCCCGTGGGGATGCTGGGGGCTTGTCAGTATAAACAGCATCCCCACCTTCTGAAAATTCTGTGCTAGGAATTCCCTCTTTTCTATCCCTCTCTTTGCCTTGTTGTTTCTTTCCTTCGGTCTCCCCCTTCTTGTCTATTTTCCGCCTTTTTGGTCCATTCTCCTGCCTTTTTTTTTGTCTCTCAGAAAGACTTAAAAGAAGTCGGATGCGCTGGGCCTAATTTGTAAGGTGCTAAACGGCAGCGGAACGCATTTTTGCTCATATGGCAGGCAACAACAGTACTGTCTGAGCGATCGAAGAAGAACAAGAAGAATTCGTCATGGATGAAGACAATAAAAGGTAAAGGTAAAGTTGTCCCATAATCTATAAGGTCGTTGGGGAGCGAGGTGTCAGAGACCTCATTTTCTCAAGGAGCCAGCATCAATCTCCTCTCCCTTACTGTTTTATCTTTCCTGTCCATAAAGAGGGCAGGGACCCATTTACAACTGGGTGAACTGATAGATTGTTCTGAAGCTGAGAGGCAGGAACGGTCACCCACAGCGAGGCAAGCACGCTCAACATTGCTTAACCTTAGCTGGAGGAGAGCAAGGGCTCTGACCATTGAGTTATCCCCCCCCTCCCTCCCCTATTTCAGTAATTAACCTTGAAAACTTATCGGCTCGACAGATAACCGAGTTGTTTCCTTTTTTCCCCTGTTAGCTATGCAATGCACTGGCTACACAGTGTAGTAATATTGGTTTCAACTGTTTGGTGACATTTCGTGTGTCTGAATTTAAACAATAGGGAAATGTTACAAATAAACACACTTTGAAATAGTGAGAGAGAGTGTAACTTGATTACATCTCTTCATAACCGAGCACGTTCGTAGATTATCTCTATGTTTAGACCACCCACTTCTTTCTTTGGGATGTTAGTTTGAATTTTCCCATGCATACTCTGGATGGTCGCTTTCATTAAATGTCCACTGATTTGATTGTCTTTTTAAGCTGCCTTATGCAGTGGTCAAACAAACATCTGGACTGGCCAAGACTACCCTACAGGGAATAGTACAAGGAGGGAGACGAAGAAGCAGACAGAGAAAACGATGGGAAGACAAGAGAGTGGACTGGCCTTGAGCGGAACGAATTGCTACAGAAAGCAGAGGACCGCCGGGAGTGGAGGAAGCTGGTTGCAAAATCTTCATTAGTGCCCCTACGGTCCAAGGGGTTACGGGATAGGTAGGCTGAGGTGAGATGCGGTCGTAGGTGTTTGAGATTACTGAGCGCAAGTTCGTAAATAAGAGTTGTCACTAAGTGTAGTCCCACCCTTGTTATCTTGGGTAGTAGAATTTTCCTGTGTATGTTTCCACTGGTCTGTGGCTTTCATTACATCCAAGGACAGATGCTATAGCCCAATGGTTAAGACTGTTCGACTGCAATCTCGTGGGTCCGTGAAGTCGTGGGTTCGAATCCCAGCGGCGTCTGGTGAATTAAAGGTGGCGATTTTTGCGATCTCCCGGGTCAAATTCAAGTGGACACTTGCCAGTGCCTTAATTCCGTTCGTGTATATGCAGAAGATCAAATATGCACGTTAAAGATCACGTAATTCATGTCTTACCGAAACATGAACATACCCAGCATACATCCTCGAAGTCGGAATGCGGGGCTGCAAAAACGGTCGCATACGCGAAATCTCACCATTGGTAAACCTAGCAGTTCTAGCCGAGCAACCAACAACACAATTACGTTCACTGCTTTTATTGTTCTTTTGAAGCAGCCTCGGGGGTATGATCGTAGGTGCTCCTGGTGTTTGAAATTTCTTGTTGCTGTTGGGCGTTCTCTCTCCTAATTAACATCCCCTGGTCACCCAGAATATGTACTTCTTTTTTGTAGTTGATAATTGTGACAGAAACTCAATGATGGATGGATGTACGAAGACAACACTTGACTCCGTTGCAGGAAGAAGACACAGGTGAAGCTCGGTATCATAAAACATAATTTTTTTCCGTGACAAAACTGCCTGACCGTTTCAGCACAGACTCAGTTCTCAGAGAACAGTAATCGTTGATTACTTTCTAAGTGCAATGACCCATCTGACCGAGTTAAAAACATCAGACTTTTGTTACACGTAGTACAGGCAATTTTTTAAGTCCGTTTCGGATCAAGGTGTGGGAAGAAAGCGAAAAGGTGTGTGTGTGTGTGTGTGTGTGTGTGTGTGTGGTGTGGTGGTGGGGGGGGGTGTGTGGGGGGGGGGGGGGGGGTAAGGGGGGTGATAAGATTGACATTTTTAAAGTCGAGGTTTTTCCCCAAGCATTTTGGATTCAATGTTCAGTTTTAACACACCCATTTGACACGATTCTGATACGAATCAGACATTACTGCTGCTGGTCGAACTAAAACGACCAAAAAAATCACCATTCACTTTCAGAGTGCTCTATAACATTAAGTTGTTGGACATAGTTTTGTTTCACAGAGACTTATGGTTTGTACAGTGGTCGCAATGTAAAGAACCCCCCACCCCACCCCACCCCTGCAGCAAATGTATGCAAACATCTCAAGGCCTTTGTTTGGTCGATGCTCCAAATCATAGCATAGCTCCCATGAATGCTATATTCTTTTTTTCTTTTTTTTCTTCTTTTTTGGGGTGGGGGTGGGGGCTGTGGTCTTTTTTGTTGTTGGTGGTGGTGGTGGGGTTTTTTCCCCCTTGGCTAGATTCGGGGCTCACCAATGGTGAGATTTTTGCGTATGCGACTGTTTTTGCCCATAAGTTAGGTAGCCCAGTTGCCACCTCGGGGACAGTGTCTAAATACGACACAATGCGCATGCGGTTAAAAAAATTGGGGTCATCTGTTCTTACCGGTAGGAATGGCCTACTCTTCCCTAAGAAAGAACGGGTTTAAACGTGTGCGCAAGATGTTCTTGCTAGCGTTGACACACAGGGCCTCGGCTTGTAGTCTCATCGAAGGACTTTCGGGGGAATGGATTCACCACTGATGTTATCTCCAGGGGGGGGGGGGGGGGGGGGGGGGGATGAGGGATCCCTTTGAAGGGGTGTTTCAGTGGTGGCTCGAACTTGGGCCGTCAAATCACGAGCGCAGTGATCAAACCACTACGCTAACACCCCTCCCCTCCCCCCAGTGCATTGTTATTTGTCTGCATCAGTCATTGCCAGTCAAAGGCCTCCTGAAATGTCCCGATAATCAAATTTTATTTGTACAACCTACCCACCCACCTCCTTCTTCTATCACATACCCTACCCCCCACCCTTACACACAAACACACACACACACACACACGCACACACACACACACACACACACACACTCACACACACACACACACACACACACACACCACACACACACACCCCACACACACACACACACACACAACAACACCACACACACACACACACACACTCACATCCTCACACACACACACACACACACACACTCACACACACACACACACACACACACACACACACACACACACACACACCACACACACACACACATCCCCATTCCTCCTGTTCCACTAGCCCCTAGCACCTCCATTTTCTGTCTGAGCCACTGTTTTACATCGATCTCTCCCAGACAGCTTATGGGCAATGCTGTGTCTGTGCTATGAACCCCCTTTCGTGCTTTTTAGCTCATGTACTGATCTGTTCATCATCGTCAACGTCGTCATCATCATCATCGTCGCCGTCGCCGTCATCATCATTATCAATCAATTCATCATCATCATCATCATCATCATCGTCGTCGTCGTCATCGTCGTTATCATTATCAATCAAACAATCAATCAATCAATCATCATCATCTTCGTCGTTGTCGTCATCGTCGTCAACATTAATAATGATGGTGGTGATGACGGTGAAGAAAAAGAATAAGTTGATGAAGATGATGAACAGATCAATAATAATGATGATGATGAACAGATCAATGATGATGATGATGATGATGATGAATATCGTCGTCAACATCATTGACGAGGATGGTGATGACGATGACGACAATGATGATGACGAATTACTTCCACAGTGAAAGAAAAGAAACTTAACGGGGCACCACCTCATGTCACGTTCATCAAGACTAGGGGAGGTGGGGGGGGGGGGGGGGGGGTGGAACCCCAAGCAAACAAACAAACAAACAACAACAACAACAATAACAAACCCAACTCTTTTTTTTTTAGGAAACTCGAGACCCCGCCACAGAAGAGATGGGAAGATCAATAACAACATCACAGAGCGGACAGTAGGCTTACTGGTATGACACTTATTTTATTTATCTATTTATTTCTTTATTTATTTATTCTTTTATATCCAGGATAATGGAATAAGCACTTGTGTGCTTTTATTAAATCCAGTCCCCGTGTGTGTGCGGTTTTGTAAATGTTGTCATCCGTTCCCACTGGCACACAATGGCCTACTCTTACGAAAAGCAGAACAGGATTTAACGTGTGCGCAAGATGTTCTGCGTGCGTTTCGCACACGGGGCCTCGGTTTATAGTCTCATCCGAAAGACTTTTGGGGAGAGTGGAGTCTGCACTGACGTTAACGGAAAATATCCCCTTGAACGGGAATCGAACCCAGGTCGTCAGATTGCGAGCGCAATGTTCTAACCACTAGGCTATCCCGTCCCCCTGAGTGATGCAATCAGAGGAACAGTCGACCACAAAGTATGGAGGAGGCTGGTTGCCAGATCTGTGGTGTGTGCCCACTGTCCCCAAGATCCTAGAGCTCCGAAGTTCACCGATAATGGGTTGGGTTTTTTGCCTATGTGGCAGTCCCCTCCCTTCCCTCCCCCCCCCCCCCCCCCCCCCCCCCCACTCACCACCACTCTCGAATTATGCGGTATGGGATGAATTTAACATCAGTTGAAACACAGGTAGAAAGAAAATGTGCAGTTAGTTCACTTAAATAGGAACGGACAGCCATAGACTGATTAAAAAAACAACCCCAAAACAACCAACCAAGCACCACACCACACACACACACACACACACACAACACCACACAAAACAAACAACAACACACAAACAATCCCAAATAAAACGAACACGTCTGTGACTATCCATGTCGATACGGATATCTTTGCCGAGTCAGAAGAAATCAGTATGCACCAGGTCACGACAATAATGATATTTTGTATTATGCTGTGCCACGTTTGGTGCAAACTCGTGATGCTTTCGTTTACTGTTTTAGTCAGAAGAGATAACCGCATGCATATCCTACCCCTCACCCCCAACTCAACTAACTGTCAGTTCACAGTGGCTAATTCGTGTCTGTTCAGATTATGCTGAATGTGTGAGTTCACCCTCAGGACAGTAGGACTGCAGAATCGATGCATCTCAGTGACGGACGCTACCGCCGAGTGGTTAAGACCGTTTGACTTCAAATCCCATGGGTCCATGAAGTCGTGGGGGTTGAATCTCAGCGGCGTCTCGTGAATTAAGGGTGGGGGATCTTTACAATCTCCCAAATCAACTTCATGTGCAGACCTGTCAGGGCCTGAACTCCCTTGATGTATGCCCATACACATGCATAAGATCCAATATGCACATTAAAGATCCCGTAATTCATGTCATCGTTCAGCGGATTACGGAAACACGAACATATCCAGCATACATCCCCCCAAAAGGGAATGGGGCAACCTTCATGGCGGGAGAAACCGGTCGCATAAGCAAAATCTCACCATTGGTGAACCCCACAGCTCTAGCGGAGGAATGACAACAAAGAAAAAGAATATCAGTTCTCTAAACAGTTATTCTGTTCAGTGCTCCTTGCTGGAATATGCAGATGCAACCATGAAGGTAAAAGGTGCCTCATAACCTAAGTGGTCGTAGGGGGGAGTGAGGCATCAGAGACCTCATCTTTTCAAGGGGCCAGCATATTGAGGGCCGAGTCCATCTCCTCTCCCTCGCTGCTTTACCTTCCCTGACCCTAATGAAGCAGGTACCCATTTATAGCTGGGTGAACTGGGGGACTGTACTGAAGCCAAGGCGTGCAAACGGTCACTCATCACTTGGTAACCACGCTCGATGCTGCTTAACATTGGCTGGGGAAAGCCAGTGCTCTGACCACTGAGCTATCCCGTCCAACTATGCATTTGAAAAAAAGTCCACGTGTAAGTGCATTAACAGTCCTACATTCTGCACTGTCTCTTTAGATCTCTGGGATAGGACACTTGGACTTCTCTTGACCAACAAATAATGGTAGACGTTTCGGAAAACAACAACAACAACAACAACACAACAACAACAACAACAACAACAACAAAATGAATTGTCTATCATTGCAGACGGTCTCAATGGGTATTGGTTCACTCCCTATGTTTAGGAGAGTACACAACCGTGACTATACTTATCAATGATTTCAAAATGGTTCTCCAGCCCATCAGCATTCAGCATTGAACTTTCCCCCCCCCCCCCCCCCGCCCCCGAGCCCCACCCCCTCCGTCCTTTTTAAATGAGTAGAGATAGACGCTAGGCCTATAGCTGAGTGGTAAAGACTATTTGACTTGAATCCCATGAATCCATGAAGTCATGGGTTCGAATCTTGCAGCAGTATCTTGTGGGGATTTTTGCGATCTCCCAGGTTAATTTAAGGCACAGACCTACCAGCGCCCATTTTCCGTTGTGTATATACACATGCAGAAAATCAAATGTGCATGTTAAAGATCTCGTAATTGATGTCAGTGTTCAGTGGGCTACGGAAGCACGAACAGACCTGGCATGCATCCAGCCTTTACACACAAAAAAATGGGCTAGTCTGAAGCGGGAATGTGTTGGCTGAGGCCAACAGGCATCTAGACCTGCAGCATTAAAAGCACAGGAGAAAACCAGGCACTCCACACCTCCCACCTGGTAAGGGAATGCAGAGCAGAAAGAAAAATGAAGAGGTACATGTATGTATGTGTGTCACAGTTCATACACTGGTTTCACTCTGACAAACCTTACTTAGGTTTGAACAGTTCCATAAAGACTTAAAAGATAACAATTCTCTCCCACGCCGAAGTCGGATGCGCAGGGCCTGACTTGTCAGGCGCTTAACGGCAGCACAGTGCATTTTTGCTCATCTGAGCGTTCAACAAAGAAAAGGAAGAAGAATGCTCTCCGACCTTACATTTTTTCCCCTCATTCCTCGGCTAGAGCTCCGGGGTTCACCAATTGTGACTGGCCCAGGCCAAAAGCTGTGTCAGTTATTATTGATGCCAGCTAATTGTCAAGGCCTACATTAAAACGTTGTTATGTTGTAAAATGTTGTGTTGAGATTGCCTTCAGCCATGACAAGCTCTTAACATAACAACTCGCACTCTCCTTTGTTAAAGGAGAAAAAAAATCCTCTGAAGTCGGAGTATGGCTGCCTATATGGCGAGGTGCTTGAAAAAGAGTCATACACGCAAACTTCTCATCCAGTGTGTACTTCCTATCTCACAGAGATTCCCAGGTGGGATGAGTGAGGCAGAGTGCATGTTCTGGGTGACTCCCAGGGTGTAAAGCAGGGGAACGCACAACAACAACAACAACCAATTGTGATATTTTATGTATATGACCGTTTTTAACCCAGCATTAAGGTAGCCACATTTCGACTTTGGGGAGCAAGTATACATTTGAAAAAAGCCCATGTGTTAGCGCTTCATCAGTCGTGATCATTTCAGAATGCTGAGATATTGCACTGGCTTCCCCAGCAATCTCAGTCTCAGCTTCTTTAGGACATATTCTGGTATCATGCACACTGCTTGCTGCCCCATACCACTGGCCATGACTGACCCATACTTTCACACAGGACCAATGGATGTGTATTTGACATGTGTGTGTGTGTGTGTGTGTGCGTGTGTGCATGCAAGATGTCGAGCAGCTGGCACACGTGACCTAGGGTTTATAGTATGAAAAAACTGCAACAAGAAACAGACAAACAAACCATCTGTGTATAGGGACTGGTGCCTCCCGACTACCCCCCCCCCCCCCCCCCCCTTCCCCCCATCTGCTGATAACAATTGCTCTAGAGTTGCAGATATATATACAACTTGAAGGGTGTTTTCTTCTTCTCTTACTGCAGTCTGCAGTGTGTGTGTGTGTGTAGGGCATATTTATGAAGTCAATTTTAGCTCCAAAGGAATGGATATTAATTAACACAGGTGTGTGACTAAATAATTAAGACCAACTTCAGGCCATGAAGTCAGTGGAAGAAAGTTTATTTTATTGCCAAAAGAACAAGGGACAAACCGCCATGTTTTTACACTATGGCCTTCACCTGCAGCGTCGAGCGTGGTTACCAGTTGGATGGGTGACCGTTTGCGCGCCTTGGCTTCAGTACAGTTCCCCCAGTTCACCCAGCTGTAAATGGGTACCTGCCCTCTTTAGGGTCAGGGAAGGTAAAGCAGCGAGGGAGAGGAGATGGGCGCCGCCCTCAATATGCTGGCCCTAGAGAAGTGAGGTCTCTGACGCCTCGCTCCCCTACGACCTTATAGGTTATGGGACTCCTTTACCTTTTTTACCTTCACCTGAGCCAAAAACAAAACAGGTCGATCAAGCAAATTAAACCTTATGACAAATGGCTTACAAAACTTAAAAAAATCAAATAAACTAAAGCAGCAACAATAAACAACAGCAGCAAAAAACAGAACAAAACAAACAACAACAACAAAACAATTAAAAAACCCTTCCCCAACAAAACATAACCAAAACCAAACCACACAAACCTGGTTGCTGATATTTCTTACCTTTTTGAAGGCCAAACACTGAGTATTTTTCTTTTCCTGTTTTAAATTATTATTTTATTTTATTCATTATCATATTGGGTCGGGGAGGGGGGGGGGGTTCTGTTTTATTTGTTTTAATTGTTCTTCATACTGTTGACATACTGAAAGCGCTTATGTGTAATTATCCAATTTGTAGTAAAAAGACACTCATCTACTATCGTCACTTCCTGTTTAAAATCGAGGTCACGGGTTTACACAAAGAGGCGCACATTTTGGTTGTTGAGTGCCGTGTGCAAAATACGAAGTGACGAACAGCCGTGTGTTTGAGTGTGGAAGGGTAAGTAAGCTTTCGTTTTTTTCGTTCATCGTATTTTATGGGGGGGAAGAGTACGGATTACGTGTTCAACGCGTTTTTATTTTCAAAACAGTATATGAATAAGGTTGAAAATACCGTTTAACTTTACAACGCCATTGCTAAAGAAGACAGGACGGGTGTCTGAGAGAAGCATGCCAAAACCCTGGTCAAAAGTCGGCCATTGATTCAGTTTCATTGAGCGCGAAGAAACTATTTCCTGGTTGGTTCGCATAATTTCTATTTCTGGCGTAAATAAATTGTCTCTTACTAGTCTTAGTTTCAGGTTATGCAACAAGGAAATAAACGGAACATATTTATTGTTGGATAACTCACAGGTTTGAGGCGTTTTGTATTGGATTTTGCATTTGTCGAGGTAAGAAAGAATCTGATGTGTCATTCGGACTTGAAGCACATGTGTGTCAGTTGGTTAGGCTAGGCTTGACTAGGCCTAAGGCCTACAGTGTAGGTAGTTAGCTTATTGTTTTTCTATAATGTCCTGACCCACGCTTCATGCAAGAGTTAACAAAGAATTGTCTATAAATTTTAAAGATTCTTTAGGATAGCTGACCGAAAAAATTTGGATGACTGAACTAATGATGGCCAGGAGCAACTGGATACATGAGGAGACGTAGTGTATGATACGTAGTTTTCACTAGGCCTTGTAAAATTGGGTCACTGTGATTACAAGACTACTTTAGAACAACCATAGAGGCTCTCAGTATCAAACTTTGATTTTGTTAACTTAAACTGTAGGCATTGTTTTAAAATCCCAGTTATTGTAGCCATGGGGTTTTCACCAATGTATTCATGACAAGAGTACAGTAGGCTTAGACCTATTTCAAGGTAGACCTAGACCTAGGCTATACATGAGACATGACCTTCACCTTGTGGACAGAATGATTAAAAAATAAATCTCCCGCCCCCCCCAATTAAACCCCATTTCCTAAAAAAGTTCAGTCAGCACCCAGATTAAGATAATCACCAGTACTTTAAGAATTGGCAGATTGCTCTGTATGAAATTGGGTGGTTTGCTGTGGGGGTGGGGTGGTCACCCCAAGAGCAGTATCACCCTTTCTTTTTACAAATTTTTATTTTGTACTATTTTTGCATCTGCATGTGTGTAATTTGTTCTATGAGACATTTTGTGTGGGTTTTTTGTTTTGAATGGCTTTCCGCCTCCTCTCTCTTTAAATTCTACAGAATTTTGTCAGGGACAACGGTGTTTTTTGCTTGTGTTTCTACCTGCATGGAATGCATACATGATACATGTCTACACAGGACGTCAGTTTTTGTCTCATATGAAAGACTAGCAATGCATCCAGGTCACCACTCAAGGCCTAGTCATGTGGCAAGCCTAGTGCATGGGGTAAAAAGTTTGGGCACAAACCGGGAATCTGGGAACCCATGCTTCTCACATTTTACTCAGTTTTAACCCTTTCACTAGTTTCAGTATGGCAAGCCGGTTTTCCAGCTCAGCTTCCTGTTAGTGTTACCCATCAGTCCTGTAAGGAGGAAAACCAGTGCAATCGAATTTTCCTTTAATTCCTGGGTTTCTGAGGTGCAGAAGAGTACAAAACAGGTACCTTGGTAAATCTTACATAGAATTTTGCATTAAAGCATAAAATAGTGTTATATACCGTTGTGTGCAGAATTGAATGTAGATTTTCTTTAAGACAAGAACTTTGCACTTGCGTGTGTGATGTATGTGATGTGTGTCAACAAATGTGACATTTCCTATGTCACATACAAACAATTGATGACAAATGCATGCAAATGATCGATTGATAAGCTATAAGCATGCAAAAAATGAAGTAACTTAACAGTTTGATGTACTCCATATCTGTCACTTGTGCAGAACAAGGTATTCAGTCACACTGATTGTCAACACTGATTGTCACAGTACTCATTGTCACCTTATCTGTTATGTCGGTTTCATTCAAGAAACAGCCATGCAGTAGAAAAATGTTTGCCCGTTTTGAATCAGTTATGGAGGTTATCACGACCAAAACCAGAAAAACTACACTACTTTTTTTTCCAGGGTTCTACTGCTATACATTTGCATACATGTCACTTATCTGCATCCTCTGTCACATGTCACACATAGGTGACACAGGTGTGGAAAATCTTGAAACAGTGCCGGTGATAAATAAGTGGCAAATTCTCATCGTCTTTGCCAGATTATCACCTACAGTTGTACGTCTCAGGCAACGTGGGGCATCAGGTTCAACGTGACAGTTTGGAATAGGCCTCAGATGGACAGCTCGCATCCTCCAGCCATTTAACTGTTAAATTGAAACTGCTGCGTGAAGCTGTTCAAAAGGTGTCTGAAAAGAATCTAAATCCAGAAAGATATTTCGTATTGTGATCCTGTTACTGTGTTGGGAGTTCAAGCCTTGTTATAAGCCTTGAGCTAGCCTATAGCAGCATCTTACAGTAAACGGTCAAAAGGCCTTGACCTCCTATTTGAAAAAAGGTGCAGTGAGCTAACTACAGTTGAGCATAGAATATCTGCATCTGCAAGAGGGGCAAGGCAGTTGCCTAGCTGGAACACCATTGGAGATTCAGGATTCATTGCAGAATTGGTGCACCAGGAAACCTGTTTAACTCAAGATTATTTTAGACCATGTTCAGTTTTACTTCTCAGCAGTGATGATATAAAACACCCACTTATGGTAACTCATGTTGGTTTCCGTTTGTGGTGCCCGTAAAACCTACATTGTTGCGTGAAAAGTGAATTTCTTTTTAGACAAAGGATGAATTGATGATGCAGTTGTCTTAGAAAAGAAGTATTTCATTTTGATGATTTTGGGAGGGTTAAGAGTAGGATGACCTAAAAGTTGCCAAACTCACAATATTTTGGAGAGTGATCCTTTCAGTCTTTAGTTGAAATTTTGGATCCTTTTTTAATTCTGTATTTAAAGCTAAAACTTGTGTGCAGTCTTAGACAGCACCTGCTACAAGTGTAGCAAACCAGGCCACTTTGAAAAGTCGCCAGTTTGTAAAACACCGATTTGATGTAACATTGAAATAGGAAGAAAAAATGCTAAGTATTTTGATCATAGCTTTTTATTTCATAGTCTTTTACATTTTCTTTTGGTACTTTGTTTCCAACAACAAAAAATGTTGTTGTTGTTTCAGAGGTGGTGTTACTTTGGAAAACATTGCCAGGAAGAAGACTGAGGCGAGATGAGTTCAGACAGCAGCTGCTACAAGTGTGGCAAACCTGGCCACTTTGCCAGAGAATGCCGATCGCGAGGAGGAGGTGGCGGAGGTGAGAAAACTGGTCCTGGTCGTGGAGACAGGAACTTCCGCCCCCGCACAGCAAGTAAGACAGGCATGCATGCACCCTCCATAGTTGTTCTGCCCTGCACCCCTTCCTTACAGTTTGTTGTTATAAATGTCATGCATGGAAGTCTTTTTTTGTGTTTTTGTTTGCTTTTGTTTGAAAGCCAACATTTGGTTTTGTTTGTGTGGTTTTGTTTGTTTTTTTATAACAATTTTCAGTTATGCTTATTTTATTGTTTTTGTGTGTGTGTGTTTTTTAAAATTTTCAGTTATGCTTTATTTAATTATTATTAAAAAATGATCATTTAATGTTTCTAAACATTCCCCCCCCCCCCCTTTAAATGTTAATGTAGTTAAAGCATAAAAGACAAGACCTTTGTTTTTATTGTCTTGTGTACATATTTTTGAAAGAATTGTGGGCCTAATATAAAGGAAGGACCACTTTGGAGAATTATAATGAAGTGTAATTTATGTACTTCGCTATGCTGTGTATCCATCTGGCGTCCTTTACCAGCCAATTTGTTGGTGGAAATATTTTTTAAAACTTTGAAAGAAATGCTTACAAAAGCTCTTGTTTGAAAAAAAAAGAATGTTAAAGAAGGGGGAAAAAAAGGGACATGAACAGAATTTCTTACAAATGAAGGGAAACATCTGTGAATTTGAGAGTATTTTTGTGCAATATATATTGGAGCTGAAAACAGTTTTTCTGCAGAGGGCTATTTTTGAATAATTGTACATCAATCATTTATTATAGTTATAAGAACATTTACATCACAGTTTAGTGCTGTTGCATGAATTGAAAGGGGGACCCAAAAACCCAAATTTATTCTTACAATGATAAGCAAGTGCTGAGTGACTTCAGTGTTTTTTGTCTTTCTTTCAAGTTGATTTTAAGTTTTTCACATTGCATGTCTGACTCACCCAGAAATTGGTTTGATTATGTTTTAGACACTGACTCATCAAAAAAAGTCCCTGGATTTATTAGTTAGGTCGCTGTATCATAGGATCATTGTGTCAATGTGTGTGTGTGTTTTGATTTGTTCTGGTTTTCTTTTTCCTTTTCTCTTAAAAAAAGATTGATTTCAAACATTAACTTTTTTTAAATTTCAAATTTTGTCTGAAAATTTTGTTTATTTGAGTAACACCATGAACTTTCATATGTGTACACATGATGTATATGTATAAGATAAATTATTTTGCAGGTAAATTTTTCATCGATGTCTTTTCCCACCTTTTTTTTAAACACACACACACACACACACACACACACACACACACACACACACACACACACACACACATTCACATGCAATATTGATTGTCATGGTAACTGCAGAAAAAGAAAGATCGCTGCTTTGTTCTGCGTCATTGGTGTCTTGCCCAACAATTCCCCCCATTTGGGCAATTTTTTTCCTTGTTATAGTTCGACTTTTTTGTTGTAAATTGCTTGTTACAGTGTTATTCGTTATTTGATTATTGAATATTATTGATTTTATTTTATTTATTAAATAGGTTTTGGTTTTTTTTTTCTTTTTTGTTGTTGTTTGTTTGCATTTATGTATGTAATGAGATACATCCCACCCAACCTGCTATATTGCTGTGTTCTGTCCTGTGGAGTGTGCATTAGATGCCTGTCTTGCTGTAATTTTTAGTGCGGGTTTGTGACAGATGCATGTAGCTGTGATAAAGGGAAATGGGCGGGATGTAATTGAAACGCAGACTTGAGATGTGGGATCTTGACTTGAAGCAGGGCTGTTGCAGGATAACCCTCCCATCTGACAGTTACTGTGTGTGTTCCTTAAGGAGTACAGTATGCAATGTCAGAAGATCTGGGAACCAGGTTTAGGGCCTGCTTAGCTTTCAGAATCCCTTCAGGCAGTTGAAAAAAGCGGGGATGGTGGTGGGCATTGCTTATACCATAACGCATTTTATGATTTTTAAATCCAGGGAGAGAGTTATGTTTCCATGATTGTAGTTTTCGTGTATTTGTGCTAGGGAAATGCGTATTTGTAGTTGGAACGTTGTTGCAGTGAGAACCACTTTTGGTCATATTGAATTATTTGTAATAAAGGCTTACTTTTGCTATTGATAGGTTGGATACTTTGTGAATCATGCTGAATTTATGCAGTACTTGGTAAAGGAAACATAAATAAATGTTGACATTGATTTAAAGCAAAGCCATTAAATTTGTTTACTTTTACCTTTTTCAGTGGCTGGTGTTAAGTTTTGATGAAAAGAAAAGTGAGAAAATCTTGACTGTTGGATATTTTTTAGTTATTGAATTCCAGTAAGTGTAGTCAAGTCAAGAACACTTAAATCATCCCATTACAATACTGACAGGCATATTGATACTTATAATTATCTCAAAAGACACAAGAAAAATACACAGTGTATGGTAAAGTATTAGCTAGAATATTGTAAAGATTTGGATCAAAAGCATGTCTATAATTTTTCTGTATTCTTGATATCAGAATAGATCATAATGTACACTGACTCATGTTGCATACTTTTGTTTTGTTCCTCAGCTAGAGCTTGAGGTTCACCAATGGTGAGATGTTTGTATCAATGTATGTGGCCTTTTCCCCCTACCATTTAGGTAGCGGCATTCTGATTTCGGGGATGGTGTGTAAACACGACACTTGTGTGCATGCATTTTTGAACATGTCATCCGATCCTGCTAGCGTGAAACGGCTGACTCTTCCAAAAGGCGGAATGGGTTTTTAATGTGTGTGCAAGATGTTTTGCGTGTATTTGCACACAGATCTGGGGCTTTGGTTTACAATCTCATCCAGTCTTTGACATTCAGTTTGATTTTCCCATCAAATTGGGAAGAAAGCAAGTCTGGGAATTGAGCCCAGAACCTCATGGTTAGTTACAACATAACGCATTTTGATATTGCGAACAGAGAATGAGTAATGGAGTTCGTTTGGATGTAATATTTTTCATTATATATAGAAATGATAGGCTAAGAAAGGTAGGCTATATATAATACATTGTTGTGTAGTTGGGTTTGATTTATGCTGAATGTCTAGTAGTGGTATGGAATAACGTTGCCTGTGTGTGACAGCCAAATGTTATAAGTGCAATCGCCTTGGCCACTATGCACGTGAGTGCAAAATGGAGGTGGACCGGTGTTACAAGTGCAACCAGCTTGGGCACATTGCCCGAGAGTGCGACAAGGACATCGATTCTGGTGAGAACTAGTGGCTTTGTTTCTTTGGTCAAGTTTGTTGATATGGCAGGTTTTATTCTAGGGTGTAGGATTGACAAGTCCCCCCTCCCCCCTCTTGGGGATGCTGGGGGCCTGTCAGTATAAATAGCATCGCCACATTCGGGAAATTCTGTGTCGGGTGATTAATGGCATTGTGACGCATTTTTGCTCATATAACAGACAACAGTAGATGCCGTCTGAGCGTTCAAAGAAGAAGGATTGACAATATATTTCTATTAGGGTTGATAATGTAAACTTTACAGACTTTAAGAATGTTTCTTTTCCCCTTTAGTTTCTTAAGAAGGAAGGTGGCAGGACAGTTTAGATGTTCACCTGCCTAACAAGTAAAACTGTGAGGTTCTGAGTTCGATTCTCACCCTTGGCCTTTCTCCCCAGTTTGACAAGAAAATTGAACTGAATGTCAGTCTTTTGGGTGAGACTATAAACCTAGGCCCGGTGTGTGAATGAATGCACACAGCACAGGTGTTATGTTTAGACACCATCTTCAAAATCAGAATGCAGCTACCTAAAAGGTGGTGGTTTGAGGGGTGGGGTGGTTGTGTAGATGCTATAATCTCACAATTGGTATATCTCGGAGCACTTTGTCCCGTGATTGTCTTCAGGAGCCTGCTACAACTGTAACCAGACTGGACATGTTCAGCGTGATTGTCCAGAGGTCAGTTCCCGCCCCTGCTTCCGCTGTGGTGATACCGGTCATCTTGCCAAGGACTGTCCTGATGCAGACCGCCGTGTTGACGACCGCAAATGCTACACTTGTGGTGGCAGCGGTCATTTGTCTCGTGACTGTACCGACAATGACCGCGCATGTTACAGGTAAGTTTGCTTTTTCTTTTTTTTTCTGATGTAATTTTTAGTGTTTGATTTGTGTGCTATTTTTTAACCCTAGTAGCGCTAAATAAACAGTAACAAGCCTCACTTCTATTGGCTGAATTAACATTGGCTAGCATTGTTTTGGAGCAGGGTGGGCTCAAACAACCCTTGATATTGATATATAAAACTGAATTAAATGTGTTAAGCTATAGATCACTGGAAAGAAGAGATAATATGCTTTTAAATGAGTATAATTTTATAGTAGTGTTTATGATTATGTAAAAAAAAATCATGTTCGCACTACCGATCACTGTTCCACTGTCAGGGCCCCGGATCGATTTTAACACGATAAGCAAAGTTCTTGCGGTGCATAAATGTCATGATTAGGTAAACACTATTTCTTGACATTAGTTTTCAAAAAATAAGGAGTTTGTATCGCTTTATCGGTCACCAAATACTCGGAAAAGTTCAGCGACAGGATCGACGCCATCGCAACCGTCATGGCGGAATGTGCGAAGTGGTGGCTTTCTATGACAAAAATACAAAGATCGCTTGATTTCATGTGATGCAAAGTACTCAGCAGCATAGCGATTTGACTCAACAACAGTTATTTCGAAGCCTCGTTGCGTCAAAATAAAGTAAAACAATCTGTGACGTCGAAATCGCCGAGTAGCGAAAAAGTCCATCCAGCAAAACTAGCACCGCTCGATTCAGTCCGATCGCGATCGATTTTTACCAAGTTTTTCAAAAATATTCCACAATCCTTACCTCATCGTCTCTCTCATTGTTTATTTCAACCAAATCCAGCCTCTAAAACTCCTCCTCGCTGTCAATTTTGTAAAAAAGCTCGAAAAACGCTTGAAGAAATTCTAGTGCAAACGCTGGCCGCCATTTTTGTTGAAGACGATCTTGGCTGGTCCGAAAAAAAATTAAAATACACTCTTAACCAATCAGATTCTTCGTTGCTTGTGTGTGTCAAACGACCTTCACCCCTTTCTGCGGGCCTACAACGGCCTTAACATTCATTGGCTGACCTTTGAAAGCGAAAGTAAGCTTTCAACTATGACCACCCACGTCATCCCGGAATATTCCGGGATCCGCCACACAGCCTAGACCCACCTTTACCGGAATATTCCGGGAACCGCGCCACTAGGGTTAAAACTGTTTTTAACCCTAGTAGCGCTGACTAAACCTACAGAGCATTCGGTGTTGCTGGCTGAATAAACAGAGAGGAGTACAATTTTGAAGTAGGGTGGGTCCAAACAACCCATTATATTAGTATGCCCAACTGAACTAAGTATGTAAAGTTATATGTCATTGGAAAGCTTAGATAATAAGCTTTCGTGTGATTGTAATTTTATAGCAATGTATTATGTTTATGACTATGAAAAAAAACAAAACAAACAAACAATCATGACAAAATAAAAAAACAAAGACAGTGTACTCACTGTTTTGAAGACTTTTATTTGGAATGGATGGTGTGTGGTGTGCAAAAGATGACATGAAAACATTTGCAAGACATCTGGACACTGGCACTGACATTATTGTCCACTGGTGGCACAGGTAATTAACATAATCACAGGTAAGTCCTTGATGACGAAAACCCTACTTTTCACTGTTGAGTCACAAGTCCAAAACCACAGGTTATCTTCACAATTTAAAAAAAACAACAACACCAGAATTTTGATGAATATCCAGAAGTCCACAGGCATACAAAAAAAAAAAAATAATAATACACAGGTAAGTTACAGGTGTGAAAAAAAAAGTGTCACAGGTATGCACTAATTGTCACCATCCTCATCCTGGGCTTCTTTCCACTCATAATATTTTCTCTCATAGTCACTGTAGGAGTGATACAGTTCAAAACAAGGCACAACACACAAGGCTGTCAAACACTTCTTGCACTGGTAGCTGCTTTCTTTTCCATTTCTTTTCCTTTTCTGTCCCACTTGCTCGTTTATTTTCCTCTCCGCAGGCTCACAAACAACACAGGCACGAGTCACATTCTTTTTTCTCCCTCCTGATGGAATCTTCTCCAGGACATGTTCAGTTTTGTTCTGAAGCCTCAGAACAGTGTCAGGCTCGATGCTGGGCTGTCCACGCTGTCGTCCCTGCATGCCAGGTACGTCCTCTGGGTTGACAGACGTCACCAGGTCCTTTGCCAGCTTCTTTCGAAACTGGCGGTGCAGCATCGGTTTGTCTGTCTTTGTCTTATACAAAAGATAAGAGTTCAGCACAGACAAACTGACCACATGGAAAAACACTCTTTTCCACCATTTCAGCGTCCTGAAGTTGAAGGTGGCGTAGCTGACCATCTGGTCTGACCTGTCAACTCCCCCCATGTAGCGGTCATAGTTGACAACAACTTCAGGCTTCCTGATGGCTTCGTTGGTCCTAGGGTCGTTTTTTCCAGTGGCCTTTGGTGTCGAAGTATCCACTGTAGAAAGAAGGTGGACCACTTTCCTGTCATAGAATTTCATCAGCATCATGTGCTGATTATGTACAGTGTAAATGTCCCCCTTCTGACGCAAGACCTTGTCCTTCACCATCCGTGGCACACCTCTTCTGTTCGCACGTAGTGTGCCTGAAGCCCCCACAGACAACTGCCACAAATCCCAATACAGCTGGGGTGAACTGTAGTAATTGTCCATGTACAGGATGTGGCCCTTGCCAAAATAGCCACTCATCATGTCCATGACAAGGTCGTAGGTGGCTCCATTGCTGGTACCAGGTAGATCAGATTTACCTGTGTACAGCTTGAATTTTAAACAGTATCCATTGGTTGCATCACAAATCATGTACGCTTTGATGCCGTACTTTTTTGGCTTATCAGGGTTGTAGACTCTGAATGAGAGATGTCCCCTCCAGGGGATCATCCCCTCATCCAGAGAAAGCTGCTGATGTGGTCGATACACCTTGGCAAAAGTGTCCGCAAGATCCCTATAAATAGACCCCAACTTCTGCAGAGGGTTGTAGCCAGGTTGTCCACGTCGAACGTGTTCAGCATTATTTGCAAGGTGCAAAAACGTCATTAGTAGATAGGCTCTGTCTCTGGACATCAGTTTTGAAAAAAACGGTGTTTGAGTCACTTCATCACTGGTCCAGTATTCAGAAAAATCCAACTGCACGATGAGTCCCATCGCAATCGTCATGGCGACGAACACTTTCATCTCCTGCCAAGTCATAGCTTTCCAGGCATGAAATCGCGACGATGGCTTGAGTTGATGGGAGGCTAAATAATCGGCAGCGTAACGATTAGTCTCCTCAGCCATTGTTTCATAGTGTCTTTGCGTCAAAAACAGATCGAAGAAGTCAGAAACATCACAATTGTCCGGTAGCGTGGCGATACATCCAGGTGCACAAACACTGCTCAGCTCCACCGGGTCGCGATCACCTTCGGTCCAATTTTCCATCAGAAACGGCATACTTCTGTCGTCATCGTCTGTCTCATTCTCTACTTCTTCCAAAGTAAACCCCTCAAACTCCCCCTCGCTATCACTGTCTTCAAGGAGCTCACGGAACGCTTCTAAAAACTCGGGAACGTAGTCGGCCGCCATTCTGCAAAGTGTGGAACGCGACTGGTTGAAAATTTTTTTTTTCCCTTTTAGACCAATGAAAATTCGCGATGATTGTGGTTACACACCAAAGTTCGACCCTTTCTGCGGCCCTGTTGCCGCCTTTCTATTCGTCACATGATCGTTGTAAGCGAAAGTCGGTCGTCAATGACATCACCTATACGATCCCGGAATATTCCGGGAGCCGCCACACAGCCTAGACCCCCTGTTCCCGGAATATTCCGGGAGCCGCGCTACTAGGGTTAAAGTTCTTGTAAACAAGGTTTCTTGTTTGCATGTCTGTGTTTGTGTGTGTTTTAAAAAAAAATTCAAAGTGTGCACAGATAATCCAAGGGAAGTTGTTGTGCATTCCCCAGCTGAACATTGGGGGGTCACCCAGAATGTGTATTCTTGACTTGCTCATCCCACCTGGGAATCACTGTGAGATTGAGATTGCACACTGATTAGTCCTATTGTGCAAGAACCCTGGCTCTTATTCATTGTCTCTTTTTCCCTGTCAGAAATAAGGCTGTTGATTGGTAGCTCATATTCATGTTGGTGGTTAGTGTTTTAAGAATGTTTTGTGTACAACCACCATTCAGTTCCCAGGATAGTTCATGGGAAAATACTCTGGGTGAGTTTTATGACACAAAAAGTGTTCCTTCAAGAGTTTAGTCTGTGTGTGCCATTACAGGATTCCCACATATTTTGCCTTCGGGGCACACACACAAATTTGTGCAGTGTGTCCCATCTTGTGCAAAAAATGAACAAAAGCCGCCTAACTGAAAGTCAGATTTTTTCAGTTTGTAATTACTATTACAAATATGTATGTAATTAATTTAGACCATACTGCTTCCAAAAGTGACAGGGTTCTTTGACAGGTGTACGCAGAGATGAAGGTTGATTGGTTTGATTGTATTTCAGTTCCAGCAGAGCTGTCTGATTTAGGGACTGTACCTTAAACCAACCCTCATCACCTTGTTTGTAGAGGTGAAGAGCTAAGTACTAGATTTAACTTTTTGAGTGCAGTGTATAAGCTATAAGAGATCTCCAATGAAGACCTACTACGGAGATGCAGGCAAGAAGACATGGGAACCATCATCACCAGACGACGGTGGAAGTGGATTGGGCACATCCTCCGAAGAGACCCACAGTCAATCAGAAGAACAGCATTGCACTGGACCCCAGAAGGAAGGAGAAAGAAAGGAAGACCAAAAGCAACGTGGAGGAGAACTGTAGAAAGTGAGATGAAGGCCATGCGGCACTCTTGGGGATCAGTGACTAGGTTGGCTCAGGATAGGCAGGAGTGGAAGCGCTTTGTTGCTGCCCAACACACCGCTGGGTGTAATGGCTAATGATGATGATGATGTATAAGCTATAAAAAGGATGCCATGCCTTCCCCGCCCTTCTGATACAGCATGGTTTCTTTTTACCTGTACCAGGTGTGGGGATAGAGACCACCTGGCTCGTGACTGTCCAGAAGCCTCAACTGACCGTCCGCAGATCCAGTGTTACAACTGTCAGGAGATGGGCCACATGGCCCGTGACTGCCCCAATGAGCAGCAGCAGCAGCCGCCACAGCAGCAGCCACAGCAGCAGCAGCAGCAGCAGGAGGAGGAGGCGTCCTGAGCTGGTGGTTGGTTCTTCTGCTGATCGTCAGCCCCCTGCCATAAAACACTTTGGTTTCTCTGGTGGTGTGACGCTTTGAGGCTGAACATTTAATTAATTAATAATTAAATGAAATTTGAAAAAAAACACCTTTTTTTTTTTTGGAGTGAATTTTGCTTTTATTCATGTTTCTGTTGTAGTCCAGATTTGTTAAATGCCCTTTTATGCGTATGATATGTGTGAAGCTTTTTTCTTTTTTTTTTTTTTTTTTTTTTTTTTTAAACTTGAAGAATTTAACTCAGTGCTAATTTAGATGGGGCTTATAAGTCTTTGATTATGTATGGGATTGAAATACCAAATTTATATCGTCTCCCTGCCTTTTTTTTTTTCCTTTTCTTCATTTTCAAGGTTTGATTATAGAATTGCTTTTTTTCTGCTGTGTACATGGGTGTCTGCTGGGTCATATTACTAAAAAATAAAAATTTGGTTGAGGTTGTAATATCACAGAATATAACTTCCATCTCATCTTGTTACTGAGGCTTTGGGCGTTGCCAGTCTCTTTCATCACGTGCAGAAATTGTACTGAAATGTTTGGATGTTTGGACAAGAGTGTGATAACTGAAGCGACAAGCATGTCAAGAGAGAGAGAGCTTGTACAGGCTTATGGATGGGGTGTGTTTCTGGCCACACCAAACTCTGTTGTGATGATTCGTCCTGCATTGTGAGCGTTATGAATCTGCCAGAGTGATTGAACATGTTGATTCACCAGTGAGGGCGAGTGGAAATGTTAATCTGCTAGCGAGTGTTGAGAATCTGCTGAAGTCAATGAGAATGTTGGTAGGTCTGTGTGAAGTGAATGAGAATGTTTAGTTGGTCATGTGAAATGAATGAGAATGTTGATGCACCAGTGAGTGTTACAAATCCACATTATTCATAGCGAGTGATGACGGTGTGATATGGGCAGAGTGGGATGGGTGTAGGCACTGAAAGTACAATGTTTAGAGTTTTCTGTTCTGTGTTTTGCTTGGGGAAAAAAAGCTTATTTCATGAGTTTCACATAAACTGGCATGTATGCTGATGAATGTTTGACAAGTTTTGAAATCATTTATGAAGCAGCAGTGGGGGAAGAGTTTTCCTGTTCATTTTAGTGTTTTTTTCCTTTTTGGTGTGGTGTTGCTCATCAGAGAAAACTCAGATTACATCCAGAGAATCAAAGTAGGAAGGTTGTTACTGTGTGTGGATCAGGTGTCGACTTTGTTAAGCATATCATTGCCTTTTAGGTGGTCCATTAGCATATTAGACTTTTCTGACAGTAGTGCATTATGTTTCATACCGTGTCGTATTCCATCGCTTGAATTTGCAGCTGGACATGTCTCTTGCCAAATGGCATGTTATATATGAGCAAAGTATTGTAGGTAGAATTTTGTTTCAAAAATGTCAAGATTAGGCGTACTTTTTGTTTAATTGGTTTTTTTTTAATAAAAAAAAAAAGATTTGTTCATAGTTTGAGGTTTAGGTTCTTTTTTTGTGTGGTGAGCTTCATGTTATAACTATCTGCCTGTACACCACCTGTTGTGCACACAGTGAACACGTATAGTTGACACACGTTGGTCTTAGAGGCGAGGAGGAGAGCTGAGGTGAAGTGCCTCTGTTTGAGGCGACATCTTCAAAGGCAGCTGTCACTTCCCATTCTGTGGTTTAGTGCTGCCCTCGTCTTGTTCGACCGGCAGTAGTTTAAATGCTTGGTTTATTTGTATGGTTACTTATATAACTTTTTTGGAGGGGGTTATGTCAAGTGTTTGAGAAAAGTATATTGCTTTTTGTCGAAAAAAGCAAGTTAAGACTTGGGTATCACATAAGAGAATAGGCACTTTGACCTGATTATGGCTCAAAACAGCTGCTGACAATGTGTATTTGAAATTACAGGCATTTCGAGTATTATGTTGATATTGCACCGGTCGAGTTCTGACATTGAGAAGGGGCTTTTTGCCTCCGTCTTTTTCTAGATGTTATATCAGTTAGAGTTGGTTAATTTTTTCCTTTTTTGGGGGGGGGGGGGGGTTGTTTGCTATGTGCCGATAGTTTTGCTATAAACCAAGATGAGCTAGGACTGAAAATTCTTGAAGCTGGTTGTAGATTTGTTGTGTTAGAGTATACTTGTGTTCTGTTAATGCGTGTAACACTTTTCATGCCGTCAGCTGCCTCAGTTTATTTAAAGCTTTTATCACAGAAATATTCTGCTTGATGTTCAGGTTTTCTTCAGTGGTCTTTGTAGAAAGTTCAGTGTGAATGGGGTGGGGTGGCGGGGTTGGAAGGAGGAGGGAGGGAAGGGGTTGGTAAAAATGATTTTGGGGGAAGTCTGCACAGTTATTTCGATCCCTCAATATCCAGGTTCATCATGTTGTACCCCCAGAGCCAAATGTTATCAAGGGCTAAGACTGCCTCAAAGCCAGTAAAACTAACGCCCGAGAGGTGAGGCCACCTAAAGCCTTGGTCAAGTAGTCTTTGTTGTGACATTGTTCAGTGGTCCGGTGCTACTCAATGAGCTCATAGCACGCAACTCTGTAGGGAATGTGCCTGAGTCAGCAACACCCACCACCTACCAGGCTTTTTGTGCTAACCACTCCAGCTGATTGTTAGGTTATGAGCTAGCTTGATAAAACTGTTCATGTTGATAGGAAACAGATCTGTGTGCCATTTTGTCAGTTTTCCAGGGATATTATTTTTGTAGTTGCTTTTTCACGTTTCTAGTACCATGCTGAATAAGGTTTACAGTTGTTTCTCCAGGGAGGAAATCTGGATTGTTTTACTGTTTTTAGTTGAATTCGTGTTTGTGAATGTTTTAGATGAAGCTTACTTGCACGCCGAACAAGATGAGTGGCCCGCAAACCCAGTTTGGTATGAGAGGGGGAGTTTGTACATAGCAGGAAATAAAAAGCATTATTTCAAAGGCTTTTTTTCTCTGAGTCAGATGTTGCATGTGGTTGTTGGTGTGCATTGGTAGTTTGGCAGAACTTACTCCATCCTGAAGATGTGACTGTGCATGGTCAAAGGAGATTTCAAAGATAAAGCTGATGGTCCAGGGGACATGTTAGCCTGTCCGTTGGTGGTCTAGAGGTAATGCGCCTGCCTAGAAAGCTAGAAGTGCGGCTTCAATCCTTGTTTGAGCCCTAACTTTTGCCCCATCCACTAGATCTTGAGTGGTGGTGTGGGTGCTAGTCTTTCAGATGAGACAATTAACCAAGGTCCTGTGTGCAACATTTGTTCAATGCACTTAAAAGAACCCAAAGCATTTCTAGAAAAAAAGCCACTTTGATAGAGAAACGAATACATATGAAGGCAAGGGGAAAAACCCCTGACCGGGTGGCACTGCTCTTACAGCAATCTTGCTATGCCCAGCAAGGGCAGCCCCTATCTCAGGCAGAGAAATTGTTGTGACCTATGTGGTATTCAATACAATACAATACATACTGTCAATCATCCCGTGTCACATGGCTGCAGATCAGCTGACTATGCATTTCTGTATATTTAGACCCAAGGGTGGTGATGTAACTGAAGGTCTGGCCATCACAGCCTGGCTGAATACAATACAGAAAAGTACATGGTGCATTATTGTAACTAAAGGTCTGGCCATCACAGCCTGGCTGAATACAGAAAAGTACATGGTGCCTGTAACAACAGGTCTGGCCATCACAGCCTGGCTGAATACATTACAGAAAAGTACATGGTGCATGTAACTAAAGGCCTGGCCATCACAGCCTGGCTGAATACAATACAGAAAAGTACATGGTGCCTGTAACAACAGGTCTGGCCATCACAGCCTGTCTGAATACATTACAGAAAAGTACATGGTGCACGTAACTAAAGGCCTGGCTATCACAGCCTGGTTGAATACAATACAGAAAAGTACATGGTGCATGTAACTAAAGGTCTGGCCATCACAGCCTGTCTGAATACATTACAGAAAAGTACATGGTACATGTAACTAAAGGCCTGGCCATCACAGCCTGGCTGAATACAATACAGAAAAGTACATGGTGCATGTAACTAAAAGTCTGGCCATCACAGCCTGGCTGAATACAATACAGAAAAGTACATGGTGCATGTAACTGAAGGTCTGGCCGTCACAGCCTGGCTGAATACAATACAGAAAAGTACATGGTGCATGTAACTAAAGGTCTGGCCATCACAGCCTGGCTGAATACAATACAGAAAAGTACATGGTGCATGTAACTAAAGGTCTGGCCATCACAGCCTGGCTGAATAAAAAGGAAGGTAAAGGAGTCCCATAACCTATAAGGTCGTAGGGGAGCGAGGCGTCAGAGACCTCACTTCTCTAGGGCCAGCATATTGAGGGCGGCGCCCATCTCCTCTCCCTCGCTGCTTTACCTTCCCTGACCCTAAAGAGGGCAGGTACCCATTTACAGCTGGGGGAACTGTACTGAAGCCAAGGCGCGCAAACGGTCACCCATCCAACTGGTAACCCCGCTCGACGCTGCTTAACTTGGCTGGGGGAAAGCGAGTGCTCCGACCACTGAGCTATCCCGTCAGAAAAGTACATGGTCCATGTAACTAAAGGTCTGGCCATCACAGCCTGGCTGAATACAATACAGAAAAGTACATGGTGCATGTAACTAAAGGTCTGGCCTTCACAGCCTGGCTGAATACAATACAGAAAAGTACATGGTGCATGTAACTAAAGGCCTGGCCATCACAGCCTGGCTGAATACAGAAAAGTACATGGTGCATGTAACAACAAGTCTGGCCATCGCAGCCTGGCTGAATACAATACAGAAAAGTACATGGTGCATGTAACTAAAGGTCTGGCCATCACAGCCTGGCTGAATACAATACAGAAAAGTACATGGTGCATGTAACTGAAGGTCTGGCCATCACAGCCTGGCTGAATACAGAAAAGTACATGGTGCCTGTAACTAAAGGTCTGGCCATCACAGCCTGGCTGAATACATTACAGAAAAGTACATGGTGCATTATTGTAACTAAAGGTCTGGCCATCACAGCCTGGCTGAATACAGAAAAGTACATGGTCCATGTAACTAAAGGTCTGGCCATCACAGCCTGGCTGAATACAATACAGAAAAGTACATGGTGCACGTAACTAAAGGTCTGGCCATCACAGCCTGGCTGAATACAATACAGAAAAGTACATGGTGCATTATTGTAACTAAAGGTCTGGCTGAATACAGAAAAGTACATGGCGCATGTAACAGGCCTGGCCATCACAGCCTGGCTGAATACAGAAAAGTACATGGTGCCTGCGAGGAGGCACTGTGGTCGAGTGGTTTAGGCGGTCAACTCGTGATCCAGAGGTCGCGGGTTCGATGCCCGCTCGGATCGGTGTTGTGCCCTTGAGAAAGACACTTTACTCCTATTTTCCCCACTCCACCCAGGTGTACAAATGGGTGCCAGCTCCGCTGGGGAAGTATCTGGCGACAGACTAGCGTCCTGTCACAGGGTTGGTGAAATACCATCAGTTCGCTTAACGCTACAGAAACCGGGATAAGCTCCTGCTCTATGGGCCTTCTGGCTCGAAAGAACATACTTTTTTACTACATGGTGCCTGTAACTAAAGGTCTGGCCATCACAGCCTGGCTGAATACAATACAGAAAAGTACATGGTGCATGTAACTAAAGGCCTGGCCATCACAGCCTGGCTGAATACAGAATAGTACATGATGCATGTAACTAAAAGTCTGGCCATCACAGCCTGGTTGAATACAATACAGAAAAGTATATGGTCCATGTAACTAAAGGTCTGGCCATCACAGCCTGTCTGAATACAATACAGAAAAGTACATGGTGCATTATTGTAACTAAAGGTCTGGCCATCACAGCCTGGCTGAATACAATACAGAAAAGTACATGGTGCATCATTGTAACTAAAGGTCTGGACATCACAGCCTGGCTGAATACAATACAGAAAAGTACATGGTGCATCATTGTAACTAAAGGTCTGGCCATCACAGCCTGGCTGAATACAATACAGAAAAGTACATGGTGCATCATTGTAACTTAAGGCCTGGCCATCACAGCCTGGCTGAATACAGAAAAGTAAAAAGCTGCCCAAGGCAAAAAAGCTTTGTCAGTTATTGATGTAAGAAAAGAAGTGCAGAGGCCTACTTTAAAATTTTCTTGTAAAATGTTGAGATAGTCTTCAGCCGTGACAAGCTCTTTCAGTTTGCACTCAAAGGAGGAAGATAAAAGTCTTAAGCTATGACAAGCTCTTAGCATAACAGTTTGCACTCCAAAGAGGAAAAAAAGTGCTCTGAAGTCAGAGTATGGCTGCCTATGAGGTGGGGCACCTGATAAGTCATACATGCCCACTTCTCATCCAGTGTGTACCCTAATCTCACAGTGATTCCCTGATGGTGTGTCTGGAGTCAGACCCTCAGGGTGTTGATCTTGGAAAGGCACAACAAAGACATTTAAGGCAAATTCTACTTGGGGAAAAAAAAAAAGATATAGTAGGCATGTTGATTTTGTTGTTGCAGTTAAGTGCAACTCCACCAAGGAATCACAAAATATTCCACACATTTCAAGAGCCATGTTCAGAGTTTAATAACAACAACATGTCTGTGACAATGCTGAAATAAAGGCGTTTCATTAGTGCTTTAAGATAATTCCATTACTTTTTACCCACATGCATGTTTTTTTTTACATATACTAGTTCATGTTATGGAAGACCAATAATTCCTACCAACTGGTCACACAACACAGTATTTTCAAGGTATGCTCAAAATTTCCCACTCTAGGTATCACACTCACAAGAGAAAAAGAGTGGTAAGGTAAAGGTAAAGGAGTCCCATAACCTATAAGGTCGTAGGGGAGCGAGGCGTCAGAGACCTCACTTCTCTAGGGCCAGCACATTGAGGGCGGTGCCCATCTCCTCTCCCTCGCTGCTTTACCTTCCCTGACCCTAAAGAGGGCAGGTACCCATTTACAGCTGGGTGAACTGGGGGAACTGTACTGAAGCCAAGGCGCGCAAACGGTCACCCATCCAACTGGTAACCACGCTCGACGCTGCTTAACTTGGCTGGGGGAAAGCGAGTGCTCCGACCACTGAGCTATCCCGTCCCCTGGATGGATATAAAGAAGTGTAGGAAGAGGTGGAAAGGAAGAGGCGGTTTGCCAGTGGAAAAAAACGAAAAGAGACTCCAGTAAGTGATTGTCACTACTGTACCCACACACATCCTTTCAGTTCATGACAGTTATCCCCACTGACCACAAAGGCCATATCGGGGCTGTCACCTTGTGTACCAATAATACATATTAACAACATTCCTTCCATGTTGAAAATCAACCTGTGCTAGTCCCCTCGAATACCCATATCACTATGCCCCCCCCCCCCCCCCTTCCCACACACTCGTACATAGTAACATACACATTAAACATTATCCCTTAATTCTATTCCCTTGAGGCAATAAACTAGGCCATGATGAAGACGCCAACCATATCACTTAATAGTCTATCCTCAGACTACAAAGAAGCACACCCCCCAAAAAAAACAACAACCCCCCCCTCCCCCCCAAAAAAAAACACCCCGAATCACCCCCCCTCCCACCAAACAAACCCAAAACCCCCAGCCAACCCGCCAAAACAAACAAAAACACCAAACCCAATAACAACAAACTAAAAAACCAAAATGCACAACCTCAACCATACACTTTGAAAATGCATGAATAATTATTCTAAAAACCTCACAATACAGTGCAAGTACACGAATGGGTTGCTGGGAATTGGTAAAAAACTTCTACACCCTTAACCTCTGCCCGTTGTCCTTCATAGAACACAAAGGCCATTTTCTCTTGTATTTCCTACTTTCTTCTAGCATCCAAATTCTGAAAAATTCCAACTTTCCAACAGCAGTGCTTTAACAATTTAAAAAAATTATTATTAATTTTTTTTATAGCAAATTTGACTCATCACTTTCTTCGATTTTAACTTTGTTAAAAAAAAATTGTATCTTACTTTTTCAGAGCAGTCAAGGCACACACAGTACAGTATATTGGAAGTTAAAGCAATGAAAGACAACAGTAGCACTGTAGTTAGAAACAAACACAGCGGGATGGGCAGTAAAGGTTTGATCACCAAAGGTGTTTGTTTTTTTTCTCCTGAAAAAAGGAAATCCTAAACCAACACAAGTATCCCTTTGTGTACCAAGGGAAAGAAGTCTGCTTCAAATTCTGTAGCTCCTGACTATGACCTCAGTTTTGATTTATCCCCCTTCTTTCCACAGCTGGATAATGCTGAAGTCTCTGGGAACCTCCGATTCATAGAGACTGTTGTGGATTGAACACAGTAGTGGTTTCACCACAGAACACACTCTCACTCACTGGCTCTTAAGTATCTCTATCAGTATCAGTGAATCTGACGTTTGCTAGTACAGGCGCCAGTGAACATGCCCAATAAGTAACAAGGCATAAATATTTTTGTTTTGTTTTTTAGATTTTGAGGATACTGGAATAAACACTCAAGTGACTTTTTATATCCAGTCTCTAGAGTGAATGTGGTTTTGTAAATTTTGTTATCCACTCCCACACAATGGCCTACTCTTCTGAAAAGCAGAACATTAACAGGTGCACAAGCTGTTCTGCGCTGATCAGAGACTGAATAGCAGAAAGATGGGCCTCTGCCAGGTTCAACTTGCTCACAACACAACTGCCTGAAAACTTCAGGGTAGCGCCCCAACCATTCTTCAAGCAGGTTAAGGGAGAAATCATGTTAAGTCAAGGGAGTCTTACAAAACGAATGGTCGCATTTAAAATTTTATTTTTTCGTTTCTCAGCCAGTGCTCCAAGGTTCACCAATGGTGAGATTTTGTCTGCGCAATCGTTTTTACCCACCATTCAGGTAGCCACATTCAGACTTGGGGGAGTATGGCAGCATTTTTTTGTTTTTTTTGTTCCTCGTTTAGAGCTCTGAGGTTCATCAATGATGAGATTTTACACACGCGACACTTTTTACACACCATTAAGGTAGCCACATTCCGACTTCTGGAATATAGTATTTAAAATTGGTGGCTCTTCTGCATATGCAGCACAAAAAGGGAAACTCTACCTGCTGATCTACCTCCAGAGGTGGATTTTTGCATGCATGGCTGTGTGTTCCATTATCAAGGCAGCCATACTCTTGTCTTCAAGGAGGAATACAAGCTTAGAATTAACACTTAGAATTAACAGCTCTCTGTGGAGAGAACTACACTGTTCTCAGTCTTGAACAGCCACAGGGAAAACACTGGAATGAAGAGAGGGTGAGAAGTGATTGATTCATTTATTTATTTTGTTCTTTTATTTCAAGGATAATGGAACAAGTTCTAGTGTGCTTTTTAAAAAAACGTCCAGTCCCCATGTGTATGCGGTTTTATAAACTTTGTCATCTGTTCCCACTGGCACACAATGGCTTACTCTTCTGAAAAGCAAAACAGGTGCACAAGATGTTCTGCGTGCAGAACACATGCACAAGATGTTCTGCGTGCGTTCACACAGGGGACCTGGTTAATAGTATTCATCCAAAGGACCTTTGGGGGTAGTGGAGTTGGCACTGGCGTTAACTTCAGGAGAAAATCCCCATGAACGGGATTTGAACCCGGGTCAATAGATTGCAAGCACAATGCAAAACACTCTAACCACAAGGCCATCCCGTCCACCTATTAGCAAGGAGAGCTCATAAGAAGAGAGAACAAAAAAAAGTTATATATATATATACAATCACAATATTTACAATTATTTCCCTTATCTCCTATCGGATTGGACTAGAGCAAAAAGTGGCAAATGTGTTTCCAAAGAGTGAGGTAGATGAAACAATGTAATGGCTTTCTCAACAACAACAAAACCTTAAACACAACAGTCACATAGTGACCATATGCAAGTCTTGCACAGCAACTGTCAGAACCTTAGCTGAGGTACCCTTTGTAAATTACTCCAGTAGACTATTGCAGTATGACCTCAGCTTTCCTGAAAAAAAGCATGACTGGATCTGTATCCTGTTTCCCTTGCCCAACAAAAAAGTGAACATTTAAACGCAGGATGCTCTGCTTGCCGAGTCCCTGAAAGTCTTTTTTTTCTACAATAAAGACTGCACCATGACAATAGTAGCAAGTACGCAGCAAAGTTTCTGTTTTGGCTTGCTTTTTAATACAAGAGCGGAGGAGGAGGAGGGTAGACAAACAAGGAGAGAGGGTAACGTTTTTAACAGCACCGTACTTACCACATCTGACACGCAAACACCGGCTCACAACTATGCCTCGAATAGCCTTGACCGGTATTGTACAAGTAGATGGGGGTATCTTAATTAATCAGCCTTGTGTTACAAAAAAAAATTAAAAAGTCGACATTATACATACCCTTGCGTGCTTTTTTTTCTTCTGAATTTTTTCAATATTTTTTGTCAGTTTATTTGTGTCAGTTATTGGGATGAGTAAAGGCCAGTGTTATCCATCTGTATATGGACATGAGTTTAGGCTACAGTTTGAAATCACATACTGCCTAAAATGTATTTTTGCCTTGTACATGAACTAGACTGAAATGAAAAGAAACAAAAAACCCAAACCCAAGATCAATGTAAGAAAAGTCATCCCATCAAGCATACAGCATCATCTTGACTTGCAAAAGTCTGTTAGGATACATGAACACCTGCCAGGTTCATAACATCCATGTATAACTTAGACATCTCCGACTGCAACAGTTTTTACATTACACACACACTCTCTCGCCCTCTCTCCTTTATATAAGCTCAGCTCTAATCAAGCTCTTTTACTCAGAATATCACACTTTTCAAATACGGTCATCCTCTGTTCTTGTTCACTCTCCCTTCAGTTTGCGATTGACAGGTCTGTTCCTTTGTCCATTCTGTCTCGGTTTTTTGTTTTGTTTTCTGTTTTGTTGTTGTTGTTTTTTGGTTGGGGGTGGGGGAAGGAGGGGTCAGGAGGGGTGTTCTTAATTTACACCAAATGAACAGATAAAAAAAAAAAAGGCCAAATGAAAAAAGCAACAAGCACTTCTCGCAGTATGCTATATCGGTGAGCCTTGCCTAGCGCCTAGCGTGTTGCTGGTCTGGTCTTCACTGTCTACTTCTGCTCAACCCTCGTGGCATGGATTCTGTAAAACATCCACTCTTTTCCCCTGATATTTTAGCTGTACAACTCCAGAGCAGACACTGCAGTTTGGAACAGTCCCTAGCTCCGTCTCTGGGTAAGGTTGCTTTTCTACCACGAAAATACCACACACACCAAAAAAAACCACTTCTGTTCCCAATTCCCATCTCAAAATCATCCAAAAAAAATGCTGTGAATCCATCAGAAATAGAAATTGCATTAAAAAAAAAACAACTGCCCTAAAGTAAACAGGCCTCGCTGTCATCTGTTTCCTCAACAGAAATCTCCAGCAACTGTCACTAGCGGACGACGACAAACTCGGAACAGCTGCCTTGTCTCAGTCCTGCATCACTCAAGTCCTGCAGTGCAGGCAGTCACAGCAGTTTGTGTGGCTGTCCTCTCCACAGTCTGTGTAGCGCTCCTAAGGCTGGCTTCCATAACTCCATGGCACGAGTGAAGTTGGCTGTCACATCTGTCGACACAACAAATCTAATGTGTACTTATTCTTTTTTAAAATGTTAAAAAATTCTTTTATATCGAGGATAATGGAATAAGCACTGATGTGCTGTTTTACATCCAGTCCCCGTGTGTATGCAGTTTTGTAAATTCTGTCATTTGTTCCCACTGGCACACAATGGCTTACTCTTACGAAAAGCGGAACAGGATTTAACATGTGTGCAAGATGTTCTGCGTGCATTCGCACAAGGGGCCTCGGTTTATAGTCTCACCCAAAGGACTTTGGGGAGAGTTGAGTCTGCACTGAAGTTAACTCCAAGGGAAAACATCCCCCTTGAACGGGAACCGAACCCGGGTCATCAGATTGCGAGTGAAATGTTCTGACCACTAGGCTATCCCGTTCCCCCTTACAGTTTCATAGTGATTTACAGGTGAGATGACTGAGAGAGAGAGAGAGAGAGAGAGAGAGAGAGAGAGAGAGAGAGAGAGAGAGAGAGAGAGAGAGAGAGAGATAGCATGTTCTGGTTGACCTTAAGGACGCTGAGGTTAGGAATGTGCAACCACCATCACCACCCCTTTTTGATGTCTGAATTTCCATAATAAAATCACTACAACTGATAATACAAAATAAAACAAATATCCTGAAAACTGAGATGAGTGATAATGTTGAATAACAGAAGGAAAAAAGCAACAACCCCACATTCACAAACCAACACACACTTATATTTCCAGGATATTCAGCTCTAGGATGAGAATGAAAAAAAAAGAAAAGTTGGTCTTGATGTTGGATCTGGATGAGCACAGGATTTCAAAGTTTTTGTTTTGAGACAGAACAGCACAGCCTAACTGCTTTTAGATATCAAAGACGGAGGAGAGGAATAGGTGATATTATAGTGATAAAAATTTATTATAACAAAGTGAAAAAAATCCATGAAAAAACAAAACTTGTACACATACTGGTCATTTATCACAGAGGACAGAATAACAGCACAAGCCAGATTCACACACACACACACACACACACACACACACACACACACACACGAGGAAAACCTCTCAACATTTCACACACACACAACAAAAAATGCTGTAACATATAAAAGGACATAGTGATATTAAACCCAACTGTCCACCTTCCTACCCAAACACATGACAGACTTTGGTACACACACACACAAACCCTTTACTATGTTTTCTTAAGCACACACAGTCTTCTCTCACTCTCAAATCACCTACTCTGTATCAGACAAATTATTAACTGACAAAAATCCATTATTTCAGTTATTACAACCAAAAACTATTATTTCAGTTAAGAAACTCACAAATGTGGACATACACTGATTTCAACCAGAAACCTCCCTCTCTCAACTAACAAAAACCATTATTTTATTATCCCAACCATCAACAAACTAAAAACCAGTATTTCAGTTACCAAACTCTCCTATGTGGACAAAACAAACAGAAAAATAAATTCTCTTGTGCCAGTAAGCATTCGAATTCTGAATTCACAATGATGTTGACTACCTAGTTTTTACATTTCTCCGAATTACTTGCCTAATTGTCATTGTTATGGTGTAGTCAATAAATAATTAATTATGTGTGTGTGTGTAGGTGGTGTGTGTGTGTGTGTGTGTGTGTGTGTGTGTGTGTAGGTGTGTGAAATAAGTCTGTCTTCTAGTCAATGGTCTTAAAACATTGAATTCATATATTGGTGTATGGTGCGGGTGTGCGTGGGTGTGTTCGCACACACACGCACATGCGTGTGTACGTGTTGCGTATGTGCGTGCATAAATAATAAGTTATATTATTATTTTTCTTAACATTGTGTTCACAATTGATGTGTGTGCGCGTGTGTATGTGTGTGTATGTGTGTGTGTGCCTGCACGCGTGTGTGTTTGTGACATTTTTATTTGAAATCATTTTGGAGTGTTTTAACCAATATGAAATATAGCTTTTTTTGTGTCTTTGAGATTTTTGATGCGTATCAATCTGCCTGCCAGTATTGTAATTGCCCTTCATGGGATGATTAAAGTGCTTTTGACTTGACTTGACTTGACTACACCATTTTCAATCAGAAAACTTTTCTCTCTGTCTGTCTGTCTGTCTGTCTATCTGTCTGTCCATCTGTCTCTGTGTCTCTGTCTGTCTGTCTATCTGTCTGCTTCTGTGTCTGTCTGTCTGTCTCTGTGCCTCTCTCTCTCTCACCTGTCTGGACATGGAGGATGGCCAAAAGAACGAAGGAGATGAGGAAGAAGAGCTTGGAGACTCTGCGCAGCTGCTGGCACCAGCCCTTCTTGGCCATGGCTCGCCACAGGCGTCTGGCCAGGTGGAGGTACAGGCTGATCACCTTCAGCCCTGTGCAGTGCACACACACACACACACACCACTGTCACTTCCACCCCTCCACCCCACTCTCAGCTGCTGTCCACTCCCTCCCATCCCAGCCCAGCTGATGCTAAGCCTAGGAAGGAGGGTGGCAGGATGGTTTAAGACGTTCGCCTGCCAACAAGTAAACCCCCGTGAGGTTCTGGGTTTGATTCCCAGCCTCGCCCTTTCTTCTCAGTTTGACCAACAACAAAAAATCAAATTGAATGTCAAAGTCCTTCGGATGAGACTATAATTCGAGGCCCCATGTGCGAACGCACACAGAACATCTTGCGCACACGTTAAATCCTGTTCCGCTTTTCGAACTAGTCGGCCATTGTGAGCCGGTGGGAACAGATGACAAAATTTACAAAACCGCATACACACGGGGACTGGATGTAAAAAAAGCACACAAGTGCTTATTCCATTATCCTCGATATAAAAGAATAAATAAATAATAAATAAATAAATAGCAGAAACTAACCACAGTTGGACTTGGTATAAAGAAGGGGCGCACTAGTTTTTGCACTGGGCCTTTGACCGAGTTTTGTTGGATTTTGTGCACTGTATACACGCCACTCTTTAGGGGAATGAAGGGGCGAAACTTGTGTTCATCTGTGCATGATTTATCTTTATCATCACTACAGTTTTTCCTGTTATCCAAGTTCCCGCACTTGGAAGGATGCATGAATAACATGGATCTTCCCCCCCCCCAGCCCCATTCCTTTGCTAGAGATCCAAGGTTCACCAGCGGTGAGATTTTGTATATGTGACTGTTTTAACTCACCATGAAGGTAGCTGCATTCCGACTTTGGGGATGTATGCTGGTATTTTTGTGTTTCTGTAACCCACCGAATGCCGACATGAATTACGCAACCTTTAATGTGCATATTCATTTGATCTTCTGCATGTGTAATATATACAAAAGGCATTAACCCTCTCGTTGTTGGATTCTACAGAGCTAAACTGCCTATAGATTTTGAATTCTTTGCAGGTTTTCACCCACAACTGACTTACTTTACTCCTAAGACAATTGTGTGTGTGCATGATAAGCTATCAAACTGAAATTTTGTCACAAGCTAGGTATGTCTTTGTACTTGCATTTAGGCGCAAGTTTATGTGTCTGGTCACCAGATGTCTTGTCATTGTCACCTTATTTGTCACCAATTACAGGTAAAAGTATGGTATATAATTATATGATAAAACAGCAAATCCTGCATGGATTTGACATTAGTTCATGAATGTTAATGTCGAACAAGGAACTGATACCCAGCTGATGTGTTTACCAATGGTTATGTGCAATAGTACTTCAAGGATGTGTCACACAATGTCCCCATATCACCTGTTGTTTTATGGTATGTCTTGAGGAGACAGAAGTTTTGTTTAACTATTTTTTCTTTTGAAAACAAGTCATATTCAATCAACATGTGACCTTTATACTGCAGTTCATATCTGCGTGTACTACCACATGTTTGTTAAGTTTACAGAAGTGTATTATTGTACATGACTGTCACACTGTCACCAGTGTCATAGCACAGGTGTGACAAATTCGAAACAACACAGAACTTCTGTAACCCTACAAAATTTTAATGTTGGTAGTCTCTAAAGTAGTCGTAGTGGTGGCACAGGATCACATCACATCACAAAAAGCACAAATTATAGATTTGTGGGGGGTGTACCCATTGCTGTCACCTGTCGTACCTTGGCAGATCAAAGACCTATTTTATTTTCCTTCTTGCTATTTTCATTATCGGCATATCTGTTCGTTTCTGCCATTGCAGTTTCAAAGCAGAAGTGTGGTAATAATGAGAAAACAGTCAAAAGGCATCACATTTTCAGGCGTCTATGCCGCGGACCGGTCAGGAGGTCAAATTTCTCCACAGTTGTGTGAGTAGCACAGGTCAGGAATGTGCCCTGTAGCACGTTATTTTCTGGCTCACTCTTCTCCCTAACTGCAGCATTTCCTTCCTCCTCTTCCTCGTAATCGTTTAATATCGGACTAACTTAACAATTCTCGTTCAAATGTTTCTACTTCCAAGACAATAACATTCAATTAATCGTCTCACTAATCAGATAAATCGTCTGCTACCAAAGAAAACGCCATTTTTTTCCGCCACGCTGCAACAATTAAAAAGCATTCCAGTCGCTGACTGTTATTTCTTCCTTCCCTCCACACTACACGCATGTTAGTGGTCTAAATTTATCACTGGCACCCTCTGACACCCTCCCTGCATCGCCCCACCAATTTTCAGACACATAGTGTGAAAACCACGAGGTCTGTGTGTGATGGAAAAGTACTTCCCACGTGGGCAGCACCAACTGTCGGCTGTGGTCGTACCGGAATCTAGCAGCAGCCTCCGTTACTGTCGGCTGCGGCCGTATCGGGGACAAGAGGGTTAAGGCACTGACAGGTCTGCACTTTAAACTGACCTGGGAGACTTTAAAAATCCCCACCCTTAATTCACCAGACGTCGCCGGGATTCAAACCCGCCACTTCAAGAACCCATGGACATTGAAGTCGAACGGTCTTAAACCCCTCAGCTACGGCGCCCATCACAGAAAAAAAAAGAAAAAAAAAAGGAAAGACAAGAGAACAGAACACTTTAAATCCAATGAATTCTTCTGCCAACTGACCTTTAGGTTTGCTCTCGGCGTTGTCTTCTTCACAAGCGCGATGGTCAGGTCTCAAAGAGTCACCACCGTTTTCACAAGTGGCTGTGCCAGCGGCCGACAGTCTGCAGACCTGACCCAGGTCCGTCGTCTGTGGAGAACTGGGGGGTCTGGGTGACAGCAGTGTCTGCCTCTCCTCTGAAGACAGCACCGTGCACCTCTCCACTATCTGGGTACAGAGCACAAACAGGACACACAGTACATGTTCATTATTAGTCAATAGGAAAAAATCATTATTTTAAACAAAGGAAAAAAAAAACCCTACAGTTTCTTTAATTGTTGAATATGTTGATTCCCTCCATTGGGGATGCCAGGGGCCTGTCAGTATGAATAGCATCCCCACCTTCTGGAAATTCTGTGCTGCGAATTCCCTCTTACTTATCCCTCTCTCCCTGAGTAGGACGGGATAGTCTAGTGGTTAGAATATTGCGCTTGCAATCTAACAACCTGGGTTTGATTCCCGTTGAAGGGGATATTTTCCCCTGGAGTTAACATCAGTGCAGACTCCACTCTCCCCTAAAGTCCTTCGGATGAGACTAGAAACTGAGGCCCCATGTGCGAACGCACGCAGAACATCTTGTGCACACGTTAAATCCTGTTCCGCTTTTCGTAAGAGTAGGCCATTGTGTGCCGGTGGGAACAGATGACAGAATTGACAAAACTGCATACACACAGGGACTGGATGTAAAAAAGTATATATGTGCTTATTTCATTATCCTCGATATAAAAGAATAAAATAAATAAAATAAATAAAAATCTTTGTTTCTGCCTTATTCCTTTTCCTCCTGTCACCCCCTTCTTGTCTTTTATCTGGCTTCTTGGTCCATTCTCCTGCCTTTTTCCCCAGAACGACTTAAAAAAATAAAAATTCTCTCTGACACAGAAGTTGAAGGTGCTGGGCCTGATGGTTTAACAGCAGTGCAAAGTATTTTCCCTTTATCATGACAGACAACAATGGTTGCTGTCTGAGCGTCTGATGAAGATTTGTTGATTTTATCATAGTATTTTGATATTGTTAGAAAAAAAACACACCAACAACCCCAAAACAACAAATATGCTGAAGTTGGCAGCAAACAAACACCAAAGCCAGAGCTCCTGGCATATATGTGACACTCCCCCACAAAATGAACAATGAACAAATTTTATTTATAGAGGGTTATAGAATAAGCATAACAATAGCTTTTTTACATCCAGCCCTCTGCAACAAAACAAGAACAAAACAACAAAAATCAAAAGTAATTAAGGTGCAATACATAGCATGAAGAATGATATAAAGAAAGAAAAAAATACATACATTGATGATGGCCTTTCCATGCAAATTCACCCCAATCTAATTTCATACATGGAGTCACTTAAAATGAGTCGCTTAGCACCTGACCCACTTTTTTGCTAGGAGCCATTTTAGGCAGAGGGGGTGGGGTCAGGTTGTTGATTATAAGATTTTGATTCATTATAAAACTATAGCCATTATTCTACTTTGTAATGAATTATCAAGGCATAATTTTATTTCCTTTTGCTTTTAAACATTTTTTAAAAACACCCAAGCCCTCATTCTGGCCATCTATTACGATGCTAAACTTGTCAATTTCTCATTTTGTTACTTCCCACAGTCTATCATTTCATACTGTAGTAACTTTTCATAGAATTGTCTGATTGTCAATCTGTTTTATTTTATTTTATTGAACAGCCTTTCTATTTCAGATTCATCATCATCATCAGACCCGTCACGGGTGGCGGTCGTGGTGGAGACACGAAAGACGATGCCGTGGTAAGCCTCCTCCATCCATCTCGGTCCTCGGCTCTGCGCAGTAGTACCGAGTCATTCATCCTGGTCCATTCTCTGATGTTGTCCATCCATGACTTGTTCTGTCTTCCCCTCTTTCTGCCACCTTCGAGTGTTCCCTGCAGTACTGTTTTTGGTAGTGTTGTGGCGGGTGACGTGGCCGAACCATGTCAGCTTTTTCTTCTTGATGATGGTGAGAAGGGGTTCCTGTGGACCTGCCAGCCGTGTTATTTGACTCTTGACAAATTCATAGGTCTTTCGTTCTCTCCAGGATATGCCCAGCAATTTTCTATGGCATTTTGTTTCAAATGACTGGATTCGCTTTGCTGTTTCAGCAGTCAATGTCCAGGTTTCACTTCCGTACAGCAGGATAGTCTGAATTAGGGCTTTGTAGAGCTTTAGTTTGATTGGGAAACTGATCTCTTTACTTTTCCATATGGTGGTGAGTTTTGTCATGGAAGATGTTGCCATGGCTAGTCTGACTTTGATTTCTGTCGTCGATCGCCTGTCCTTTGTGAGTGTAGCGCCAAGGTATTTAAAAGTGTCTACCTCCTCCAGTTGTTGGCCGTTCCTGTAAATTTTAGCAGTGGCGTTGCTCGTGCTGTTCACAAGTACTTTACTTTTCTCCGAGCTCACCTCCATCCCATATGCTCCAGCTCTGTTCTCAAGTCTGGTCATAAGATCTTGCAGCTCTGTGTTACTTCCGCTCATGAGGTCAATGTCATCGGCAAACCGCAAGTTGTTGAGGGGTCTGCCGCCAATGGAGATGGTAGAGTGGAAGTCATGTGGAGTCTCTCTCATAATGTTTTCCAAGAACAGATTAAACAGGACTGGAGATAACAGGCATCCTTGTCGGACCCCAGATTAATAACATGTTAACAACATAAAATTGACCTCCAGTGAAAATCTTGTAAAGCAACAAATCAAAGCGCTCAGATGACATTTTTTTATATTTTATTTTTTTTATATCGAGGATAATGGAATAAGCACTCATGTGCTTTTTTTTATTATTTACATCCAGTCCCCGCGTGTATGCGGTTGTGTAAATTTTGTCATCTGTTCCCACCAGCACACAATGGCCTACTCTTTCGAAAAGCGGAACAGGATTTAACGTGTGCGCAAGATGTTCTGCGTGCGTTCGCACACGGGGCCTCGGTTTATAGTCTCATCCGAAGGATGTGGCGGAGGTCATGTTACGTGAGCCTGTAGTTACTACCTGCGGTATGAGGTTGTAAGCTCTGAGGGGCAGCAGCACGTTGGTGACGTAGGTGGTGATGATGGCGCTGCTCTCGGGGAGGTGGCGGTGGTTGTCCCAGTCCAGCCAGGCATCCACCAGCGTGTGACACACCATGTACTCCCGCACGTGCGAGTGAAGCAAGACGCTGAGGAAAAAAATGGACAACCAAAGTATATTAAGATAATGAGGAAAAATTGGACAACCAAAGTATATTAAGACACTGAGGAAAAATTGGACAATAATAATAATAATGTATGGAATTTATATAGCGCTGAATCTTGTAAAGCAACAAATCAAAGCACTCAGATGAATTTTTTTTTAATGCGTGTGTATGCGGGTTTTTAAAAATAAATGTTATCATCTGTTCCCACCGGCACACAATGGCCTACTCTTTCGAACAGCGGAACAGGATTTAACGTGTGCGCAAGATGTTCTGCATGTGTTCGCACACGGGGCCTCGGTTTATAGTCTTCATCCGAAGGACAAGCTCTTCTTCCTCATTTCCTTCGTTCTTTTGGCCATCCTCCATGTCCAGACAGGTGAGAGAGAGAGACAGAGAGACAGACAGACAGAGACAGGCAGACAGACAGACAGACAGATAGACAGACAACCAAAGTACATTAAGATACTGAGGAGAAATGGACAACCAAAGTATATTAAGATACTGAGGAAACAATGGACAACCAAAGTATATTAAGATACTGAGGAAACAATGGACAACCAAAGTATATTAAGATACTGAGGAAACAATGGACAACCAAAGTATATTAAGATACTGAGGAAACAATGGACAACCAAAGTACATTAAGATACTGAGGAAAAAGGGACAACCAAAGTATATTAAGACACTGAGGAAAAATGGACAACCATCCTTTGGATGAGACTATAAACCGAGGCCCCGTGTGTGAACGCATGCAGAACATCTTGCGCACACGTTAAATCCTGTTCCACTGTTCGAAAGAGTAGGCCATTGTGTGCCGGTGGGAACAGATGACAAAATTTTAAAAAACGCATACACACGCATAAAAAAGGTCATCTGAGCGCTTTGATCTGTTGCTTTACAAGATTCAGCGCTATATAAATTCCATACATTATTATCATTATTATTAAGACACTGAGGAGAAAATGGACAACCAAAGTATATCTTAGAATAACTGCAAGTGTCACAAAACGGTAGTCCTAAACTCTACTACAGTGGTTGAGCATTTGTCATACTACCTTCTATAAATCTGAAGTGAATCTTTCAGCCCTGTGGCTGACTAGGCTTTAACTTGCAACATGAATAAATGAAGAACAGACAAACAACCCCCCCCCCCCTCCCAAAAAACACCCCCCCCAAAAAAAAAACCCCAAACAAAACCCTGTAAAGTACTTAAGCACCCAGAGAGCTGAATTAAAAGATCACCTAACAAACAAACAAGCAAACTGAACAAAGAAACTAACAAAAAAAACCCCTAAACAAACAGACAAAACAAAAACAAAACCAGCTCCAAAATAGTAAGCACATAAACAGATGGATAATATTGAAGTGCCATGTGCAAAAAAAAAAAAAGGCAGACGGTTCAGTCAACTCCAAATCCACATAACACGCATCACAGACACATTACCACATCTGCATGATGGTGGCGGGGCAGGAGGCCATGTGGTTGTAGACGTGCTCCACAAAAGGAATCACCTCTGCCCACGTCCCTTGCTCTGCTAAAGCCTGGATGCCAATCACTGTTGCCGACTCTAGCACTTTGTCCAGCCTGAAAACAAACTACATCATCAATTCTGCTTTTGTTGTTTGAGGCCCGGCCAACTGTTGTTTGAGGCCTGGCCAACTGTGAAGAACATTCAGTACCAAAATCATGTTCTGGACAAAAACATTACAGTGTAAACCACTCCATGACTTATCTGTACAATTTGAACTGGAAAGGAAGATGCAACATAATGGAATTTCTAGTTCAGTTTCAGACAAACTGAATACAATATAGAACCAAACAATACTTCTCATGCTACAAACATGGTTACACATTACATAAATGAACTGGTCCACACCACGGGGCACACGTCTCTAACTTAAGTTCCTAAAAAAATGAGTCCACCTTTAAATCTACACAATGGCAGCTATTATATTCAAACTAAATAGAGTTAAACCTTTACACAACATCTTAGATGTATTCAAGCTGAAAAGAGTTAAACTGTAACACACAATGAACAAAATCAGAGTGGTTAATTCCCCCTCCAAAAGTGTACTGGTATTGTAGTATTACTGAAAGATTTTTTTAACATGCAAAAGAAACGATCCCCCTCCCCTTTTAAAAAATATTTTAACATAAAAAGGAGTACTTCTCTGCTAGAGGAGGCTCACAACTGGAGATTCTTTTTTTTCTTCTAAATCACTGTAGCCTCACCTTCATTTCATACTGGCTTGATTTTCCTTACTTCATAATATTACAGTTTAAACCTGAAGAGTCGTGTGGTCAAGTCGTTCATATCAATCATCACACTGTGCAGAGTATTTAGCTTCTAAGAAAATCCCAAGAATTCTAAAGGAAATTTTCTCTAAATTGAAAGTAAAACGGTCATATCAAGTCAAGTCAAAAACACTTTAATCATCCCATGAAGGGCAGTTACAATACTGACAGGCAAATTGATACGAATCATAATCTCAAAAAGACACAAGAAAGCTACATTTCATACTGGTTTCAACATTCCAAGATAACTTTAAAATATCATACACACACACACGCACACATGCATAAGATTGGTTTATTTTGATTTGTTTATTTATTCTTTTATATCGAGGATAATGGAATAAGCACTTATGTGCTTTTTTACATCCAGTCCCTGTCTTATGCGGTTTTGTAAATTCTGTCATCTGTTCCCACCGGCACACAATTGGCCTACTCTTACGAAAAGCGGAACAGGATTTAACATGTGCGCAAGATGTTCTGCACGCGTTTGAACACAGGGCCTCGGTTTAAAGTCTCATCCAAAAGACTTTTGGGGAGAGCGGAGTCTGCACTGATGTTAACTCCAGGGGAAATTATCCCCTTGAACGGGAATCGACCCGGGGGTCGTCAGGTTGTGAGCGCAATGTTCTAACCACTAGGCTATCCCGTCTCCCAATGCAGTTAGGTAATCCTTTGATTATGTTACAAAACTGTCCACTGACCTGTCCACAGTGCGAGGATTCCTGTCCTCACAGGACCGCACAGAGGAGATGACATGGCGACAGGTGTCCAGACAACCGGAGAAGTTGGTCAGCAGCAGTTGGTCAGTGGCAGTCTTGACCTCTGCTTCCAGCAGAGTGATCAAATGTTCGGATCTGTCCACCTCCGCCCCTAGTTTCTTCAGTTCACACTCCATTAGTCACTTGGATGGAACAGGCCAGGCAATCATCAGTGTGTGTTTTCTTGGAAGAAGTATGAGCTTGTTGATGTTAAAGACCTGTAGAGAAAGTATGTATCATTAGCTCAAAATGTGTGTCTGTGTCAGTGTGTGTGTTTACAACTATTTAAGAGAGAGAGAGAGAGAGAGAGAGAGAGGAGAAGAGAGACAGAGAGAGAGAGACAGAGAGAGAGAGAGAGAGAGAGAGAGAGAGACAGAGACAGAGAGAGACAAAGACGGAGAAACATGTATGTTTGCATGTGTTTACGTGTGTGTGTGTGTGCTGAACTGTTTGCCACTTTCAGTCGGAGAATATGTATGTTTGCATGTGTTTACGTGTGTGTGTGTGTGTGTGTGTGTGCTGAACTGTTTGCCACTTTCAGTCAATGTAGATTTCTCTGCATTAAACTTGGGCGGATTTCCCCAAGGAGAGTGTCTCACCACAAGAGTAGTACCACATTTGAAAAAAAATTCTGTAGCTTAGTTCATATGTCTTTTCCAATCAATGCTTTTGTTTTGTTTTTGTGTGTGCTTTTTTACAACATTGTATTCCTACATTGGCGTGTGTGGGTATGTGTGTAGAATGTGTGTGTGCGTGCATACGCCGTGCATGTGTGTGTGCACGCCTGAGTTTGTGTGTGGGTGATATATATATATTTTTTAAAGCTGTCTTGGAATGTTCATAACAATGTGAAATGTATTTTCCTTGTGTCTTTTGAGATAATTATATGTACCAATTTGCCTGTCAGTATTGTAATTGCCCTTCATGGGATGATTAAAGTGTTTTTGATGTGAGTAGGCTGCCTTTTTTTCTCAATGAGAGTGGCTTTTTATGTTTTAATCAGAATTTTGCCAGGAACAACTCTCATATTGCCATGAGTTCTTTTATATAAATCAAATGGAATGTGCATATGTGTGTGACAAAGTGTGTGACTGTATATAATATCATGTATGTGTACATATGTATACATGTATGTATGTATGTATGTACATGTATGTATGTATGTCTGTATACATATATAATGTATACATGTGTGTCAAATTTTCAAGTCAAGTCAAATTATTTATTTCGAGGTTAATGAATGTGCACTCATGTGCTTTTTTACATCCAGTGTGTGTGTGTGTGTGTGTGTGTGTGTGTGTGTGTGTGTGTGTGTGTGTCTGTGCATGTGTGTGTGTGTGTGTTTGTGTGTGTGTGTGTGTGTGTGTGTAATCTTTCCTAAAGTTTATGTACTCCAAAGACTGCATGGATACTGAAGTAATCTGAACTATGGAACAATAACAATTCACATATTACAAAATTTTTGAGAACTTCTGCTCTTTACAGATATTGACAAAAGTAATCCAGATAATCAGGTCTTTTAGTTACTTCACTCTTGACAATGACAGTCTTTCAACATGGTCATGAAAAAAAAGCTACATACCCACTGATTATTTTGTAAGTTATAAGAAATAAAATTATATAAAATCCCCTAAGTTGGAATGCAGCCATCTTAAAGGTAGTCAAAAGCTGTTGCATAAGCAAAACATCTCACCATTGTTGAACCTTGGAGTTCTAGCTAAAGAATGAAAATAATAAAATAAACACACCATTAAATTACAATATCAAATCTTTTTATGTTCTTAAAGATGAAGTTTCCAAGTAAGGCATAAAACTTTTTGCCCAAAAATTCCAATTTGCTTAATGTCACTTCTATGCTGCACTTATCTTGAATTTTGCCCAAAAGTTTACTTCTCAAAATGTTGTGTAAGCCTACTTATTTCACAACTGAGCCTTTTTTGTTTTATTGTCCTTTTCAATGGCTAATTCAACTGGTACTTCCCAAGTAAAAAAGGTAACAGAAGTACGAACAAGTGCTCCTGCGTTAATTGTTAAAT
>CM054146.1:29536055-29541055 GCA_028751875.1 Rapana venosa
TGACACTTAACGGTTGAATTTCAATAGCACAAGCATTAGCCTATCTGATAAAGTATGAAGCACAAAGATAAACATGTTAAAATTTCCTTTCAGAATTGTCACTTAAATATCATGACATTGTCACGAATGATGACAAGAAAAAAAGATTGTTTTTCAGAAGGGCGCAAGACTTGAAAAGTATTGTTGAGACATCTTGTAAAACAGGCAACACTCCCCCCCCCCCCCCCCAACCATCTCCCCCTCCCCACCAACAAAAAAAAAGAAAGAAAGCTAAGAGTATCTTAGAACTGAACAAGGAACTGAAGTCACAACATCCAGATTAATCCTTCTTAGACCATCTTAAATGCCTTTTCATTAGCATCCTGATCTTCAGTTATTTCTCGAAGAGCTAAAATATTCATCTGAACTTGTAAAGTTTTTTTTAAAGACATTAGAAAACAAGGACCATGAACATCAGCAAATCAATGCAATATTTGCATGTATTATCAAAAGGGTAAACCGCCCCCCCCCACCCCCTCCTCAATGGTAGTCAACCATAATCAAAAACAAGCTTTCCTTTCTAAAACCAATCACATTTTAAAAAACATCTCGATAAACTATAAAAAAAAGGAATTATTTAAAGTCTGTTCTAAAAAAACCCCCAATCATTCTCTCTGCAGCCATCCTTTCAGGAAGTGACGTCGTCGTACCACGTGATCTGTGACCTCACTTCCTGCCGTTGATGAGCAGGGGGCTGTAGCAGGTCTCCAAGGCTGCGTTCCAGACCAGCTTGGTAGGGCAGCTGTTGGTGAAGGCATCCCCCCACATGTCGCACTGGATGTACTTGTTGGGGTCAGGGTGCGGGAAGAAGAAATGGCCGGCGGATATGGCCTTGGCCGTGCAAGGGTTGCTGGGAAGGCCAGAGGGAATCTTGGAGGTGGGCTTGACCTGGGCGGGTGTGTTGCCGCCCGTCAGCTGGTTGATGTTTACCGGGTACACGCAGGACTGGATGCTCTGATCCCATTGCAAGCTCTGGGAAAAGAATGACATGAAATAAAACTCGGGTCATCTTAAAGGTTTTGGTTGAATGTATGGAGTAGTCTGTGTTATTTCTCAGTGACTGACTGGATTGAGTTTGTCAGCCAGTCAGTCACCTTGTCTTTGAGGTTTTTGTATTTTAAAAAATAAAAATCGTACTTTGTATTTTGTCCTTTAAGTTTGTAAAGGAAACGTTTTTGCATGACACCCCCCCCTCTCTCTCTCTCTCTCTCTCTCTCTCTCTCTCTCTCTCTCTCTCTCTCTCTCTCTCTCTCTCTCTCTCTCTCTCTCCCAACGCATGCACAAGCATGCGCACGTGTGTGTGTGTGTGTGTGTGTGTGTGTGTGTGTGTGTGTGTGTGTGTGTGTGTGTGTGTGTGTGCACTCCCTTATGCAACAAAAAAGACACCTCCCCCTCCCCCTCCCCTGAGTATTGCAGTAGTTATTTTTCATATTAGATACTGAACCATCACACACACACACACACCACACACACACACACACACACACACACACACACACACACACACACACACACACACACACAACACACACACACACACACACACACACACACAACACACACACTCACACACACACACACACAGCACGCACACACACACACACACACACACACACCACACACACACACACTCCACACACACACACACACACCACACACACTCACAACACACACACACTCACAACTCACACACACAAACACACACACACACACACCCCACACTCACACACACACACTCACACACACAACACACCACACACACACACACACACACACCACACACACACACACACACACACACACACCACACACACCACACACACACACACACACACAACACACACACACACACCACACACACACACACACACACACACCACACACACACACACACCACACACACACACACACCACACACACACACACTCCACACCACACACACACACACACACACACACACACACACAACACACACACACACACACACTCACACACCACACACACACACACAACACACACACACACACACTACACACCACACACAACCCTCACACACACACACAACTACACACACACACACCTCACACACACACATTCCACAAACACATCCTCCAACTGTGCCCAAACCAAAACCTTTCTCAATGAATGAAATAAGCCAATGCCAAGGCCTATATCAAAATGGTGATATGCTTTGAAATGTTACGTTGAGATTGTCTTCAACCATGACAAACTCTAAGCATAACAACCCACACTCTCCTTCAAATGAGTAAAACAAAAATCCTCTGAAGACAGAGTATGCTGCTACCTATATGGCCAGGTACTAGAAAGACACTCATACTCCAAAACTTCTCATCCAGTGAGTACTTAGGGTCTCACAGTGATTCCCAGGGATGATGAGTGAGAGAATGCACATTCCGAGTAACCCCTAGAGTGTTAAGCTAGGGAACACGCAACAACAACAACAACAACGACACCACCACCACCACCACCACCACCACCACCACCACCACCACCAACAACAACAACAACGACAAAGACAATGACAATAACAATAATAGCAGCAAGAACAGCAGCAACAGCAGCAGCAACAACAACGACAATGACAACAACCACCACCACAACAATAACAACAAGAGCCACCACCACAACCGCCACCACCACCACCACCACCACAGCAACGACCTCAACAACGACAGCAACAACGACAAGTGACAGAATAATCAGCTTGTTGATTGTGGTCACTCCCCTGGGGGAAGAAGAAGAAGAACCACCAACCACCACCACCAACCATCGCCACCACCACCACCCACCCACCAACCACCACCACCAACCATCACCACCACCACCCACCCACCCACCACCACCAACCACCACCACCACCCACCCACCCGCCCACCACCACCAACCACCACCACCACCCACCCACCCACCACCAACCCACTCACACCACCACCCACCCACCCACCAACCAACCCACCACCACCCACAAACCACCACCACCACCCACCCACCACAACCACCACCACCAACCACCCACCCACTCACCCACCAACCAACCCCCCACTCCCCTCCCCCCACCCACCCCCCACACACTCACCCACCCACAAACCACCCACCCACTCACCTCCCCCCCTCCCCCCCCCTCCCCCCACCCCCCACCACCCCACCCCATCCCCACCCCTCCACCCACCCCCCACCAACCATCAAACCCTTTCAACACTCACAGGGGGGCAAGCCAGAAGCTTGGGGTTGCCCTTGGAGTCACACTCGTAGAACTTGGCCCTGTCCCCGGGGAAGGGGAAGTAAATCTTGCCCAGGGCCAGGTTGGTGGCCGAGCAAGGGTTCTTACTAGAGGTCGTCACGGGAGGTAAGCCAGCGGTTGTGGGCACAGGTACCCCCGGGGTCATTTGCGGAGGCAGGCCAGCCGTCTGTTGTTGTCCGGGTAACAACAAGCCGGGTGTCTTCTGTCCGAGGAGGCCGGGTGTTTGTTGCGGAGGCAGGCCGGTGGTGGGTTTTTTGGTGGGCATTCCGGGTGTCTTTTGAGCTACGAGGCCCGGGATCTGTGTGTTTGATGTAACGAAGGGTGGGTGTCAGGGTTTTTGTTTTGGGTGTGTGGTGTTTTTGTTTCATTTCATTCATTCATTCATTCATTTCCATTAGTTATTCATTCCTTCATTCTAAGTATTTTATTCATTCCAAGCATTCATTCATTCGTTAATTCCTTCCTTCCTTCCTCCTTTCCTCCCTCCCTCTCTTTCCTCCTTTCCTCCTTCCCTTCCTCCCTCCCTCCCTCCTTCCCTCCTTCCTTCGTCCTTCCTTCCCTCCCTCCCTACCTTCCTTCCTCCCTTCCCTCTCTCCTTCCTCCTTTTCCTTCCTTCCTTCCTCCCTCCCTCCTTCCTTCCTCCTCTTTCCTTCCTTCCTTCCTCCTCCTTCCTTCCTCCCTCCTTCCTTTCCTCCTTTCCTCCCTCCCTCCCTTCTCCTCCTTCCTTCCTTCCTTCTTCCTTCCTTCCTCCCTCCCTCCTTCCTCCCTCCCTCCCTCCTCTCCTCCCTCCTTTCCTCCCTTCCTTTTTTCCTTCCTCCCTCCTTTCTTCCTTCGTTCCTTCCTTCCAAGCATACATTCTTTCAATCACTTATTAATATCTTGTCTTCCAAAAACCTATTGCGAAATAAGTCCAAGAGTACTATTTTTCGTTAAATTAATGATGATATACCTTGTTTTAGCTTGGGTGGTTCCACGCTCACATCAGTCGTGTTTTACACACAAGCGCGCGCGCGCACACACACACACACACGCACACACACGCACGCACGCGCGCCCACGCATACACACGCGTACACACGCACAAAAACACAAACGAACGCACGTACAGACGAATGGACGGACGCCCGCAGGCACGTAGGTGCGCGCGCGCACGCGCGCACACTCACACATGGTTATAATTATGGTTTTAGTATGATTGTGTGTGTGCGTGCGTGCCTGTGTGTGTGTGTGTGTGTGTGTGTGTGTTGTGTGCGTGCGTGCGTGCGTGCGTGTGTGTGTGTGTGTGTGTGTGTGTGTGCGTGCGCGCGCGGGCGTACGCGTACGCGCGACGGTGCCAACTAAAATAATGACGTGTATGTACGTGCATTTCTGCATGTACAGATGAAAGAGGTAAAGAGATCGAGCAGACAGAAGGATGAAATGAGGGAGCAGAACGAGGGGAGAGAGAGAGAGAGAGAGAGAGAGAGAGAGAGAGAGAGAGAGAGAGAGAGAGCGAGAGGGAGAGAGAGAGGGAGAGAGAGAGGGAGAGAGAGAGGGGGAGGGAGGGGGAGGGAGGGAGAGAGAGAGAGAGGGAGAAAGACAGACAGAGAGACAGAGAGAGAGAAAGGGGGAGGGAAGGAGGGAAGAGAGAGAGGGGGGGGGGGGGAGGGAGAAAGACAGACATAGACAGAGAGAGGGAGAGGGAGGAAGGAGAGAGGGA
>CM054146.1:29548555-29568555 GCA_028751875.1 Rapana venosa
TTGAAGGTGGCGCCCATCTCCTCTCCCTTTCTGCCCTGTCCCTAAAAACGCAGGTACCCATTTACAGCTGGGTAAACTGGGGGACTATACTGAAGCCAAGGCGCGCAAATAGTCACCCATCCAAGTGGTAACCACGCTCGATGCTGCTTAACATATATACAGATATTGCACAACAGTTAATCATTAGACCTTAGTTCCAGAGATTCTAGTGACCACTTAAAGAAAATAACAAAACAGCCGAACGATGATGCTGGATATAGCACTGCAGTGTCAAAGTCAAAGTCAAATTTTTATTTCCAGATGGTGTGTGTGTGTGTGTGTGTGTGTGTGTTTGTGTGTGTGCGTGTGTGTTTGTTAGTTTTTTCCCCCTGGTATCATGTGTAGTATGTAATAGTGGCGCTGTAGCAGTATATATTTTATTTAACGTATCTTTGCAACCATCCTCCGAAGAGACCCACAGTCAATTGCAAGAACAGCATTGCACTGGACCCCAGAAGGAAGGAGAAAGAAAGGAAGACCAAAAGCAACGTGGAGAAGAACTGTAGAAAGTGAGATGAAGGCCATGCAGCACTCTTGGGGATCAGTGACTAGGTTGGCCCAGAATAGGCAGGAGTGGAAGCGCTTTGTTGCTGCCCTACACACCGCTGGGTGTAATGGCTAATGATGATGATGATGATCTTTGCAACAGTACTGTAAAAGCATACAAAGTGTAAGACACATATTCTTTCTTTTTTAAGAGGAAGAACTTAGAACCTGTTCTCCGCTGACCAGAAGAATACAAACAACAAAAAGAAGAATGCAGACAAAAAAACAAAAAAAGAGGAATGCAAAGAATACAAAGAAGAAGAATGCAAAGAAGAAGATTGTAAAGAAGAAGAATGCAAAGAAGAAGACTGAAAAGAAGAAGAACAATGCAAAGAAGAAGAAAAACAGAATGTAAAGAAGAAGAATGCGAAGAATGCAAAGAAGAAGAATGCGAAGAATGCAAAGAAGAAGAATGCAAAGAAGAAGAACAACAACAACAACAAAAAGAAGAAGAATGTAAAGAATGCAAAGAAGAATGCAAAGAGGAATGCAAAGAAGAAAGAAGGAAGGAAGGAAGGAAGGAAGAAGAAGAACAAGAACAAGAAGAAGAAACAGCAGTGCTGCTGCAGCAACCAATCGTATTGAGCAGTAACATAAGTAGGATCAGAACAGCTAAAACGACAGCAGCAGCGGCAGCAGCAACAGTGTCAGAAATTATTGAGGACTTCTTCCGTCAAAACTTCAAAGTTTAGCAGCAGCAGCAGCAGCAGCAGCAGCAGCAGCAGCAGCAGCAGCGGCAGCAGCAGCAGCAGCAGCAGCAGCAGCAGCAGCGGCGGCAGTAGCAGCAGCAGTAGTAGTAGCAGCAGCAGCAATCACTCTAGTCTTCTCTTGTCAAAACTTCAAGGCTTAGCAGTAGAAGCAGAATCCTGCTAATGTTCTTTGGTAAAAACTTCTAAGTTTTACTGAAAGTAAAATTGTCGTATCAGACCATTTTGAATCCCAACGTTAATTAAGGTTGCCACATTCCATTTTCGGAAATAGTCCTACCATAATACAACAAAACAAAATCATAACACACCTCTTGAAGGAAGAGCAAAGGCGGTCCCCAAAAGTGCCAGGAATATCACGGTAGTCTTCATGGTAAATATCGTATGAACTGTCTTTGACCAGTCTTCCCAGAAAAAAAGTAAAACTGTGTGCCTTGCTGCAAGTGATAACGCCTCAAAAAGGTTAAAGTCTTTGAATCTTTCTGCATCTCGTTGCAAGGCCTTTTTATATCCAAACTCCACCCACACTGTCACGTCACTTTTTTGACTGTAGACAAGTGATGGAAGGGAGGTTGGGGGTGGGGTGGGGGTTAAAGAGGGGGGGGGGGGAGAAGGTAGACAAGGAGGTGGAAGATGATGGGATGGATGAAGAGGAGGAGGAGGAGGAGGGGAGAGAGAGAGAGAGAGAGAGAGAGAGAGAGAGAGAGAGAGAGAGAGAGAGAGAGAGAGAGAGAGAGAGAGCGAGAGAGAGAGAGAGAGAGAGAGAGGGGGGGGGGGGGACAGACAGACAGACTGACAAACTGACAGACAAACAGAAGAGGGGGGAGGGATTTTTGCACTTGGCCACCTCAGTGACTATCAGTGTAGGGCGACGTTCTCATCAGTCTGCATGTCTTTACTTTTCTTTTTTTCTATGGTAGTACGTGTGTATGTGCGTGACTCCATGTGTGTGTGTGTTTGTGTGTTTGTGTGTGTGTGTGTGTGTGTGTGTGTGTGTGTGTGTTTTATTTATTTTTATTTATTTATTTATTCTTTTATATCGAGGATAATGGAATAAGCACTCCTGTGCTTTTTTACACCCAGTCCCCGTGTGTATGCGCTTTTCTCAATTTTGTCATCTGTTTCCACCGGCACACAATGGCCTACTCTTCCGAAAAGCGGAACAGGATTTAACGTGTGCGCAAGATGTTCTGCATGCGTTCGAACACGGGGCCTCGGTTTATAGTCTCATCCGAAGGACTTATATGTCTTCCCCAAGGTGGTAGATAGAGTGGGAGCCTGTGTGTATTGCTGTTATGTTGTAAGAATACCGGGAGGATGTGTGTGTGTGTGTGTGTGTGTGTGTGTGTGTGTGTGTGTGTGTGTGTGTGTGTGTGTGTGTGCGCTTGCACGCGTATAGACTTTCCTCACAAAGATATAATACAACAGACTTTCTAGCTGAAGCTTGACAAAAAGCAGACAAGTTACAAAACAATTATTCGTAATTAGACAAGTTTTACATAATGGTCATCATTGCCAGCCCTCATTGTCGCAGCACACACGGCGCTCATCCAGGTCCCATCACACGCAGTCACACCCACGCTTTACACTGTCACGGCACCAGAATTCTCAGCCCCGTGCGGAGCTGTCAATCTTTCATTTTCATTTTCATGTTGTATTGTGTATACTACTTTAAGTCACTGGAGATTAAGTCCCGTGAAATTCGGGCTGCTCTCCCCTGCGGAGAGCGCGTCTCCACAAGAGCAGCGCCAGCCATGATTTTTTTCTGTTCCTGTTTGCAACTGGATTTTGTTCCCCTTTTCTACAGTATTTTTCCAGGGACAACTCTCTTGTTGCCGTAGGTTCTTTAACTTGCGCTGAAAGGTTGTTGCACAAGGGACATCGTTTTTTGTGTGTGGTCTCATTCATAAAAGCTACCCCCCCCCCCCCCCCCCCCCCCGACCCACCACTCATGATCTAGAAGACGGTATAAGTTTTGGGCACAAACGGGGATCTATCCTGCTCTCCTCTCTTTCACCGATCCGGGACGGGATAGCCTAGTGGTCAGAACATTGCGCTCGCAATCTGACAACCCGGGTTCGATTCCCGTTCAAGGGGATATTTTCCCCTGGAGTTAACATCAGTGCAGACTCCACTCTCCCCAAAAGTCCTTCGAATGAGACTATAAACCGAGGCCCCGTGTGCAAACGCACGCAGAACATCTTGCGCACACGTTAAAATCCTGCCCCGCTTTTCGTAAGAGTAGGCCATTGTGTGCTGGTGGGAACAGATGACAAAATTTACAAAACCACATACACACGGGGACTGGATGTAAAAAAGCACATGAGTGCTTATTCCATTATCCTCGATATAAAGAATAAAAATAACAAATCCACTAGACCACCAATCCACCGATTGTTTCGAGCTCTACCGGCCTCGAGTCATACCAGGGCTGTCAACTCATTCAGTTTCAGTGGCTCCAGAAATAGTCACCTTAAAGTCCAAAACCAATACCTTCAAATACCCTTCAAATATCTAACAATCCGTCAATATGAAAATTCACACATTAAATGACAAAGTACCTCTGTCATGTTATTCTCTAAAGGCTAATTAAAACCAGGCCGTGCTGAGGACGCCAGCCATTCCGCTTAATCTATTATATCATTTCTACATTATCCTCAATATAAAAGAATATATAAAAAAAAATCCCTAGGTTACCACACGCACAAAAAAGCGTAAAAATATCAGAAATACTTCGAAGTAACTAAAAAACAACAACACATAAGTAAAATATCATAATGGCAACGAACACTGCAGAGTGGACATCCTGTGCCCATCCCAGTGCTTACAATATCACTACCTGGTAAAAAAACACCCAAACAAACAAAACAAATCCACTTAACATCCTCCAACCCCCCTCCTCACTACCTGATCGTCAGAACACAAAACCCAAAAAAAGGCAAATATGTAGCATACGAAAGAAAAACCCCCCCCCCCCCCCCCCCCCCCCCCCCCCCCCCCCCACGCCCCCTTCCCCATGCTCCTCCTCACCCTCCACTTAACGGCAAAAACCTTAATCCTGCTTAAATTGAGAGATGCACTTTCTATTACTTAACATCAACTTCTGGACAAGACTAAACCACGATAGAGAGCTTTAGTATTTTAACTGATAACAGAAAATTAACCATAAGTCTATGTTCCACCCAAAAGATGGGGGATAAACAGTCCTCTTCAAAGAGCTCTTTCAAAAGCGACCATGATTTAGCTGGAATCTCGTCGTCGCTTTAAAAGCACTTATTCTCCACACAGGACTAAACACCGTCCGTTTAAGAGCTTTGTTTTTCTAGGGGATCTACCCCGATAAGACACCCGTGTTTGTCGGAACGTCCGGGCGGTTGATGGGGGGTGATCTCATTGGAGGATGGTGTTGTGGCAACTTTCTCTCGACGTAGAGGATTTGACACTGGCGGTTTTGCAGGTCCTTGTTTGACGTTAGTGCCTTGCACTCAAGTTATGTCCGACTTGGCTTAAAGTGCTCTGCAGTAACTTAGGGATGCTGAGAAGACGTGTCCGCCTCCTCCCAGCCCCTCCCCTTCCTCCAGTCCCGTGTCCTTCTTTCTCTCCCTGTTTGCTACATAACAGTGCTCCTCCTATTTCTACCTGGAGGAAGCTACGTTCCTACACGGTCTCTCTCTCTGTGTCTCTCTGTCTATGTCTGACTGTCTGTCTGTCTGCCTGTCTGTCTCTCTCTCTCTGTCTCTCTCTCTCTCTGTCTCTCTCTGTGTCTCTCTCTCTCACGCTGGCTGTTGAACTTTGTCTGGGAAAGAAGCCCTAGGTTTGACAAACACTAGTCTCGTTTGTCCATTTTCTCTCTCTCTCTCTCTCTCTCTCTCTCTCTCTCTCTCTCTCTCTCTCTCTCTCTCTCTCTCTCTCCATGAATTCCTTTGTCCATGTCTTATTTTCATTCCTCTTTTTCTTTCCAACCTTGCAAAAAGAGTAGTAGGTGGGAGTCGACTGGCCCGGCCCCTATGGCCAAAGTTCTATGGAGGAGGACATGCAGAGTGCCCACGCTGTGTTTATTGCAGAGACTAAACTGTTCATATGACGAATGAAAACAGTTAGTTGTTGCTGTTGTTGTTCTTGGTGTTGTTGTTGTGCGATCCTCAGCTTAACACTCATGGGGGTCACCCAGAACGTGCACTCTGACTCACTCATCCCACCTGGGAATCACTGTGAGATTGAAAGTGCACACTGAATGAGAAGGTTGCGTGTATGACATCGCCATATACAGCCACACTCCGACTTCAGAGGATTTTTTTTCTCTTTTAAAGGAGAGTGCAGGTTGTTATGTTTAGAGCTTGTCACAGCTGAAGGCAATCTCAACACAAAGTGTTACAACATGACAACATTTTAGTGTAGGCCTTGGCAGTTAGCTGATATCATTAACTGACACAGCTTTTGGCCAGGGCCAGAAACAAACAGTTGAAAAAGCATAATTTATTAGAGGTTTTCCGGACAGCTATACTCTTTTCCATGTTGTCTCAGACTTACTTTGGGTCTATTCTTTTTCTTTGTTTGTGGTGTTTGTAAAAGTCGTTTGTTCAGTGGTTTGTTAAAATTACATATGAATAGGCCATATCTGGCAACCCCCCCCCCAAAAAAAAAAAAAAAAACCAAACAAAAAAACAACAACCCCAAAATCCACCACACACACCAAAAAACAAACAAACCACCAAAAAAACCACCCAAACAGTTAAAAATTTTTTGCAGTAAACGTCTCTTCTTCGTTCTTTTGCAAGGCTGCTGCAAACAATGTAGATCACCTCTGCACATTAGATCCCCACTTAACAGAACAACAGGGAACTTAATCGCCAGCCATAAAAAGGGACTGAGAACACTTCAATCACTGCCCCTGGGTAAGCAGCAACAACCGAATGAGGGAGGGGTGATTACGGTAGCCTACTCTCTTCTTACCAGGGACCCACTGTACTTTGTAAGAAGAGAAAGAAGTAAGGTGCCAATACCAGCTTGGTGGACGTGTCACTCTGAAGGGATACCATTGCATATGTCTTTTAGTCCAAACAAAGCCAATCTCTCAAGAATGATTTGCTTTTTTTCGTTGTGCCGTCAGCGCCTGGGGTTTATCACACAGTTCTTGATTAAACCATTGACGCTGGGGGCAACAGCAAAGTGAGAGGCTGTATGACCAGTGGCTTTTCCACTCATGGAAGTTCCACTTTAACAGCTTAGTCTTTAGTGATCGACTATGACTCTGACTAGGAGGCTTGACTCGCACAGTCCTTATGTGCTGCAGCCCTGGGGGCTAGCTGGCCTTTGGAGGACATCTCCAACGCTGACTGTCCTTATGCCCTCTTGGCCGAGAGAGTGGGGATGTAAGTAAAAAAGTATGTTCTTTCGAGCCAGAAGGCCCATAGAGCCGGAGCTTATCCCGGTTTCTGTAGCGTTAAGCGAACTGATGGTTTTTCACCACCCCTGTGACAGGACGCTAGTCTGTCGCCAGATACTTCCCCAGCAGAGCTGGTACCCACTTGTACACCTGGCTTGGAGTGAGGAAAATAGGAGTAAAGTGTCTTTCCTAAGGACACAACACCGAGCCGAGCGGGGATCGAACCCGCGACCTCTGGATCACGAGTTGACCGCCTGAACCACTCGACCACGGTGCCTCCCGAGTGGGGATGTACTGTGGGCAAAAGGCATCTCCACTATAATCAAATTTCTGCCCAATTTTCGAAACAGCAGCTGCCTCCTCTGCTGTTTTGAAGGTCATCGTCGAACACGACGGACAAACATAAATAGTAATGTCCCAGCAGAAATTTTCGATTGAGGAAGACTGAGTTGCTGACCCTGACAAAAGCTTAAACCCCAGCATGGATCCCAGAGATGGTGTACAGGAGTCAAGGGTAGGCGTGGCTTATATAGGTGAAAGACAAAGAGGCTGCACTTAGGGCTGTTTGTCAGTTATGTGACGTCAGCTGGGCCTCTGCTCCTTCAGCTAGTTATAATTTCTTAACAAACACTGACAGCTAAATTTTTCATGTAAAATATTATAATAGAGTGAAAGCTATGTTTGTAATATCATTCTGTGTGAAATATGAGCCTTGTACTTTTTCGTCTTTGTGAAATAGGTAAAAAAAGGTAAAGGAGTCCCATAACCTATAAGGTCGTAGGGGAGCGAGGCGTCAGAGACCTCGCTTTTCTAGGACCAGCATATTGAGGGCGGCACCCATCTCCTCTCCCTCCCTGCTTTACCTTCCCTGACCCTAAAGAGGGCAGGTACCCATTTACAGCTGGGTGAACTGGGGGAACTGTACTGAAGCCAAGGTGCCAAATGGTCACCCATCCAACTGGTAACCACGCTCGACGCTGCTTTACTTGGCTGGGGGAAAGCGAGTGCTCCGACCACTGAGCTATCCGTTAAATATCTGGGATTATTTCGCGGGGTTACTTTCTGGACCATTGCAGTTCGAAAAGTAAGTCATATCCGCGGGTGTGGGGCAGAAGGGTTTTCGGCCTTTATACACCCCTGTTGTGCCTTTAAGACCACTAGCGTCCTTATGTTTTCTGTCAGATTCTCTGAAATTTATGCCCAAGGGCCAGTGATAGACATGAACTACAGCACGAGCAGTCACATGCCCACGAATAAATGACAAATTCAGATTTAAGTATCCAAGAGGATAAAGCATAAAAAGGACCACAAAATCCGAAAGACGTTTCTCAGTTCCACAAAATCTGAAAGACGTATCTCAATGTCACAAAATCTGAAAGATATATCTCAATTGCACAAAATCTGAAAGATATATCACAATTCCACAAAATCTGAAAGATATAATTATCTCAACTGCCTAACCATAGATGAGGATAATTACTGGAAGTTTCCTTTCACTTATCTAAAGTAAGAAGTTTTCTTGGTGTTCCCAGTTCGTGTAATAGGTAAGGGTAAAGGTAAAGGAGTCCCATAACCTATAAGGTCGTAGGGGAGCGAGGCGTCAGAGACCTCACTTCTCTAGGGCCAGCATATTGAGGGCGGCGCCCATCTCCTCTCCCTCCCTGCTTTACCTTCCCTGACCCTAAAGAGGGCAGGTACCCATTTACAGCTGGGTGAACTGGGGGAACTGTACTGAAGCCAAGGCGCACAAACGGTCACCCATCCAACTGGTAACCACGCTCGACGCTGCTTAACTTGGCTGGGGGAAAGCGAGTGCTCCGACCACTGAGCTATGTTTGGCAACTAGTTCTGCCAACATGCAACACTCTTGTCTTCTTGGCACTGAGCTTGAGACCGACTCTTCTTTTCTGTTGCATCTACTCTGTGTAATACTGCCTTCATGCTGGTAATGCTATCAGAAGTGCTGTATCATCAGCGTAGCGCAGATTTGTTTTTTCTTCCACCTATCTTGAGGCCCCTGTCTTTAATATCAGGCTCTTCTCATTACTTGCTTTGTGTATATATTGAAATGGTGACGTAAGAGGATGCATCCTTGTTTAACTCCTTTTGAGATGTTGAAAAATGTACATCAGTTTTGGTTGCCCTATCTGATAGTGCCTTTTTGGTCTTCATAAAATGAGGAGATTAGGGAGAGGATGTGTTTTGAAAAGCGTATTTTATACATTGTGTCAAAAAGATGCTGGTGAATCCCACTATCAAAGGCTTTGCTGTAGTCTATGAAGGTAATAATTAAAAAAAACAAACCCTTTTCAATAATGTTTTGGAGTCTGTATAATATATAATGTTCCTCTGTTTGTTCTGTAGCCTGCCCGACAGTCTGATAGTTCAAAACTCTACTTTTGTTTCATCCTAGTTAAGATTATGAACAACAAGACCTTGCTTGTGTGACAAGGGCTATTGTTCGGTAGTGCCTGCCAGTTGTGTGTGTGTGTGTGTGTGTGTGTGTGTGTGTGTGTGTGTGTGTGTGTGTGTGTGTTTGTGTGTGTGTGTGTGTGTGTTGTGTTATGTTGTGTTGTGTGTGTGTGTTGTGTGTGTTGTGTTGTGTGTGTGTGTGTGTGTGTTGTGCATGTTGTGTTGTGGTGTGTGTGTGTGTGTGTGTGTGTGTGTGTGTGTGTGTGTGTTGCGTTGTGTGGGCATTTATTTATTTATTTTTAAAATTTTATTTTATTCTTTTATATCGAGGATAATGGAATAAGTACTTGTGTGCTTTTTTTTTTATTTTTTACATCCACTCCCCGTGTGTATGCGGTTTTGTAAATTTTGTCATCTGTTCCCACCAGCACACAATGGCCTACTCTTACGAAAAGCGAAACAGGATTTAAAGTGTGCGCAAGATGTTCTGCGTGCGTTCGTACACGGGGCCTCGGTTTATAGTCTCATCCGAAGGACTTTTAAGGGGAGAGTGGAGTCTGCACTGATGTTAACTCCAGGGGAAAATATCCCCTTGAACGGGAATCGAACCCGGGTCGTCAGATTGCGAGCGCAATGTTCTAACCACTAGGCTATCCCGTCCCCCCTTTGATGGCTGTCTGTCTCAAGTGGTTCTGGCTGTAACTGTTTGTGTGGACATTAAAAATCTCTGTATCATTTTGAGGTGTGTTTTCTTTTTGGCCGTTGAATACTGTTTTGCCCTATTCATGCCCTCTTTGTTTTTGTTTTTTTAGAATGCTTTCTGGCTCGGTTAGGGTAGTTATATCTGAGGTATTGACACATTTTTCTTGTATATAACTGATCAAAGGAAAACGGCGTAACATTGTTTTTATTTCGTCGTCGAACGCTCTGACAGCAACTATTGTTCTCTGTTATATGAGCAAAAATGCGTCATGCTGCCGTTAAGCCCCGACAAGTCAGGCCCAGCGCATCCAACCCTATGAGGGATAATTATTTCTAAAAAAAAATTCTTTCAGGAAAAAAAAAGGCAGACGAATGGACCAAGAAGGCAGAAAATGGACAAGGAGGAGGTGAGAGGAAGAAAAGGAACAAGGCAGAAAACAAGAGAGTGATGGAAAAGAGGAAATTTCCAGATGCTATTTTTTATACTAATAGCTCCCCAGCCCCCCCCTCCCCCCCTCCCTCCGGTATTTTGTAGCTTTGTTTGTGGTCTGTCTGGTCTTGTTTTGAATAGATAGTTGTCGGGTAACTTTAAAACTCTTACGAAAAGCTGTCAGGTGTATACTGATCAATATAACAAGATTTATATTCTGTCCTTCAAAGACGATTATTATAATCTGTTGTTCCTTGTTCTTTTTTGCTAGCTGAGTTTTGGGTTTGACGTCAGTAGTGGTTTTGTTTTCGTTTTGTTGTTTTGTTGTTGTTGTTGTTGTTGTTGTTGTTGTTGGCGTATCAAATCCTATTCAGTGACAGAGTCTATGTTACCTGTCTGCCTTTTGTTACTGTGCAAAACCAATTTTCTGAAAACCCTCCGGCTTTGCAGATAATTTGTTTCAGCTTATTTTAACTCCCTCCCTCTCCCAAACACACACACACACACACACACACACACACGCACGCACGCACGCACGCTCAACACACACACACACACACACACACACACACACACACACACACACACACACACACACACACACACGCACCGCGCGCGCGCGCGCACTTCCCTTACGTCTATCATTTTTGCACATCAACACACACACACACACCACACGCGCGCGCGCGCACTTCCCTTACGTCTATCATATTTGCACATCAACACACACACACAGACACACACACACAGACACAGACACACACACACACACACACACACACACACGCACGCACGCGCACACGCACACACACACACTAAAAAAAAAATCTGATGGACAAATTGCATGTCCACTTTTTTAAATTAAATGCTCGAAGTTACCTTGCATCTGGTTGGTCGTAAATTGTTATTCTTACCGGTGCTGTTTCGTTTTTTCCCCCTTTCCATTATTTGTTTGTCTGAATTAAGCTATGTTGTACTGTCTTACATTTTATCTTGTATGGTGAGGTCTGGATTAAAAAAAAAAGTTTCCTAATTGGTTGTGTTCTTTTAAACGTAGATTAAGGCTGTCTTTTGAATGCTTGTATAAGTCAATTTTTTGTTGTTGTTGTGAGGGCAGGATGGAAAAAAAATTGTGTTTAGTATCTTTTACCCGCAATATAGGCCTAGATCATTTGGACTTGACTTGACACTTAGGCTACCACTTGCACTTGTCTTTCTGTCTGTCTCTGTCTCTTTGCCTGTCTCTCTGTCTGTGTGTCTGTCTGTCTGTCTCTCTCTCTCCACACACACACACACTCACACACACACACACACACACACACTGACTCACACACTGACTCACACACACACACGAGCGCGAAACAAAAAGCAAATGCATTGCTTATTCAGTGTACCATCTCGAAATAACATTTTTTGACTTTGTGTTTGCCTTTGACTTTCACACACACACACACCACGTTTAAAATTTTTTTAGATTAACACTGTCCTTTGAATGCTTTTATAGGTACATTTTCTTGATTTTTTTTTTTTTTTGGAGGGGAGGATAACAAAATGTTGGTAGACTTTATTTTCATTTTTGACACCTTGATACAAAATGTCCTAAGGGAAGATGGGAAGATTTCTGAAGAAGGAATCAGTCTAAACTCCCTGAAACCGGTTGTAGGCCTAGCCTACAGCAAGCAGACGATCAGAGTGAGCTCGCGATGTATGCGTCAATTTTCCAGCGAACTCCAGCCAGACACACAGTAGACGTACTTCTCACTGCGAGAGAGTGAGAGAGAGAGAGAGAGAGCTCCAGCCTTGTCTAGCTTTAACTAGCCTAGCCAACAAGAAGGAGGTGGACTTGCCTAGATCTATCTATCTAACCAAGGAACCGGCACTAGGCACTAATCCGTGAGTTTTTTTCCATCCATTTTCGTTCATTGTTTTCGATTTGCAGCGTTTAGTTTAGAAGTTTTGTTGTGGAACAGGTCTGTGTTTGGTTCGGCGTTGCTTGTTCATTTTATGGTTTTGTTGTGTGGAGCCACTTGTTGATGGATTGCAGAATGGAAGTTTTTGTGGTGTTCGTTGCTTGTTGTGTGGGGAATGGGCGTTGGCTTTGTGGAGTTGAGGTTTTCTGAGGAATTTTTTTTTCTTGAAGAAGAAGACTGTGGTGATATATCGATTGTTGTCATGGTGAAGTCTAGGCTGATGTATCATGAGTATGCATTATTGTAATGCTGGATATAATTATGTAGTGGTGTATGTGTGTGTGACTTGTGTCGTGTGTGTGTGTGTGTGTGTGTGCACAAACACATGCACACAGGTATGTATGCTGAATGCATGCATGCAGGCATGCATGGGCACACACACATGCACACATACATACAAACATACACATACATACAATAGTACATATATATATATATATATATATATATATATATATATATATAAATATATATATATATATATATATATATACATACACACATACATACATACATATATACATGCATACATGCATACACATTCTTTCACACACAGACACACACACGTGCACACACACCCACACACCCATCCTCTCACTCTTCCCCCCTCTCTTTCTCTCCTCCCCTCTCTCTATCTTCCCTCCTTTCTCTTTCCCCCTCTCTCCTCCTGTCTCTCTTTCTCTCTCCCCCCTCTCTCTCCCCCTCCATCATCTCTCCCTCCACCTCACTCCCTCCATCCATCTCCATCTCTCTTCCCCTCTATCCCCCCCCCCCCCCTCTCTCTTCTCAAATGAAACCAGACATCATCAAGGTCTTTGCCAAACAAGCATAGCACAGCAGCAGACTACACCACATCACAACACCACCAACTATGCCAGACAGCCAAACTTCCCAAAGTCAGCAAAGTGTGCATGAGGAAGCTTCAGCCACTGAGTAAAAAAAATAGAGAGACTACACACTATACTACTGACACTACAGTTATGTACTATGGGGTGTGTGTATAGATCTGTGTGTGTGTGTGTGTGTGTGTGTGTGTGTGTGTGTGTGTATATGAGTGTGTGAGTGTGTATGTGATGTGTGTGTGTATGAGTGTGTGTGTGTGTGTGTGTATGTGTGTGAGTGTATCTGTGTGTGTGAGTGTCTGTGTGTGTCTGGTCAGGCATGCAGTAATGGGGTGTGTGTATCTGTGTGTGTGTGAGTGTGTATCTGTGTGTATGAGTGTGTGTGTGTCACTGTGTGTGTGTGTGTGTGTACTCAGGCATGCAGTAATACAGTAGGAATGCACACTGCACTACTGACATTACACTACAGCTAAACATACATGTATATACTATGTAGAGCTTGTGTGTAGGTGTGTGTGTGTATCTGTGTGGGAGAGAGAGAGTGTGTGTCTTTCTGTGTGTGTATGGTGTATTCAGGCATGCGGTAATACAGTAGGAATGCCCAGTATGTGGCCAGGTTCTCATCACGACAGTGATTCAGTGAGCGCTAGGGTCACCCACCCAACCATCCACACCCTCAACTCCCAAGTCATGCGACACATACACACACAGGCCTAACTCATAAACACACACACACGCATGAATGCATGCATGTATGCATACTCACACTAATATCACTAAGAGTGAACAGATGTTAAATTGAAGACACATACTCACAGTCACACACACACTCTCACTCACTCACGCTTACACACATGCACAAACACTCTCTGTCTCTTTCTGTCTTTCTCAGTGTCTGTCTGTCTGACTGACTCTCTCTCTCTCTCTCTCTCTCTCTCTCTCTCTCTCTGTCTCTCTGGTAATAATGTACAGCATTATCTCTCTCTGTCTCTCTCTGTCAGTGTCTGTCTGTCTGTTAATGTCTGTCTCTCTGTCTAATAATGTACAGCATTATCTCTCTCTCTCTGTCAGTGTCTGTCTGTCTGTTAGTGTCTGTCTCTCTGTCTTATAATGTACAGCATTGTGCTTAGCCAAATTACAGGGTATAAAATTGCAGCAGTAGGACTTGCTGTGTTTTTGTGTGTGTACTGTTTTACTTAAGCAACATAGTTTTCTTGTGAGGTGTGTGCATGTATATGCCTGTTTTTGCCTGCACACATGCATGTACACATGTGCACATGCTTGCACGCGCACACACACTGTCTCTTTTACTCACACACACACGGACACACACACGCACACGCATGCATGCACACACACATAGAGGCACACACAGTGACACACACACACACACATGCTGTGTTGAAAGAGAAACAAAAAACCCAACTATATTTGTATAAAACAAATCGCCCAAATAAAATTTCAGATAGCTTGTCTCATAATATACTATGATATACAGGAATGGGTTGCAACTCTCATAATTTAAATGCCAGTGTGGTACTGTACACATATATATATACGTCCTAAAAGCTGATTTGCATCATCATTTATATATGGATGTTTTTGCTATATGCATGTTTTCAGAGGAATTTGCTGTGACTTGTAATACGTATGTGTGTGGCTGCTTATTTGTTGTGCACAGATTTTCAGAGGCACTTGAAATAAGTATTCCTGTATTCTTGAATGAGAATATTGAAACACACAGGCTATGCCATTTGTTTTATTTATTCCTATATTTCAAGGGTAATGGAATAAGCAGTTGTGTGCTTTTGAAAACATAATTTACATCCAGTCCCTGTGTGCATGTGATTTTTGTAAATGTTTTCATCCGTTACCCACCGGCATAAATGGCCTACTCTTCTGAAAGGTGGAACAGGTTTTGCCGTGTGCGCAAGATGTTCTGCATGCTTTAGCACAATGGGGCTTTGCTTTATAATCTCATCTGAAGGACTTTGAATATACTTTAGGTATATTGGCTGGGATTTTTTTGTTTGTTCTTTGGCTAGAGTTCAGAGATTCACCAATGGTCAGATTTTGCGTCTGCAACCGTTTTTGCCCACCACGAAGGTAGCCGCATTCCGACTTCAGGAAGATGTATTGTTTGGTTTTGTGTGTGTGTGTGTGTGTGTGTGTGTGTGTGTGTGTTGTTTGGTTGTGATGTTTCATCAACCAGACAGGTTGTTTTAATTCAAATGTGTGTTGCTTTCGCTGCTCTGTTGTCCTTTCTTCTTCTTTATTACTTTTTTTGGAGTTGGAAGGGATAAAACAGTTTGTACAAAGAAACTCTAAAATATCAAAGACTGACTGGCAGAAGGTGATCTTGAAGAAGAGGCCACCCTCCTCCTCCCTCCCCCTTCCCCCACCCCCAACTTCCCCCAGTAAGTGTTTCTGCCTGTAACTTTTAGGCCTGTAACAGGGTGTCTGTTAGGGAAGGGAAGAAAAGGTAAGTCAGTCAGTCAGGATTCTAGGATTGTCGGCACTAAAGCCTTTTCCCCTCCAGTTGTTACAAGGGATTGGTTCTGGTGGAAAGCTGTGTGGCTGTGGTCACTTTCCTTGGTAGGGGTTTTTAGGGTCAAATGAAGATTCCTTTAGAACATGACAGAAACATGTATGTCAGTTCATGAATTTATGAATAAACCTTTTATTTAACAATCTTTTTAAGCAGGACATTTAAAACCAAGAAAAGCAGACTCTATCTTACAACTTTAATAGAATCTGATATTAGACTGGAAAAAAATAAACATGAGAAAAGCTATAACTCATAACTTCAACATCACAACTTTTAAGCAGCAGATGCCTTGATGAAAAAAAGCAAATGCACTGCTTATTCAATACCATCTGAAAATAAAAGTTTGACTTTGACTTTGAACATCAAACTACAAAAGTCTTCCAACTGGTGATGCTATTATCATTTTTATGATAAATTATCAACAAAATGAAATCTTTTGCTATTCCAAATGTCCTTAACATCATAAAATGTTTTAATGTCAAAATCCAACAATTTCCCCCCACACATAATCAGTTTAATAGCATATTAAAAAAAAACCCCAACCCAAACGTCAGGTAGAAATTACATTTACTGAAATCTTTTGTTTTCCATGAGTTGAGTGTTAGTCTGTTGAATATGAAGATGATATTCTAATCACATGGGGAATAAATAAGGAGGAAGCTCAAAACAGAGAGAGATGGAGAAGGCTCATCAATGTCAAACCTCCCCTGGGAGAAACATGACAAAAAAGGAAGAAGAAGAAGAAGATTCTAATCACATGAATTACAATACGGTTTCATGAATAGGGGATGGGGTGGCTCAGTGGTCAGAGCGCTTGCTTTCCCCAAGCCAATGTTAAGCAGCATCGAGTATTACCAAGTGGATGGGTGACCATTTGTGCGCCTTGGCTTCATTCAGTACAGTCCCACAGTTCACCCAGCTGTAAATGGGTACCTGCCTCTTTAGGGTCAGGGAAGGTAAAGCAGCGAGGGATAGGAGATGGGCGCCACCCTCAATATGCTGGCCCCTAGAGAAGTGAGGTCTCTGATGCCTCACTCCACTAAAACCATGTAGGTTATGGGACTTTTTTTTTTTTTTAAACCTACATGATACAATTATGTTGGTTCGGTTATTTACCGTTTCAGTCTTGTTTAGTCATTCCAAATACAGAATGCAAATTATTGACCACAAGTAGATGACTTGTCATGTTTGTGGTATTGGTGTTTTGTTTTGTTTGTTGTTTAAGGTTTTCTGTTTTGTTTTTAATCATTTTATTTTTTTTAGGGAGATGCTTATTATATGTTACTACCCATAATCTCTCACCTGTATTTCTCATAGACCACACTACTAGCGAGGCCATTCAAAGTACCCACATTCTAAAAATGAAAAGAGCATTTTAAAAAGTTGTGCAATGTCAAGACAGGAACAACAGCAAACTGATCAACATCAAATGAGCAACCAGTCCTTTGCTAAATTGATGATGAAGAGAAGAAAGAGAAGCTGGAGGGAAAAGACAGGGAGAGAGAGAGCTCTAGAGACATTAGCATTCAAGCTGAAAGAATGTTAAAATGGTCAAAAGAACCCAGGACAGTTGAAAATCGGAAAGAAGAGGGAAGTACCTCCTGACTGTCCTGGCAAAATGGGTAGGTTCAGTTCCCAACTGTATCCCCGAAGTCAGAATGCAGCTACCTTCATGGTGGGCAAAAAAATGGCTACATACCCAAAAATCTCACCATTAATGATGAACCTCGGAGCTCTAGCCCAGGAATGAAACAAACAAACGAACAAAAAAGAAAAAAAAAGAGGAGTATTTGAAACACTAAACAGACTATGCACTGTGTTCTCTCTCTCTCTCTCTCTCTCTCTCTCAGTGATACTGATGGCTAAGCCTCGATTTCCTCTCACGAGCGAGCGTTGCTCATCTGTTCAAATGCTGGTCAGTGTTGACTACAGTTTCCTTCCGCCACACTGAGGTTTTCCTCTCACCGACAACTGCTCTCTAAATACTAGTGTTCCTGTTGCACTCACACTGTCATAGACAGTAGTGTTGTTGATGCTAGGCGTTCCCCAGCTTAACATCCTAGGGGATCGCCCAGAATATATACACTCTTGTTTCATTCATTATAGCTGAGAATCACTTTTAGAGTGCATGAGAAGTTTGTGTGTATCCATGGCTGTTTTTGAGTATCTCGCCATAGTCTAGGCAGCCATATTCAGGATTCAGAGGATTTAGGTTTGGTTGAGAAGAATTATTGGTAAACCCTCGTCATTAATGTTTGTTGTTTTAACAAGGTGACATCTCTGAAACGGCCTGTATGGTTGGGGTATTATGCATGGTTGGATTGGATTGGTATTCAATCAGTTTGGTATTGTAATATGTTTGATTTTGAGTTGTAATTATATATAAAATGAAAAGCATTATATATATAGGAAACAAAGTAGAAAAAGAAAGTTCAGATGCTGTGCTTTTTATTGACATATATACATACACGCCTGCATGCACGCATGTACGCACGCACACAGACACACGCACACACACACACACACATGCACAACACACACACAGTGAGTGCATGCATCATGTAGCTCTAAATATTTATTATGGGAGAACAGTCAGTTCCCAACTGTTAAACACACACACAGACACACACACACACACACACACATGCACACACACACACGGATGCATGCATCATGTAGCACACACACATTACACACACATGACACACACATAATTCACAACAAACACACACACACACACACACACACACACACACACACACACACACGCATGCATATATGCGTGTGCACACAACTTACACCACACAAACACACACACACAACACACACAGCATCATCATCAGTCACACACACATTACACCACACAGCAATGCACACATTACACCACAAACACACAACACACACACAATTGCTACACACACATTACACACACACACACAAACAAACACACACACACAACACAACAATTAACACCAACACACACATACACCATTACACCACACAACATACACAACACACACAACACACCACACTACACACACACAACACACACAACACGCATGCATGCATATATGCGTGTGCACACACACACATCGCACACAAATATTACACCACACACACACACACACATATTACACCACACACACACGCACATTCACACACACGCACATTCACACACACGCACATTCACACACACGCACCCCACCCCCCCCTCCACACACACACGAGTGCTTATTCATTATCCTCGAAATAAAAGAATTTGTCATTGTCATTGTCATTGACTCAAATATAAGAACTTCAATATCTACGGTGTGAGAACAATCAATTTCCAACTGTTAGGCATTTTCAAATGACATAAATCCCGGAAGCAGGAATGTGGCTACCTAAATGGTTGTCAGAAAATGGTCGCAGATGCGAAATCTGACCATTGGTGAATCTCATAGCTCTAGTTGAGGAATCCCCCCTAAAATAAAAATTAAAAAAAAAATTACATCAAATTTCTGAAATCTGAACCAAGAAAGAAAGAATGTCCATCTAGATGGCAAAAACTTCAGAATCTTTTTTATTCTGGGGCCCAGTCCCTAAGCCTTTGTCAGTTATACTTGTAGATGTAAGTGCCAAGGCATACATTGAAATATGGTTAGTGTTATTCTTGAAAACGTTACTGTTGAAGTTGCCTTCAGCCATGACAAGGTCCTAGCATAACAACCTGCACTCTCCTTTAATTAAACGAGACCCACCCACCCCCGTCCCTCTGAAATTGGAGTATTGCTGCCTTTGTTTATGGTGAGTTACTTGAAAAGAATCATATATATATATATGCAAACTTCTCATCCAGTGTGAACTTATAACCTTTTTTCTCTTTTTTCCCCAACGCCTCGACTAGAGCTCTGAGGTTCACTAAATGGTGAGATTTTTGCATTTGTGACTTTGCCCACCATTGAGGTAGCCGCATTCTGACTTCAGAGAATACATATAATCTAACACTTGTTAACAAGTGGGGTGAGCGAGTCTGAGTACATGTTCTGGATGATCTCTAGGGTGCGCTGACACACACAGCACAACACACCACAACACACCACAACACAGCACAACACACCACAACACAGCACAGCACAGCACAGCACAACACAACATACACACACACAAAACACACCACAGCACACACACTTCACAAATCCGCATGCACACGGGACTGGATGTAAAAAAGCACTTAAGTGCTATTCCATTATCCTTGATATAAAAGAATAATGTCTCTCTCTCTCTCTCTCTCTCATCTCTCTCCTCTCTCACACACACACACACACACACACACACACACACACACACACACATACACATACACACACTCACTCTCTCTCTCCCCCCCCCCCCCCACACACACACACACATACACACACACACACACACACAAACAA
>CM054146.1:29573555-29576055 GCA_028751875.1 Rapana venosa
GAGGTCCCGTGTGTTTCACATAATTATTTACCGCACATAAAGAACCCAGGGCAACAAGAGAGTTGTCCCTGGCAAAATTCTGTAGAAAAAAGCCACTCTGATAGGGGAAACAAATACTGTTGCAGACAGGAAAAAAGAAAAAAAAAAAGGGTGGCGCTGCTCTTGTGGCGACGTGCTCTTCCCGGGGAGAGCAGCCCAAATTTCACGCAGAGAAATCTGCCGTGACTTAAAGTGGCATAAATAAATAAATAAATATCACAACATAATTATGTTTTCACAGCGTAAGATGATGATAATAATCTTATATTATTTACTGTATCATTGCACATGTCTTCACAGCATGTGTCGGTGAGATTGACCATATGTCTTTAAGCATACTTCAAGAAACACATGAGTGAATGAACAGTGAACTATCACAAACGCACACCAAAACTAATGAGCCAGAACTATTTTATAATTTGACATTTTCATGCATCGTTTTGCTAATGACCCGGCACTCTGCCCACACATGAAAACCTGTTGCCAGGAAATTATTAATTACTCTCGTTAGCTCGTTGCATAACCAACAGTCCATTAACTGCATAGTTTTTAGCGCCTGGTGTTTACGTTTTGATGAAGTGGAAAATGTCAAACAGTGTGTTCAGTGCAGGGGTCTTTTCCACTTTTGTGATTGTGTGCGTTTATTCTGTTGGGTTTTGTTGTTGGTTTTTTTTTTAATACTTCCTTTCTTTGTTTCTTATGTTTCTTTTTTTACTTTCTTTCTTCTTTTCTTTTTTTTTTTTTTTTTTTTTTTTTTTTTTTCTTTTTTCTTTTCTTTCTTTCTTTCTTTCTTTTTCTTTACTTCTTCTTTTTTCTTTTCTTTTTTTTTTTTCTTTTCTTTTCTTTCTTTCTTTCTTTCTTTTTCTTTTACTTTCTTTCTTTTCTTTTCTTTCTCTCTTTCGTTGTTTCTTTCATTGTTTGTTTGCTTGGTTTTTTAGATTAACATCACAATAATTGGAAGCTTTGATTTTGCCAATGTGCTTAATTAGGTGTATGGATATTTTCTTTTTTACATTGATGAACAAGTACTGTGCAAAGAAGAATTCTGTGTGTGTGTGTATGGGAATGCACGCGCGCATGCACGTGTAAGCATACATGCATTTGGGGTGTGTATATAAATTAGATTTCATTATGTGTGGACTGTAGTCTCACATCAGTAAATATGTCCTGTTTTTTGCACACACTGCAATAATATTTATATTAACTACTGTGGTGTTTTTTTTCTTTTCTCAAAGACTTTTCACAACCTTAGGCATGACGTAAAAATATTTTTTAGAATCTAGGATTTGATGTATAAATAGACCCTGAATTTTTATGTAAGTCGACCCTTTTACTAAGGCCAACAACCCTAGCATGGCTTTTGTTTTAGCCCAGGTTTTAAACATCACAATGAAATTCTTCACTAAGTTTATAATGTAACACACGCACCAAGCCACAATTCATCAATTTATGTTAAGTAATTAATGTCGTAAGTGCATGTACTTTATAGTTAAATGTTGTCACACGCATGCGTAGGTGCACACACACACACACACATGCGCGCGTTCATACATGCACCACCTTTCTCTCTCTCTCTCTCTCTCTCTCTCTCTCTCTCTCTCACAAATACCAAGCCACAAATCATCAATTCATAGCAAAGGTTTTGGGGAAGCAGAATGGCCTCCTGGTTAGAACATTGAGCTCGTGATTTGACAGCCGTGGTTCGAGTCACCACCAAGACACCTGTATTTAGGAGATGTTTGGCCTGGAGTTAACTTCAGGACTGACTCCACTCCCCTGAAAGTCCTTTGGATGAGACTATAAACCGAGGTTCTATAATTTATAAATGCACAGAGAACATCTTGCACTTATGTTAAACCCGTTCTGCCTTTTGGAAGAGTAGGCCATTGCATGCCAGTAGGAATGAATGACAAATTAAAAAGAAAAAATGCTGGGGTACTGGGGTCATGTCTAGACATCATCCTGAAGTTGGAATGTGGCTACCTTAATGGTGGGCAAATGGTCGCATACACAAAATCTAAACCTTTTGTGAACCTTGGAGCTCTAGCCAAAGAAATGAAAAAAAAACCCACCTTAACTATAACACACATATATGCCAAACCACAGTTGATTGATTCGTTTCTTAGTTTATACTATAACACATAAAGCAAGCTACAGTGATCTTGGTAGTTTGTTCATAAAGCTGGAGGGTGTGGGGAGGGGGACAGAATAGCCTAGTGGTTAGAATATTGAGCCTGCAATCTGACAGCCTGGGTATAAACAATCACAGAGGTGCCCATTTGAAGGGATTTTTTGCCTCAAGAGTTAACATCAGTGCCGACTCCACTCCCCCAAAATTCTTTGGTGAGACTATAAACTTTGATTTGCGCTTTGATTTGTTGCTTTACAAGATTCAGCGCTATATAAATTCCATACATTATTATTATTATTATTAAACCGAGGTTCTGAGTGTGAACACTTG
>CM054146.1:29581055-29608555 GCA_028751875.1 Rapana venosa
ACTCTCCCCAAAGTCCTTCGGATGAGACTATAAACCGAGGCTCTGTGTGCGAACGCACGCAGAACATCTTGCGCACATGTTAAATCCTGTTCCGCTTTTCCTAAGAGTAGGCTATTGTGTGCCGGTGGGAACAGATGACAGAATTCACAAAACTGCATACACACGGGGACTGGATGTAAAAAAGCACATAAGTGCTTATTTCATTATCCTCGATATAAAAGACTAAAATAAAATTTAGACATCAAACCCAAAATTGGGATGTGACTACTTTAATGGAGGGCAAAAACAGTGGCGTACGCAAAATATCACCATTGGTGAACCTCGCAACTCTAGACGAACGAGGAATCCCCCCCCCCCCCCCCCCCCCAAAAAAAAAAAGAAAAAAAAGAAAAATAAATCCAAAAAAGAACCAACAACCCCCCCCCCCCAATAAACAACAACAAAAACCCAGCAAAAAAAGCCAAAACAAAAAACAACACCTCTCAGCTCAGTGATGATATAATGTATGTATCCCCAAAATCAGGTGCAGAATGAATGAAACCTCATCTGTTCACATAATTTTATATATCTATATTTATATATCTATATCTATCTATCTATCTATCTATCTATCTATCTATCTATCTATCTATCTATCTATCTATCTATCTATCTATCTATCTATCTATCTAAACCTGTTCAACGTATATTACACATTGTGGTGGTGCCGGTGTTGGTAGTTAGGACAAAAGGTTGCGGTCAAATTTTAAAAAAATCCCATAATAACACAATACGTTGCACTGTGTGTACATGTTTGATGCTTTATTGACGACGTGAGCCCCCCCCCCCCCCCCCCCCCCCCCCTTCCCTCCTAAAGATTGACAGCCCTGGCTGACTCACCAGTACATGAGCTAGGTGCTGTTACCACAGCTTGTTGGAATCCTGTCTGATTCATCAGGAAAGAATTTTGTCGATTTTTTTCAAAAAAATGTTGTATTTTTTCCCCAGACAGAAACATGCCTGGCGTATTATGCTGTGTTATCATGTTTCCATATCAATATAGAATATGTTGACTCAATATTCTCTACTTTTAATCTGTCATACACCCCCCCCCCCCCCCCCCCCCCCTCCCACACTCCTACGTAATACACATATAGATACACGCACAGTTACAAACAGACACACAAGAGACACACACACACACACACACACACACACACACACACACACACACACACACACACACACACACACACACACACACACACTACACACACACACTCACTCACTGACATACATGCGCACAAAGACATACATGCACACGCACACAGACACACACAGATGCACACAAACACACACATATATTTTCAAGACTTTTGAATTATTTGAATTGTATGGTTTAATATTGTTCAGGTTTTTTTTGTTTTGTTTTTAATTCCATGTATGCATATGTTATTGTCTTTTCTTGTTTGATTTGTATGGTTTATCATTGATTAGGTTTTTTTATTCTATGTCTGCATATATTTTTTTTTCGCTCTTTTTTTTTTCTTTAGATAGGTGGCTTGATGAAAAAAAGCAAATGCACTGCTTATTCAATGTACCATCTGAAAATAAAAGTTTGACTTTGACACAGACACAGACACACACAGATACACACACATACACAGAGACAATTAAAAAAAGATGAAGCAAAAATAGCAAATCATTGCTTATTCAATGTACCATCCGGAAATAAAAATTTTACTTGACTCGATAACACACACACATGCACACATACACACACACGCTAACATGTGTGCACACATTAAAAAAATCTTTTATTTCAAGGATAGGGGAATAAGCACTTATGTGCTTTCTTTTCACATCCAGTCCCTGTTTACATGCTGCTTTGCACATTTTGTCATCCATTCCCAATGGCACATAATGGCCTAGTCTTCTGAAAAGCGAAACAGGTGTCAAATGCACTTCTATGCATGTGAAGACACTTGTTTGACATGCACACAGTACATGCAAACACAATCATGCACTCATGAATACACACACACACACACACACACACACACACACACACACACACACACACACACACACAACAACACACACACACACACACACAGAGACACACACAACACACACGACAGACAGACAGACAGACAGACAACACACACACACACACACACACACACACACACACACACACACACACACACACACACACACACACACACACACACACACACACACACACACACACACACACACATCGGAGCTCTAGCTGAGGAGCAGAAGAGAAGAAAAGATGGATAGACAACAAGCATCAGTGTTGAAGGACACGGGATAGTCTGGTGGTTAGAACATTGCGTTTGGTTCGGTTCCCGTTCAAGGGGATATTTTCCCCTGGAGATAACATCAGTGCAGACTCCACTCTCCCCAAAAGTCCTTCGGATGAGACTATAAATCGAGGTCCCGTGTGCGAGCGTACGCAGAACATCTTGCGCACACGTTAAATCCTGTTCCGCTTTTCATAAGAGTAGGCGATTGTGTGCCGGTGGGAACGGATGACAAAATTTACAAAACCGCATACACACGGGGACTGGATGTTAAAAAAAAGCACACAAGTGCTTATTCCTGTATCCTCGATATAAAAGATAGATAAAATAAAAAAGGAATGGAGTGAAAAAACTGTCTCTGATGTGGTGGTGATGATGTTGTTGCAGGTCTGGTAAAAGCCAAGAAGTATGACTGGAAAGACTCCAACCTGGCTAACTTTGGCTCCGACGAGGAGAAGCAAGTGAAAAGTGAGGAGCGAGAATTCTGAATGTGCACATGGCTTTTTTTATTTATTTAATTTTAAAAAAATAGTTTTGGCTGAATGATGATGATCATGATGGTGGTGATGGTGGCAGTGATGATGATGACAGCAGCAGTGATGACAAGGATGATTCTGATGGTGGTGGTGGTAGTGATGATGGTGACAGTGATGATAGTGGTGGTGGTGGTGGTAGTGCTGGTGGTGGTGGTGTGGTGGTGGTAGTAGTAGTAGTAGTAGTAGCAGTAGTAGTAACAACAACAACAACAACAACAATATTTTCAAATGATAAAAGTTGAAGTATATGATGCTGTTGCTGCTACTCCTAATGATGAGAATTGTAGCAGCAGCAGCAGTCGTGGTGGTGGTGGTTGGGGTAGTAGTAGTAGCAGCAGCAGCAGCAGCAGCAGCAGCAGCAGCAGCAGCAGCAGTAGTAGTAGTAATAGTAGTAGTTGTAATAGTAGTAGTAGCAGCAGCAGTAGCAGCAGCAGCAGCAGCAGCAGCAGCAGCAGCAGCAGCACTAGTAGTAGTAGTAGTAGTAGTAGTAGTAATAGTAGTAATAGTGTTTTTAAAGTTCACAATCGAAATAGCTAAGAGCTTGTCAGGGTTGAGCACAATCTTAACATAACATTTCAATGTGGGGCCCACTTAGCTTGCATCTATAACTGTCAAAGCTTTCGGCTTGGTTAGTCCAGAGTAAAGCTGTGAGTTGAGAGGAACTGAAAAGTCTGTAGAGCTATGTGTGAAAAGAACTAAAAAGTTTGACAATTTCTTACGGGAGAGCTGTGTGTTTGGATTGATATTATTTTTGTGTGTATTGCTGTTAGGTTTCTTCTCCTGTTGAATTCGTTTGTAATCCCCCATTACCCCAAATGGGGTGAAAGGAATTACATCTTGAATCTTGGCAGAAGGTGTTGATGGTAAGTTTTTCTCTGTATGTGCGTGTACCTGTGCATATGCGCGCATGTGCGTCCATGCTTGCATGCGTGCTTGTGTGTACATTGTGTGTGTGTGTTGACAGAGGAGTCAGCAGAACAAGAGCCAGCTTGGCAAGGAGCAGGGCAAAAACCAGGCCTGAAGATCTGGCGCATTGTGGTAAGAAAGAGACAGACAGACAGACAGACAGACAGACAGACAGACAGACAGGCAGGCAGGCAGGCAGGCAGACAGACAGACAGGCAGACAGACAGGCAGGCAAACAGACTAGAGTGAGAGAGAGAGACAGGGAATTCTTGGAATTCGGAACATTTAATGTACCGGGCCATATGCCCATGACATGAAGTTCAGAACATCTTGAGAGAGAACTCGAACTTGAATGTTTTAATGAGGATAATTGGATAAGCCAGGGGCTTTACACCAGGTCCTCAAGAAAAACAAAAACAAAGACAAAAAACAAAAGGCAAACAAACATGAAGAAATGCATAGCATATACACAATGAAGCTATGAGACTATAAACCGAGGCCCCATGTGCGAACACACAGAGAACATCTTGCGCTCATGTTAAATCCTGTTCCGCTTTTCGTAAGAGTAGGCCATTGTGTGCCAGTGGGAACAGATGACAGAATTTACAAAACCGCATAAACATGGGGACTAGTTGTAAAAAAGTACATGAGTGCCTATTCCATTATCCTCGATATAAAAGAATAAATAAAATAATAAAATAAAATAAGATGACAATAAACTTAATCACTTAGTTATACTTGCAATCAACTACTCACATTCAATTATATGCTAAACCAGCCAATCAATACAAATTGACTAATTTCCCTCACACATAAAGATACATTCACACTAGAGAGAGAGAGAGAGGGAGAGAGAGAGAGAAAGAAAGAAGATATGCGTTAACAAAGGCTAGAAATACCAGCAGAAGATAGATTTTGAGTTCTTGAGTGTGATATGTAACAGTCGAGATAAATGAAGACAATATGATCAGTTGAGGGTGGGGTGAGGAAATATAAAAGATTTCTCTTAACACAAAAAACATCTTGATGATTTTCAAAAGTCCTAGTAGTAGCATAGAGAGAGAGCGAGAGAGAGAGAGAGAGAGAGAGAGAGAGAGAGAGAGACTGATTGATTGATTGATTCAGATTTTAGGCCATGGCCCTTTTCTGAATGGGGGTCACACATAATTGTGAACAACAAGAACCACGATTTATTACAAAGCTGATTTATCGACAGCCCTTTGAAAGCTGCAACAAATAAATATGCATTTTGTATGTTATGACAGATACAGCAGCATTTACCTTTTTCAATGCACCATAAACAGACATGGCAAGATTTGCTACTTAAAAGGTGTTTGGTCAACTGAAGGTTTACTTACCCAAAGAGACGGACAGAGAGAGAGGGAGAGATATGAGAGGAGAGTGAGACAGACGAGAGAGAGAGAGAGAGAGAGAGAGAGAGAGAGAGAGAGAGAGAGAGAGAGAGAGAGATGAGAGGAGAGTGAGACAGACAAGAGAGAGAGATATGAGAGGACAGTGAGACAGACTAGAGAGAGAGAGAGATATGAGAGGAGAGTGAGACAGACTAGAGAGAGGAAGAGAGAGAGGAGAGTGAGAAGAAAGAGAGAGAGATATGAGAGGAGAGTGAGACAGACTAGAGAGAGAGAGAGAGAGGAGATGAGAGACAGAGAGAGAGATATGAGAGGAGAGTGAGACAGACTAGAGAGAGAGATGAGAGAGTGAGACAGCTAGAGAGAGAGAGAGATATGAGAGGAGAGTGAGACAGACTAGAGAGAGGCAAAGAGAGAGAGACACACACACAGTCTAGAGAGAGGCACAGAGAGAGAGAGAGAAAGAGAGAGAGAGAGAGAGAGAGTCAGTAACAGAAAAAAAGTGACTGTGTGTTTGCATGTATGTGTGTGTGTGTGTGTGTGCATGTGTATCCACCTGTGTGCATGAGTATAAGTATGTGCATATGTGTGTACATGTGTATAAAACCATGCATATTTCCTTTCAAATGTCCACTCATAAGCTTGCATCTGCATGTAAACTGATCTTTTTTGCCATGTCATTTTTCACCAAGAAAACTCCATAATTCTGAGAGGAAAGTAAGCTCTCATTGAATGATTCTGCTTTCTTTATGAATCCAGCAATTTGAGGTGAAGGACTGGCCAGAGGAGGACTATGGTGAATTCTACAACGGAGACTCCTACATCATTCTGAATGTAAGCCCATATTGTTGGTGAATATCAGTGAACATTATTTAAAAAAAAATCATCATCATCATCATCATCATGATGATTATTATTATCATCATCATCATTATCATTACTACTACCACCACCACTGCCACCGTCGAGAGTGGTTTCGGTGCTGATGTAAACTCCGAGGGAAAATTCCCCTTGAACGGGAATCTCAATGGTGGCTTGAACCTGGGCTTGAATCCAGGCTGTCAGATAGTGAGCACATGTATTGTTCTAACCACCAGCTTATTCCCCACAGGGGGTGTAATTCTTTGTGTAGCGTCATTGTGATTGTCTGAATGATACTACATTTATATTGTCTCATTTAGCGTATGTTTTCTGATTTACTCAACGATGGATGCCTGTGTCGAATTGATTGATGTGCAGACGTACAAGGATGAGGAGACAGAGGAGCTTAACCATGACGTCCATTTCTGGATTGGAAAGAACAGCACCCAGGTAAGATGACTTGGGGAGATCAGTGGCTGATTTCTCCAATTTACACATACACATATACACACATACACATATACACACATGCACATGCACACACAGGTTTTGGTGACTTTTTTGGGACTGGAGTCAGATGTTAACCCTAGGGGAAAAATCTCCTCAAATGGGCACCTCGGTTGTGGCTCAAACCCAGGCCGTCAAACTGCGAACACAGCATTCTAACCACTAGGCTACCCAGTCCCCCATTTCTGATGATTCAAGAGTGGGGAATTTTACAGTCTGCCGGGTCAACCTAAAACGAAGACTCGCCAGTGCCTTAATTTCCCTCAGAAGATTGAATATGATGTTAAAGATCTTGTAATTTATGTCAGCGTTTAGTAGGCTACGGACACGCAAACATACCCGGTATGCAATATGTACCCCCCAAAAAAAGGTTATCTGAGGCAATGCGGGAACATGTCATCTGAGGCCTGTGGGAAGACCTCCTGCTGTTTCAAGCGTAAAAGAAGACCAGGTCCTCCACATCCCACTCATTAGGGAGGAAGAGAGAGGGTGTTTGCAATGACAGTGATGATTTGGCCCGGGCCAAAAGCTGTGTCCCGAGCGGAAGCTACCAGTAGGATAAGGACTGTAGAAAGTGAGATGAAGGCCATGCAGCACTCTTGGGGATCAGTGACTAGGTTGGCCCAGGATAGGCAGGAGTGGAAGCGCTTTGTTGCTGCCCTACACACACACCACTGGGTGTAATGGTTAATGATGATGAGGATGAAAAGCTGTGACAGTATTTGATGTGAGCCAGGTGCCAAAGACTGCATTAAAATGTTGTTATGTTGCAAAATATTATGTTGAGATGGCCTTCAGCCATGACGAGCTATAGACACAACATCTTGCACTGTCCTTTAAAGGAGAAAAAACCATCCTCTGAAGTCAGAGTATGGCTGCCTATATTGTGTCGCGGTACTTAAAAACAGTCACTACACGCAAACTTCTCATCCAGTGTGCAATATCAGTCTTACAGTGATTCCCAGGTGGGAAGAGTGTATAGTCAGAGTCCTCATTTTGGGTAACCCCTTGGGTGTTAAGCTGGGGAACGCGCAACAACAACAGCAACAACATCAAAAAACCTTAGCAGAAACAACAACAAAAACAGCAACACCAGCAGCACCACCACCACCACCATCACCACCACCACCACCACCACCACCGCCACCACCATCACCCACCACCAACCACCACCACCACCACACCACCCACACCCACCACTCACCACCCACCACCACTACCATCACCCACCACAACCACCCACCACAACCACACCACCCCACCACACCACCACCACCCACACCACTACCCACCCACCACAACCACACCACCACCACCACCCACCACCACCACCCACCACCACCCACACCCACTCACCCACCACCACAACCACTACCCACCACACCACCACCCACTACCACCCACCACACCACCACCACCACCACACAACCACCACCATCACCCACCACCACCACCACCTCACCACCACCACCACCCACTACCCCCACCCACCACACTCACCACCCACCACCCACTCACCCCCACCCACCCCACCCCCCCCCCCCCCCCCCCACACCACCACCACAACCCCCCCCCCCCCCACACCACCCACCACACAACCCCCCCCCCCCCCCCCCCCACCCCCACCACAACCCCCCCCCCCCCCCCACACCACCCACCCACCACCCCCCCCCCCCCCCCCCCCCACCCACCACACCACAACCTAACCCCCCCCCACCTACCACCCACCACAACAAACCACCACGACACCTGAACTGTTCAGGACGAGTACGGGACGGCAGCCTACAAGACTGTGGAGCTGGACACTTTCCTGGACGACGTCCCTGTGCAGCACAGGGAGGTGCAGGGCCACGAGAGCCCCTCTTCAAGTCCTACTTCAAGAAGGGCATCCAGTGAGTCGTGGGATGTCTGTAGCTTCGTGGGTGGTTGGTTTTGTTGTTGTGTGTTTGTGTAGTGGTTTGTGTTGTGGGTTTTTGGTTGGTTTGGTTTGTTGTGGGGAGGGGGGGGGGGGGGGTTGGTTTTGTTGTGGTTTTTTTTTGTGTGTGTGTTGTTGTGTTTTTTGTGTTGGTTTGTTGTGGGGGTTTTTTGGGTTGGTTTGTTTGTTGTGGGGGGTTTTTTTGGTTTGTGGTTTGTTTGTTGTGGGTTTTTTGGTAGGTTGGTTTGTGGGTTTTTTTGGTTGTTGTGGGGTTTTTGGTTAGTTGTGGGTTTTTTTGGTTGGTTTGTTGGGTTTTTGGTTAGTTGTGGTTTTTTTGTTTGCTGTGTTTGTTGGGTGTTTGTTGGGGGTTTGTTTGTTGTGTTTTTGGTTTGTTTGTTGTGTTTGTTGGGTTTGTTTGTTGTGTTTTTTGTTTCTTTGTTGTGTATTTTTGTTTGTTGTGTTTTTTGGTTTGTTTGTTTCTTGTATTTTTGTGGTTGTATTTATTTGGTCTTTTTGTTGTGGTTTTTTAAATATTGTTGTACTTTTTTTGTTTGTTCGTTGTGTTTTCTGTGTGTTGTGTTTTCTGTTTGTTTGTTGTGTTTATGTTTGTTGTGTTTTCTGTTTGTTTGTTGTGTTTTCTGTTTGTTGTGTTTTGTGGGTGTTTGTTGTGTTTTCTGTTTGTTTGTTGTGTTTTCTGTTTGTTTGTTGTGTTTTCTGTTTGTTTGTTGTGTTTCTGTTTGTTGTGTTTTCTGTTTGTTGTGTTTTCTGTTTGTTGTGTTTTCTGTTTGTTGTTTTTGTGTGTGTTTGTTGTGTTTTCTGTTTGTTGTGTTTTCTGTTTGTGTTTGTTGTTTGTTTGTTGTGTTTTCTGTTTGTTTGGTGTGTGTGTTTGTTGTTGTTGTGTTTTCTGTTTGTGTTTGTTGTGTTTTCTGTTTGTTGTGTTTTCTGTGTTTTTTGTTTGTGTTTGTTGTGTTTTCTGTTTGTGTTTTTGTTTGTGATTTTTGTGTTTTCTGTTTCTTGCCTAGAGGTTTGATTTTCAACGGTGGTTTGGTTTTGTGTGTGTGTTTTTGTTGGTTGGGTTGGTCTCATCCCAAGGACTTCCATGGGAGTGGAATCAGAATTGATGTTATCTCCAGTGAAAATTTATCCTCTCAAACAAGTGTCTTAGTTGTGGCTTGAACCTATGCCGTCAGATGGTGAGCTTAATGCTCTATCCACTAGGCTATCATCCCCCCCCCCCCTCCCCCTATTCCCTTCCCAGAATATAGTTTTGATGATAGGAACTCATTCTCCAGTTTGTACGTCAAGAACGTTTTCCATTGAGATGGAACAACCGTTTTACCTTGTTTTTAGTGTGTGTATGAGTATATGCATATATATGTACTCAGTGATGAATTTTTTCACATGTATATGCATGCATTTCATTTGGTTCATTTTCTTAAAGTTTCAAGTTGATATAATTTTGATGTGATGTGGTTGTATGTGTGTGCGTGTGTCTGTGTGTGTGGGTGCACGCATATGTATGTATGTATGTGTGTGTGTGTGTGTGCGTGTTGCGCGAGCTTGCATTTTGTATGTGTGTGTGTGTGTGTGTGTGTATGCGTGCATATGTGCGTGTGTGTATGCGCACGTGTGTGTTTGTGTGTGTGTGCATGTGTGCGCGTGCACGTATGTGTGTGTGTGTAAAACCAGGACGATGGAGGGAGGAGCAGACACTGGGTTCCGCAGCATTCCAGCCAAGGAGGAATACGAACCCAGACTCTTCCGCTTCGCCAAGGACAGCGGCGGTCACATCGTGGTCAGGGAGGTCAGTCCTCAAAACCGTAGCATCATCTGACAGACACTGTAACCGAAGGGAACAGGGAAACATCGCCCGAACAGCCCTCCACTGGACACCAGAGGGAAAACGCAAACGAGGATGACCCAAGAACACTTAGCGTCGGACTGTCGAAACAGAGCTGAAGACCTTCCAACCATCCGGAAGCTGGCCCAGGACAGACAGGAGTGGAGAACATTTGTTGCTGCCCTACGTGCCAATAAGGCACAAAGGCATTGATGATGATAACCGAAGGAAGGAAGGAAGGTGGCAGGACGGTTAAGAGTTCGCCTGCCAACAACAAGTAAACCGTGAGGTTCTGGGTTCGATTCCCAGCCTCGCCCTTACTTCCCAAGTTTGACCCAAAAAAAAATCGAACTGAATGTCAAAGTTCTTCGGATGAGACTATAAACCGAGGAGGCCCCGTGTTTGAGCACATGCAGGACATCTTGCGCACACGTTAAATCCTGTTCCGCTTTTCGAAAGAGTCGTCCATTGTGTGCCGGTGGAAACAGATGACAAAATTTACAAAACCGCATACACATGGGGACTGGATGTAAAAAGGCACATGAGTGCTTATTCCATTATCCTCGATATAAAAGAATAAAAAAATAAATAAAAAATGGTCTTCTTCTTCTCCAGGCTTTTTCACACTGTCAGATGTGTTTGGGAAAAGTAATGGCGTGTCTTATCCAGATCCACTCGTGGGCCATACAGCTTGGTTTTACAGGGTTATCTACATCGGCCACACAATCTTCCTCAGGTCGCTGAATAGTGCGCACCTCTGAGCCGAGTGGTTAAGACCTTTTGATTTCAACCCCATGGGTTCATGAAGTCATGGAGGGACGGGATAGCCTAGTGGTCAGAACATTGCGCTCACAATCTGACGACCTGGGTTTGATTCCCATTCAAGGGGATATTTTCCTCTGGAGTTAACATCAGTGCCGACTCCCACTATCCCCCATAGTCCTTCGGATGAGACTATCAATCGAGGCCTCGTGTGCAAATGCATGCAGAACATGTTGCACACATGTTAAATCCTGTTCCGCTTTTCGTAAGAGTAGGCCATTGTGTGCCGGTGGGAAAAGATGACAGAATTCACAAATCCGCATACACATGGGGACTGGATGTAAAAAAGCACATGAGTGCTTATTCCATTATCCTCAAAATAAAAGAATTAAAAAAATGGTTTGAAAAAAAAAAGGGTTTGAATCTCGGGTTTGGCTTCTGGTGACTTGAGTATGGAGATTTTTTACAATCTTCCAAGTCATCTTCAAGTGTAGACCTGCCAGTGCCTTAACTGCCTTTGTCTGTATCACGTGCAGAAGATTAAATATGCACGCTAAAGATCCAGTAAGTGATGTCAGCGCTTAGTGGGTTACGCAAGCACGGAGATACCCAGCATGCAATCTGTAGAATGAAACGAGCTCCTCTGAAGTGGGAATGTGTCAGCTGAGGCCGGCAGGCAGACCTCCTGCAAAGTCACAAACAGTGAAGAAAAATCAGGGACTATGTGTCCAGACCGATAAAGAAATGCACAGAGAGAGAGAGAGAGAGAGAGAGAGAGAGAGAGAGAGAGAGAGAGATACTATTATTTAAATTTTGGGGTTTTTTAACATCACAATTTTTTAAAAATATCAAATTTGGAAAAGAATCCTCTGACACACAGAAAGGGGTAAGAAAGCATCAAAATCCAATGAAGGAAGGAAGCAATCATTTCTCCCAAAGAAGCAATCATTTCTCCCAAAGCAGCAATCAGTTCTCCCAAAGAAGCAATCAGTTCTCCCAAAGAAGCCATCATTTCTCCCAAAGAAGCAATCAGTTCTCCCAAAGCAGCAATCAGTTCTCACAAAGAAGCAATCAGTTCTCCCAAAGAAGCAATCAGTTCTCCCAAAGAAGCAATCAGTTCTCACAAAGAAGCAATCAGTTCTCACAAAGCATCAGTTCTCACAAAGAAGCAAGCGATCAGTTCTCCCAAAGAAGCAATCAGTTGTCCCAAAGCAGCAATCAGTTCTCCCAAAGAAGCAATCAGTTGTCCCAAAGAAGCAATCAGTTGTCCCAAAGAAGCAATCAGTTGTCCCAAAGAAGCAATCAGTTGTCCCAAAGAAGCAATCAGTTCTCCCAAAGCAGCAATCAGTTCTCCCAAAGAAGCAATCAGTTGTCCCAAAGAAGCAATCAGTTCTCCCAAAGAAGCAATCAGTTCTCCCAAAGAGGCAATCGGTTCTCACAAAGAAGCAAGCAGTTCTCACAAAGAAGCAAGCAATCAGTTCTCCCAAAGCAGCAAGCAGTTCTCCCAAAGAAGCAATCAGTTCTCCCAAAGAAGCAATCAGTTCTCCCAAAGAAGCAAGCAGTTCTCCCAAAGAAGCAAGCAGTTCTCCCAAAGAAGCAATCAGTTCTCCCAAAGAAGCAATCAGTTCTCAAAAAAAAAAGCAATCAGTTCTCAAAAAAAAAAAAGCAATCAGTTCTCCCAAAGAAGCAATCAGTTCTCCCAAAGAAGCAAGCAGTTCTCCCAAAGAAGCAATCAGTTCTCACAAAGAAGCAATCAGTTCTCGCAAAGAAGCAATCAGTTCTCGCAAAGAAGCAATCAGTTCTCGCAAAGAAGCAATCAGTTCTCACAAAAAAGCAATCAGTTCTAACAAAGAAGCAATCATTTCTCAAAAAAAAGCAATCAGTTCTCACAAAGAAGCAAGCAGTTCTCACAAAGAAGCAAGCAGTTCTCACAAAGAAGCAAGCAATCAGTTCTCCCCCTAAGAAGCAATCAGTTCTCCCAAAGAAGCAAGCAGTTCTCACAAAGAAGCAATCAGTTCTCACAAAGAAGCAAGCAAGGCTACCACCCCCCCCCCCCCCCTCCCTCCCCCAACGGAATGAAAACCCTTAGCCAACAATCTAACCAAATAACCCCCCTTCCCCTTCCAGACCCCTCCCCCCCTCCACTGAATTATAAACAACCAAACCCAAAGCATCCCCCAATAAAAAACAACAACAAACAAACAGAAAAGCCCCAACTGAACAGAAAAGTGACAGTCATATCCACACTAACATATGCACACACAACTCACACACACACACACACTAACACACATGCACTAACACTAAAACAACACACTAACACTAAAACACACACACACACTAGCACTAAAAACACACACACACACACACACACACACACACTAACACTGAAACACATACACACTAACACTAAAACACACACACACACACACTAACACTGAAACACATACACACTAACACTAAAACACACACACACACACACACACACATACACACACACACACACTAAAACACACACACACACACACACACACACACACTAACATACACACACGCACACACACACATTATTTCTACAACGTAGTTAAGAACTGTTATGCTTACATTTATATGAAACCATATGAACATGTTATCTTTTTATGCTTCTACTGTAATAAGAGTCTGTTGTCATGTAACGTAATGGCTCATTATATAATATCATATATGTCTATCTCCTGTTCATATGGGCCAGATGGCCTGCAAAACTGAATAAACCATTATTCTTATTGTTATTACACACATACACACACACACACACTTCCCCCCCCCCCCCCCCTCGCGCCTCCCCTCCTCCCCCCCCCCCCCCCACAATATTGTATCAACAGCAATACTTTTTTTCATACTTTTTAATATTTCAATGTTGTTAACAATAGAATGTTTTTCTGATTTCACTATTCAAATTTTTTCCCCCTATCTATTTTTCAGAGGCCTCTCTCACAGGCACTAGAATTTTTCGTGTTAAAAACTAAACATTTACAAAGTAAAAAATCCTTCGGATGAGACTATAAACCGAGGCCCCGTGTGCGAACGCATGCAGAGCATATTGCGCACACGTTAAATCCTGTTCCGCTTTTCGAAAGAGTACGCCATTGTGTGCCGGTGGGAACAGATGACAAAATTTACAAAACCGCATACATACAGGGACTGGATGTAAAAAAAAGCACATGAGTGCTTATACCATTATCCTCGATATAAAAAAAACAACAACAACAAAACTGAGCCCTTTGATTTGTTGCTTTACAAGATTCAGCGCTATATAAATTCCAGGGGACGGGATAGCTCAGTGGTCGGAGCACTCGCTTTCCCCCAGCCAAGTTAAGCAGCGTCGAGCGTGGTTACCAGTCGGATGGGTGACCGTTTGCGCGCCTTGCTTCAGTACAGTTGCCCCAGTTCACCTAGCTGTAAATGGGTACCTGCCCTCTTTAGGGTCAGGGAAGGTAAAGCAGCGAGGGAGAGGAGATGGGCACCGCCCCAATATGCTGGCCCTAGAGAAGTGAGGTCTCTGACGCCTCGCTCCCCTACGACCTTATAGGTTATGGGACTCCTTTACCCTTTTACCTATAAATTCTATACAGTATGATTATTAAAATCTGTCATGTTTGCAGATCCCTCGTGCTCGCGGCCTGGTCACCTCAGGCGATGTGTTCATCCTGGATGCTGGCCTGACTCTGTACCAGTTCAACGGCTCCTCTTGCAGCCCCATGGAAAAATCCAAGGTAAGGGTTTGTCTTGCAGTTTTCTAGGAAAAAAGAAAAAAAGATTTGCAGTTTTCTAGGAAAAAAGAAATGAAGATTTGCAGTTTTCTAGGAAAAAAGAAAAATGAAGATTTGCAGTTTTCTAGGAAAAAAGAAATGAAGATTTGCAGTTTTCTAGGAAAAAGAAACGAAGATATTCCCTCCCAAAGTCAGAATGTGGCTACCTTCATCATGGGGGATGGGATAGCCTCGTGGTTAGAACATCGCACTAGCAATCTGACGACCCGGGTTTGATTCCTGTTCAAGGGGATATTTTTCCATCAGTGCCAACTCCACTCTTCCCAAAAGTCCTACGGATGAGACTATAAACCGAGGCAGAACATCTTGCGCACACGTTAAGTCCTGTTCCGCTTTTCATAAGAGTATGACAAAATTGACAAAAATGCATACACATGGGGACTGGATGTAAAAAAAGCACAGAAGTGCTTATTCTATTAACCTCGATATAAAACAATAAAATAAAATAAAATAATGGGTAGAAATGGTCGCGTATGCAAAATCTCACCTTTGGTGAACTTCAGAACTCTAGCCAAGCCATAACAACAGCGAAAAAAAAAAAAAAAGAAGATGGTAGTAAATTGATGAAATGATCGACATAATGGATCATTGTGATGTTTTACAGTGGGCACCAGGTGGTGTATGTGGGAAGGGATGGGCTCTGCCAAGTTCTTGCTTGCCCAAGAGAGACAGCCTGAAAAATTCATTGCAGTGCACCGACAACTCTTTAGGGAGTTAGGGGAGAAGAGAAGAAGAACAAAAGATCATAATATGGATCACAAAAGATCATATTATGGATAACAAAAGATCATATTATGGATCACAAAAGATCATATTATGGATCAGAGAAGATCATGTGAAGGAGAACAAAAGATCATAATTATTGTGGATCACAAAAGATGGTATTAATGATCACAAAATAGGATCACAAAAGATCATATTATATAAAAGATCATAATTAGGATCACAAAAGATCATAATATTATGGATCACAAAAGAACACATATTATGGATCACAAAAGAACATATTAAAGATCACAAAAGATCCTATATAAGTGCAGTGTTTGCACACTGGTATTGTGTTTAAACATCATCCCTATAAGTCGGAATGCGGCTACCTTACTGGTGGGTAAACGGCTGTATACGCAAAAAAAATCACATCACTGGCGAACCTTGCAGCTCTGACCAAGGAATGGAAACAAACTTTTTATTTCATTTTTGGAAGTGGTAACCAGGATACAGTTTACTTCCTAGCAGACCAATCGCGCGTCTGCTCTCTGGGCAAACTAGATGTCTTTTTAAAAAAAAAGAAGAAAAAACCCCAAACAGCGGAGTTTCCTGAATCAGTATTTTCCTTAAAGTCTCGAGCTTCTCTACTACTTACTCTTGAGTTAATGGTGCTATTCTGCATCAAGTGGTTTACAGTAGATTTCTTGAGTGAATCAGGAAAATTGAGGACTGACAGTTCAAGTGCTGTAACACTATTGTTTCCTGTTGTTTCGCCATATTTGTGTTCATCTTTTTTAGTTTTTAAGTTGTAGGTTGTTTTGGTACTAATTAAAAAAAAAATCAGTTGAAGTGATACATGTGTGTGTGTGTGTGTGTGTGTGGAGAGAGAGAGAGCATGCGTGTGTGTGCGTGTGTGCATGTGTGTGTGTGTACGTGTGTGTGTGTGTGTAAATGGGTGTGTGTGTTTGTGTGTGTGCGTTTGAAAAAAAATTAATAATTTTTTTTTATCGAGGATAATGGAATAAGCACTCATGTGCTTTTTTACATCCAGTCCCCGTGTATGCGGTTTTGTCAATTTTGTCATCTGTTCCCACCGGCACACAATGTGTGTGTGTGTGAGAGAGAGAGAGAGAGAGAGAGAGAGAGAGAGAGAGAGATTGTGCGTGCCTGTGTGCGTGAGTGTTTTGTGTGTGTGTTGTATGTTAATTGTTGTGTGTGTGTGTTTGTGTATCTGTGTTTGTGTATCAGTGTCTGTCTGTATATCTGTGTGTTCAAGCAGATTTGTTTAAAACCGCATTTTCACTTCTACTATTTTGTGTTGAACTTTTTTTTAGTTATCTATTGCTACTCTGCTTTTTGGGTAATGTTATATTCTTTCAGTTAAAATTTTTGTGCTTTGTTCAGAGATTCTTTTTCATATTTTAAGAAAATTTTGTTTTGTGATGATGGTAAGTAAGTTTTGTAATGATGGTAAGTGATACTCAGTGCGATGTTCATTTATACCTTCAGGCAATGGAGTTCATTGGGGACATCAAGTCCAAGAGAGGGGAGGCAGTATCGGAGGTTCTCGATGAAGGCAGCATTTCATCAAAAGTAAGTACAAGGGTTCCCCATGGGAATGCTGGGGGCCTGTCACTATAAAACAGCATCCCCACCTTTCTGGAAATTTTTGTGCTAGGAATTCCCTCTTTTCTATCCCTATCTTTGTTTCTGCCTTGTTCCTTTTCCTCCTGTCACCTCCTCCTTGTCTACTTTCTGTCTTCTTGGTCCATTCTCCTGCCTTTTTTTCCCCCAGAAAGACTTAAAAGATAACAATTCTCTCCCACGCCAAAGTTGGATGTGCTTGGCCTGACTTGTCAGGTGCTTAATTAACAGCAGCCCGACATTTTCTTTCGTAGGACAGACAAGAATAGTTACTGTCCGAGTGTTTGAAGAAGAAGAAAAATCAGTACACTCTGTTACAAATGTCTCCACAAAACAGCACCTTCCTACCTCTGTGAATGTCTTCACCTGTACATCCTTCTCGATCCCTCCGCTCTGCTGCAGATACCTTGTGCTTACGAATACCTAGATTCAACCAATCCACAGTCAACCGTTGCTCTTTCTCTATTTCTGGTCCAGTGATCTGGAATGAGTTCCCTCTCCCCCTTTGCCAAAAGCCTACCTATGACACTTTTAAATCCAGCCTCAAAACACATTTATTTCAACTCTAAGACTTTCCCTCTCGTTTCATCTCATTTCTGTCCTTACCCACCACCCTGCCAAAGTACACAACCTCTGTGTGTGTGTGTGTGTGTGTGTGTGTGCGCATGCGCGTGCGCGTGTGTGTATACATTTGAATTTGTATAAACTATTAATTGTAACTTGTTGCATGTGTTACAGTAGGATGAATGCAAGCGCTTTGATTTGTTTCTGCAAGATTTAGCGCTATATAGATTCCATTTATTTTTATTATTATTTTAAAAAAAGAACAAGGGCAATCGAGTTTAAATACAGAAAGGGGAGGGGAGAATGATGGCTTAGTGGTTAGAGTATTGAGCTCACAATCTGACAGCCCAGGTTTGAACCACCACTGAGACTTCTGTTTTAGATGTTTCCCCTGGAGTTAACTAACATCAGTACTGACTCCACTCACCTAAAAATCCTTCGGACGAGTCTATAAACGTTATCCCTACGTTTTTATTATTTTATTTTTTTAATTTATTCTTTTATATCGAGGATAATGGAATAAGCACATATGTGCTTTTTTACATCCAGTCCCCGTGTGTATGCGGTTTTGTAAATTTTGTCATCCGTTCCCACCGGCACACTTACTCTTACGAAAAGCGGAACAGGATTTAACATGTGCACAAGATGTTCTGCGTGCCATCGCACATGGGACCTCGGTTTATCGTCTCATTCAAAAGACTTTTGGGGAGAGTGGAGTCTGCACTGATGTTAACTCCAGGGTAAAATATCCCCTTGAACGGGAATGAAACCCGGGTCGTCAGATTGCGAGCGCAATGTTCTGACCACTAGGCTATCCTGTCCCCGTTAAGGGAGATAACCCCTCTTTCCCAGTACACATGCACTTTGCGCATTTGTATACTACTATGGTAAGCCAGTAGTGGGTGATATGGAAGGAAGGGTTAGTAGATGGTTGGTTACCCTATAGCAGGTCACCCGTACGGAAAAGGTTAACTGACATCCCCATGTGTTAACACTCGCAGAACGTCTTGCACACACACGAAAACCCATACCACTTTTCAAAAGAGATGCTTGGTGGGAATGGATGACAGAATTAAAAATTTTAAAAAAGCATGCATACTGGTGTGTTTAGACATCATCCTCAAAGTCCCAATGTGGCTGTGTTAATGGTGGGCAAACGGTCGCATACGCAAAATCTCACCATTGTGAACCTTGGAGATGAAGCTGAGGAACATCAACGAACAACAAGAACAACAAAGGGGGGACGGGATAGCCTAGTGGTTAGAACATTGCGCTGGCAATCTGACGACTCTAGTTCGATTCCCGTTCAAGGGGATATTTTCCCCTGGAGTTAACATCAGTGCAGACTCCACTCTCCCCAAAAGTCTTTCGGATGAGACTATAAACCGAGGCCCCGTGTGCGAATGCACGCAGAACATCTTGCGCACACGTTAAATCCTGTTCCGCTTTTCGTAAGAGTAGGCCATTGTGTGCCGGTGGGAACAGATGACAGAATTAACAAAACCGCATACACACGGGGACTGGATGTAAAAAAGCACATGAGTGCTTATTCCATTATCCTCGATGTAAAAGAATAAAATGAAAATTTAAAAACAAAACAAAAACAACAACAGTATTAACACCTTATTTCCTTCCTGTGCGTACAAAGCGTTCTGGCACAAAGCAAAGATGATAAGAGTTCAGGAGATTTTGTTGTTGTTGTCTGTTTTTGTTGGGCGTTTCTCAGATTAACGTCCTGGGGGTCACCCAGAACGTGCGCTCTGTCTCACTCACCATCCCTGGGAATGACTGTGAGACTGTTAAAGTTGTACACACTGGATGAAGAAGTTTGCTTGTATGACTTTTTTCTCCAAGTTCTTCACCATGTAGGCAGCTGTATGGTAGCCGCATTTCAATGCAGGTCCTTTGGATGAGACTATAAACCAAGGCCCTGTGTGTGAGTGAACGCATGCAGAAATCTTGCGAACACGTTGAATCCTGTTCCGGTATTTTTGGAAAGAGTAGGCCATTGTGTGCCGGTGGGAGCACATGACAAAATTTACAAAACTGCATACAAATAATAATAATAATAATAATAATGTATGGAATTTATATAGCGGGGACTGGATGTAAAAAACCTAATGATTGCTTATTCCATTATCCTTGATATTATAAGAATAAATATATAAATAAATAAAAATACTCCAACTTCAGAGGGTTTTTTGGTCCTGTAATGAAGAGTGTAGGTTGTTATGCTAAGAGCTTGTTATGATGTATACCATGATGTGTCATAAAATAAAGATATAAAAATAAACGCTGTTTGTGGCAGCATGCCTTCTTCGGCTACTTGGACGAGGAGGCTGGTGATGATGACGGCAACGCCTCTGATGACGAGGATGGCGACGAGGGGAAGAAACTGGCAAGGTACTGACAGGGATCCGTATGAAAACGAAGCAAAGGGGTTGCTTGACCTCGTCATGAAAATATCATCATTTTTAACACCATTGCTACGTTTAGGGAGAGAAACTCTCTTTCCCAGTATATGTGCACTGTGCGCGTTTGTATGCTTCTGTCACGCAGTAGAGGGTAATACAGAGGGAAGGGTTTGTAGATGGTTGGTTATCCTAAAGCAGGTTATCCGTAGGGAAAAGGTTAATGTGCTTTTTAGTGTATGATGCATTCATAAGTGCAGACTGAGATGTGCTGGTCATGCAAACAGAAACGCACAGACAAATCTGATGATGACAGTTCTTCAAGGTAAGGTTGAGGGCAGAAGGAAAAGAGGCAGACCACCAACATCCTACGTTGCCAACATCACTGAGATCAGTGGTCTGGGGAGGTCTTTAGGAGATTGTAGAACCTTGAAGAGACAGAGAGAGAGACAGCGAACCCTTGTAGTATTGCGTAGAGCTGCTATTGACAATTGTGGTGATGGAGACAGTTGACGCATCCATGAAATGTGTTGTCATATGTCATTTAAATCCATCTACTGCTGCCTTTTTTGTTTTTGCAGAAATTTCCAGTGGTAGCCATTTTTTAAAAACCATTTTTGAAATGGGGTTACTGGAAATAAACAGTCAAGTCCTTGCCTGTTTTTTGTTGTTTTTGTTTTGTTTTGTGTTTTTGCTAAGTAAACACAATTGATAATACATGCTTTCTTTACATGTGTGTGTATGTGTGTCTTTATTTTAATGTCTAGCCTGTAGAAATTGATTTTAGACTCTGTGTGTGTTGCGTGAGTGAATGTGTGCGCATGCATGTGCGCGTGCATGTGTGCGTGTATGAGTGAATATGTGTGTTTGTGTGTGTGTGTGTGCATATGTATGCATGAGTGAATGTGTGTGTGTGTATGCGAGTGCGCGTGTGTGCGTGTGTGAAAAGTGCTCACATCATAAAATAGCATGAAGATAAGATGTGATCCGACAAACATGCCTGTCTCAACTGAATCTTTACATTACACACATTTTTCAGAGTCAACACCGACACCCGAAACTTTGAAACCGTGAAGGAAGGGGACGTGACTATGGACGATTTTAAATCTGACGTAAGTTTTGACAACAGAGTTATGTCTGTGCGTTTGATCGTACCATTTTCATTTCTGTTTATGATTTTTTTAAATACAGATTAGACCCTCTTGACAATGTTACTACAGTGATGATATGATGATAAACTGTAAAATCAATGGAAAAATGATGTTTAAATATGAAATGATGGATGCTACAGCCAAGCGGTTAAGACCATTTGACTTCAATTCCATGGGTCTATGAAGTCGTGGGTTTGAATCTTGGCAGCATCTGATGAAGTAAAGGTGGGGATTTTTACAATCTCCTAGGTCAGCTTCAAGTGCAGACCTGCCAGTGCCTTTATTCCTACCATGTATATATAAACATGCAGAAGATCAAACATACACATTAAAGATCCCATAATTCAAGTCAGTGTTCAGTGCATTATGAAAACGCAAGCATACCCAGCATACATCCCTGAATATGGAGTGTGGCTGCCTTCATGGTGGGCAAAAATGGTCACATATGCAAAATGGTGAACCTGGGAGCTCTAGCAGAGGAACAATAAAGAAAGAAAGAAGAAAAAAAAGAAATCTTGTTTGTCACTTGCAAGACATCATGGTGCTGTGGTACGGTGGTCTAGAGGTAACATGCCTGTCTAGAAAGCGAAAAGTCTGGGTCGGAAGTGTGGGGTGGTTCAAATCCCGTTTGGGCCAGAAACTTTTCCCCCATCCATTAGACCATGAGTGGTGGTCTGGGTGCTAGTCTGAGACGATAAACCCAGCTCCTGTGTGTTACACAAAATTATTCAGCTCTCGAAAAAGAACCCACAGCAACAAGAGAGTTGTCCCTGGCAAAATTCTGTAGAAAAAAGCCACTCTGACATGGAAACAAATACAGACCAAAAAAAACAAAAAAAGGGTGGCGCTGCTCTTGTGGCGACGTGCTCTCCCCAGGGAGAGCAGCTCGAATTTTGCGCAGGGAAATCTCATGACTTAAAGTGGTATACATATGAATATTGAACTGGCAGTTGGGAAGGGTTTTTTTTCTTCTCGTTCCTTGGTTTAGTCTAAACTCCAATGTTCATCAGTGGCGAGATTTTGTGTATCCTGCAGTTTGCCCATCATTAAGGTAGCCACATGTCAACTTCGGGAATGATATCTGTACACGACGCCAGCGTGACGAAAGGCAAGGGAGAAAACTTGCCGGGCCAAGTGAGTTAAGGGGGACCACTTGCGTCACTTTTAAAAAAAATACATTTTCGTTTCTCAGGAACTAGTAACTATGGAGAATATGCAAAGTTGATGATCTGAAGTCTGTAGCTAGTACTAATAGACTGCGCTGGTTTGGGCATGTTCAATGGAAAGCAAACCACCACATCATAAAAAGAGCAATGAACTTCGTAGTGGATGGAAAGAGACCAAAGGGAAGACCTAGCAAAACCTGGGCTGCCTGTATTGCAGATGAACTTAGAGAAAGGGGCACAAATAAGGAGGAAGCTCAAAACAGAGTGAGATGGAGAAGGCTCATCAATGTCTAACCTCCCCTGGGAGAAACATGACAACAAAGGAAGAAGAAGAAGAAGAAGATGACCTAGTAAAGATGAAGGATATCTGCAGGAAATTTGGTACACGTACTAAGTGCATTAACAGTCAGTGTTGTTAAGATAGGAAAAAATGTTCATCGTTGATTTAATATTATTCATGTTATGGCTGTAGGACGTGTTCATCTACGATTCCGGAGAGACGGTGTTTGTGTGGGTGGGAAGTAATGCTTCCTCTGCTGAAAAGAAGAACGGCTTGCCTATCGCTCACGTAAGTAGTGTGTGTGTGTGTGTATGTGTGTGTGTGTTATGTGCATGCGTACTGGCATGCTTTCATGTGTATGGGTGCAGCTGATATATATATATATATATATATATATATATATATATATATATATATATATATATATGCATGGGAGAGTGTGTCAGTATAACCTAAGAGAGTTTTCATGGTTTGTGAAGCTGGAAGCATCAGGAATAGTTTTATCTTATTTTATTTTATTTTGTGTGTTTGTGTGAGCTGGGAGGATAACAGCAGTGAATGGACAGGCCTAGAACTCAACAAAACCCTGAGAAAGGCAGAACAGAGAGAGGAATGGAGGGAACTGGTTGTTGAGTCTTTGAGGGTGCCCCCACAGTCGTCAGACTACGGGACAGATAGATAGATAGATAGTGTTTGTGTGTGTGTTTGTTTGTGTTTGTGTGTGGATAATGGAATGGAATAAGCACTCAATTGCTTTTTTTCCCATCCAGTCCCCGTGTGTATGCAGTTTTGTTAATTTTGTCAACTGTTCCCACCGGCACACAATGGCCTACTCTTCTGGAGCGCGTTTTAACGTGTGCGCAAGATGTTCTGCGTGTGTTCGCACACGGGACCAGGGTTTATGGTCTCATTCGAAGGACTAGTCTCATCCGAAGGGGGTTGAGTGAGCTTGAATGAGTGTGTGTGTGTGCGCACAAGCGCATGTGTGTGTGTATACAGGTGTGTGTGGACACATGCCAATGCATATCTCAGTATGTCAGTACTACATATATATACACATACATACATCTATATATATACATATATATATATATATATATATATATATATATATATATATATATATATATATATATATATATATATATAATGTCACAATAGTTGGGGAAAAAGGGAAATATGTATTTCAAACAACAAAAGCAAAAAGAAAAACGACCATAACTAAAACAACAATAGCAAGACAGTTGTGGCTGACCTGTTTTTTGTCCATCAAAGTATTCGGTCATTGAATGCAGCTGAACATGTATTTGAGTTCAGGACATTCTGTATAATATGTAGATGTCATAAGAAATTAAAGAAAGTTTCTTCTTCAGTTCTTGTCACACATCATTTATTGATCTGCAGTTTCCGAGTGATAAGGTTTATATAATTGAAATGTTCTATGAAAATATTTCATGACGAATTCATCTCATGTTGATAACTTTGTCTGGAATTACATCATTTTAAATGTTTCGGGAGTAATTATCTTTTCAGATGTTGTATCAATACATTTCTGGAGTAATACATCCGATTTTTATACGTGTTTAAAACATTTGTCGATGTGTATATCTTTATTTCAAATGTTGTATAAAAAAATATTTCATGATAAATGCATCTTTATTTTCAAACGTTTTATAAAAAAAAGATTCCGTGATTAACGCCTCTGATTTTTAAAAAAAAGGTATCATAAATGTTTCTTGATAAACAACATCTCAATTTGTACACACACAGGTTAAAAAAACCGCTTCATGATGAATACACCTGACTTGTAAAACATTCTTGGAAATATTTATCGTTGGAATATTTTTAAAATGTTCTATCAAAAAACACATCTCTCGATTGATCAATGTACCTGGTATTTTTTCTCCCCTCCTTTCACCGCTGTACACAGACGTACTTGTGCACCTCGGGAAAGCCATGGCGTCCCATCAGTGTTCTGAACGAGGGGCGCAAGTGTGCCGCCTTCACTGCCGCTCTTGCGGCCTAGATTTCGCAGAAACCAACCAAAAAAAATAAAAAAAGTTTTTACGTTGTTGTTTTTTGGGGTGGTGTAATTCTGGTCCTTTGTGACGTGCCTTTTCGACCAGTGGCTTGATGATATTGTCGTTCAGTCCGTTTGTTGTGTTGACGTTTATATGTATGAGTATAGGATTTGTCTAGTGGTCTGTTTGTTGTGTTGACGTTTATATGTAATGAGTATAGGTTTTGTCTAGTGGTTAGGAGATATGTGGGGGTTTTAAAGAAAAAATTATAAAAAAAAATTTTGTTGGTTGTTGGTATGGTTTTTAAGATGGTTTTGCTGTTGAGGCTTTTGCTGGTTATTGGGTTTGTCGTTGAGTGCTTTTTTGGGGGTGGAGGGGTGTGTGGATGGGGGGTGGTGGGGTGGGGTGGGGTTGGAATGAAGAGAGAATTCTATTTGTAGGTTCTTGAGTATTGTCTGCTTTTTGCATGTGTGTTGTTGTTGTGTTTGTCGTCTGTTACGCATTTGAGTGTAGTAACGTTTTCGTTTTTTATGATAACTTTAAAGTAGGGACTACATTTGTTTCAGTTTTAAATCCCCCCTTTTTTTTTTTCAATTTTGTCTTTTCATTCCTGATCCCATTTCTTACCAAACAATTTGCTAACTTTTTGGGGAGTACAGGTTTATGTTTATTTTCATATACTTGTTTTTGTTTTTTTAGGGCTGAGGAAAATGTCACCTTTTTATCTCCCCTTACTTCCTTCCCATGACTATTTTTTTTCTTCTTCTTTTAAAAAAAAGAAGTTTTTTTGCAGCTAGTTATTTGTGATTAGGACAACAAATATTTATGGAGAAACATATATACCGACATATACTGTATCATGTATTCCCTTCATGCATGGCAAAGAATAGCACACTGTGTACGCTTTTAGTTTTTTGTATCAATTGTTGTATGTACAAGCATTACCTTTCAGCTTTCGCACTTAATTCGCACACACAAAAAGAAAAGAAATACAAATAGACAGTCATTTATATATTAAAAAAATATAAAGGGCTAATGTAATGAGAATATATACTTTATCAGCATGACTTTTCTATCTCTCTCTCTCTCTCTCTCTCTCTCTCTATATATATATATATATATATATATATATACTTTTGGCATGAGTATTGATTATTTTAGCAATTTTCAGACTGCATTGTTTTATTTTCATTATAAAGAAATGATTTTAGATACATTTTGAATTTGACTAAAGTGAAAGGGAATGAACTGCGCTTAAAACTATACATCATGATCTCTTTCTGGAGGTGATCTAAGCATTCATGGTGAATTTCATGGAAGAGAAGGAAAGACACACCCGTAAAAGCACACAAAACATGCACACCCACCCACCAACACCCTTTTTAAAGGCTAAGAAAGAAAAAATGCAAAGGTGACATATGCTCAATGCTTTTACTATGACTTCTGATTTCTGTTTTCATCATGTCTTTAAAGCATCTCTGTCTGTCTGTCTGCCTGCCTCCCTCCCTCCCTCTCTCTCTCCCACTCTCTCTCTTTTCCTTCTTATCTGTCTGTCTGTCTATCTATCCATTCATCCATCCATCCGTCATCCACTCACCCACCTACCCATCTCTGTCTGTCTGTTTCCCTGTCTGTCTGTCTTCCCTCCCTCTCTCTCTTTCTCCCCCTCTCTCCCCTTCTCTCCCATTCTCCTTCTCTTCCTCCGCTCTCCTCTCCTCTCACATTCATCTATTCTATCTTTTAAAAGAAAACAACAACAACAATAATTGCACCGTGCACTTACTAGTTATAGCAAGCTCGAGTGTGTATGTACGTCTCTCTGTCCTTTTCGTTGCGGTAATCCTTCCCGTGTCACTGTATGTGAACGTCTTGACTGAAGCTGTTCTAGCTGTTGTGTTGTCTGTGGTGTTGATGATGCACGCTGCTGTGGCGCTGCTTTGGCTGTGGACAGAACTACATGAGCGGATCCGGCAAACCCTGGAGACCCATCACTGTGGTGAAGGAAGGGACCAAGTGCAAATCCTTCTCCTCCGCCATTGCCGCCTAGTTATCTCCCTTCTCTCTCTCCGTCTTGCTGACTACTCTTGTGTTTTTCTGTTTCTCACACTTGCTTTTGTTGTTGTAGTACTGGCTCTTGGGCTTTGTGTTGATGAAAAGTTGTTTTTTTTCTGTGTGTGTAAGGTTTTTTTTTCACCCACCCTTTTTCAGGCCATCTGCAGTCAGGGGTTTTGAATACTTTGGCTTTCTAGAACTTTACAGAACCTTTGATAGGAATGGGACATTTTGACTTTTGATAAAAATGGTACATTTTCGCTTTTGCTAGAAGTGATACATTTTGACTTTTTGATAAAACTGGTACATTTTTGCCTTTGATAGAAGCGGTACATTTTGACTTTAGACAGAAAAGGGTCCGTTTTGACTTTTGATAGAACTTGACCATTTTGAAAAATCATGAATTGTAGGTTATGGCTGCTTTCAAGTGAGGCTCGCTTCACAACTTCTACGTAGGTATCAGAGACGTACCTTACAGAAGAGTTTGAAGACTTTACTTACTTTGGTATCACTCAAAGTGGAAAGACGTTAAAATTGAAGACTGACTTACAGCAGAGTGGTAGTACAGTTAAAGTCATAAGTGCCAAATGTAAACTCTGCTACAGAAGAGTCTTTTTCAGGGTTTATCTCTCCTTGGAATATCTGGAAGTCTGGTGATGGAGCAATGACACTAGAATCTGCTGGA
>CM054146.1:29611055-29636055 GCA_028751875.1 Rapana venosa
TGCACCGTTTGCAAATGATATGGTGTTATATTACAATTGAAGCAAAATGGCAAGGTTCTAGTGTAATGAGACTATTTTATGCTTGAAGGTACTGAAAGAACAAACTGTGTTTTTCAGGCATTTATTTTTCAGTTGACATTCATTTTCATAGAGACAGAGACTAAACTAAATATATGTACCTAAACAGCAAACTGTCTGCTGAAATGAAATTATTATAATTATTCGATCCTCTGTGAAGTCGGAGTATGGTTGCCTGTTTGGCGATGGGGTTGAAAATAGTTATAATATAAGCAAACTTCTCATCCAGTGTAATGTTTATAATTTTAAAATGCCACTCATAATTTCTCTAGTTGAGACATTAAAGTATTCTTGAGTTGAGTCTTCAGTAAACATAACAGTCTTGCAGTGCTTCCCAGGTGGGATGAGTGAGACAGAGCTGAGCACACAATGTGGGTGACCCCCAGGGTGTTAAGCTGGGGAACACCCAACAACAACAACAACAACAACAACAAGAGGTGCATTTGACAAAATGTCATTTTAGGTCAAGTATGTTTTTTTGTCTTTTTTTTTTTTTAGGGTACTTTCTGTGCAGGAATGAATAAGAGCTGTAAAAATAGTAGCGGATGTTTATAGAATATTTTTGTATAGAATCCTGAGGGACAATTTTTTTCTCTCTTTAAATAAAGAAGTGATTGAAATAGTTTGAAAATAATTTTTAAAATATTCCTTGTTAAGACTTAGGCACCAAAGTAGTTGGAAACATAACCCCCCGCCTCCCCTGCCAAATCCTAACCCCAAAGCAAACAACACCCCCACCCCACTCCCTCCCCTCCCCTTCCCAGATTTTGTAAAGTTATGAAATAGTCTGTTCCTGAAATTGTGCCTTGTAAGTTATCTCCATGACTTTGTGGACAATTGTTTTTGGCTGGAAGCTAGATTCACACACACACTTTATTTATTTATTCATATTCAAAAAAGAGGAAGAATGGCAAGAAAACATTCATTGTATTGGTTAACGTAAAAGCTTTAATAAACATCTGCTTCTGCCATTTACATAATTTATTTATATAACCACACTAATACAAGGATTGTAATTTTGTATCCAAACTCCATTCATTTTGAGTTAAAAGACAGGTTTTTACGAGATGTAATATATTGTGTATAAATTCACGAAAAGAGAACTCTTTGAAAAAATACACAAGTTTCTAAATTTGTGGGGAACGCAGAAGCACTCACGTTGATATTTTCCGACGATAAAGCATTGATCTATGATGCATTTCGGTTACCAAACAACAACAACAAACAGTATTTCCTGCACAGTCAGAGGGAAGGTGGATGCTCATTTATTATCTTGTGTTATTTGAAAGTAACTTTTCAATTTTTAAACATTAACTATTCCTATTGATGACATTCTATTACCGTACTGTATCCAAAGTGTTTGTACCTCAGTAAAATTTTGCATACAGTCTTTAACTTTTTTGTGTGGTTTTGTTTTGAGTTCTATGTTGAAGGTAGTTGTGATCTTGCCCAAACACTAGGGGTACTGCTAGGATCTGTCTTTTGCATCATACTGGGTGCTGCATGTTCCCTTTTCTGCTGTGGAGAAGAGAGTAAAAGTTTAACATTACACACACATGCACACGCGCACGCATGCACACACACATACACACAGAGTTAAAACCCGTTTCGCTTTTCAGAAGAGGAGGCCATTGTGTGCTGGTGGGAATGGATGACAAAATTTACAAAACTGCAAACGCAAGGAGACTGGATGTAAAAAAAAAAGCACATGAATGCTTGTTCCATTGTCCTCAAAATAATAGAATAAGTAAAGAAAAAATACACACACGCACACACAGAGTCATCCAATTTTTTATATATATATACAATGAGAGCAGAAGAAAGGTGGCAGGATGGTTAAGATGTTCACCTGCCCAACAAATAAAACTGTTAGGTTCTGGGTTCGATTCCCAGCCTTGCCCTTTCTTCCCAATTTGATGGGAGGAATCGAGCTGAGCGACGAGGCTTTCAGAGGAGACTCAAAAATCAGTCGGACCCACGTGCTTGCAGACCTGTGTATGTGAAAAGAACCCACGACAATTGAAAATCGGAGAGAGCAGGGAGGTCCTGACTGTCCTGGCCAAAAGTTCACCATTGGTGAACCCTGGAACACTAGCGGCAGAACTGGGGAAAAATATAAGAAAAAAGAGCAGAGGAGGTTGTCTCAGGCAGCAAGTCTTGGGTCTACCAAAGCCAGCCTCTGACAAAACAGATGTGATCTGGGCTGTTATGTTGGTCTTTGTCTTCATCTTCCTCGGTCTGTCGTGCGCACACACATGCACACATGTATGCACACACACACACTCGTTCAAGAGGATTTTTCCTTTGGAGTTAACATCAGTGCCGACTCCACTCTCCCAAAAAGTGCTTCGGATGAGACTGTAAACCGAGGTCCCGTGTGCGAACGCACACAGAACATCTTGCGTACACACTAAAACCCATTCCACTTTTCAGAAGAGTAGGCCATTGTGAGCCAGTGGGAATAGATGACAAAAATGACAAAACTGCATACACACAGGAACTGGATAAAAAAAAAAGCACCATGAGTGCTTATTCCATTATCCTCAAAATAAAAGAAGAAAATAGATATCTCACACACACACACACACACACACACACAACACACACACACACACACACACACATACACACACACACAGTATCATAGAAATATACATTGGGGAAAAAAATCCATGATTTATAGATGTCATTTATTCTTTGTTCTAATATCTCGAACAAAACAAAAAAGTCAAGTCTGATACTAAGCAGCAGTTTATCAACATAATTTTTGCACAAAGTAGTACGTCAACGTATTTCTACACTCCTCTTGGCACACATAAAAAATGCTGATTAAAAATGAAAACAAAGCAAGTTTACTAAAAAAAACCCCAACCAAACAAGCCAACTATACACATCAGTACTGTGCAACATAGCTCAAAACTTCATTTATTCAGCAAAAAAATCACTAAAACATGCTACTAAAACTAGACAACTGTTTTGATTTTTGATGCAGAGAATAAACATTTTCACGAACATTCTATGTTTAACATACACAAGCCGCCCATCATTTCTGGGATGAAGCGTAAGTGGTCGTGTTTGAAAATAAAAGAATGGATGGAAGAAAGAAAGAAAGAAGGGAAGAAAAAGGGGCCCAGAAAAGAAATAAAGAAACAAAAGATTCAGGATGAAGTAACGAGATAAAAAAAAAGGATAACAGGTTAAAATTGTAAAGGAGCAATAAAAAGAATTCTGACAATTCTTGGCGTCTTAGCTTGGAAATCTTAAAACACACGCACAACAGCAACTAGGCCATACCATTAGCAAAAGGTGCTAATAAAAGTGTACATGAATTTTTTGAAAAATAAACCCATGTAAATACAGTTTCCTGGTCTATCAAATGCACTCAAATTTAAAAAAAACAACAGCAACACAGACAGATAAGATTCTAAATGCAAATCGAAATGCCAACGCACAACAAAGTACAATTTTTGGACAGATTGGAATGTGTTTGAGATTTTTTTTTAAAAAGACGTTTTTCAACCATATACCTAATGCCTAGCCTTCTAGACTATCTCCTGCAAAATAACAACAACAAAATTAATAGGGTGGCGCTGCTCTTGTGGTGACACGCTCTCCCTAGAAAGAGATGCCTGAATCTCACACAGAGAAATCTGCCATGACTAAAAAGGTAATACAGTACAATACTATATAATACAACACAATACAATACAAAATACAATACAACAATATACAAAATAAACTATCTGCTAATTTTGACACCTTTTCGCACTAGTAGCTGCCCACAGATCAATATCAAAGGGGTAACACAAGAAGGAAGGTGGTAGGACGGTTTAGACATTCACCTGCGTAACAAGTAAACAGCAAGGTTCCAGGTTCGAATCCCTGCCTTCCTCCTTCTTTCCAAGCTGACAGGAAAATGGAGCTGAACATCAAATCTTTGGGAGGAAACCCTAAACCAGTCAGACTCTCGTGCTGACAGATGCTTGTGGCACGACATAAGAACCCATGAGGGCAGTGGACAAGGGAAAGAGCAGGGAGGTAGGGAGGTACCGAGGTAGGCCTACCACTCCCTGACTGTCTTGGAAAAGTTGGTTGGTTTTATTCCCAAATTGTAATCCGCCAAAATTGGAATGTAGCTACCTCCTTATTAAGCTTTATAATTTGACCTAATTTTACATGAGTTGAGGCTGGATTGAAAAAAAAAAAAAAGCAAATGTTAAAGGGGACAGGGACACTAAAAGTGGAAGTTATGCAAATGTAAAAGGGGACAGGGGTACTAAAAGAGTGAATTATGCAAATGTAAAAGGGGACAGGGACACTAAAAGAGGAAGTTATGCAAATGTTAAAGTGGACAGGGACACTAAAAGAAGAAGTATGCAAATGTTACAGGGTGAAGTAACACTGGTTATATTCAAAGAACCACGTCAAGTTTTTTTGGGTGTGTGTACGGATTTTAAAAAATTGTTTAGGGAAACCGTGAACAAGGGTCTCTTTAAGATGATAATACTGGAGATAAATAACTGCTCATGGCAGAAGGAGAAAGTGCTTCTGTGAGTATTTAGCGAATTCTTTTCAATTCTGTGACCAGTGGTCTTGAAGCGTTATACAGCAACTAGGCACTGGACAAAAATCTTTAGTAATGCCCCCAAGGTCTACAAGACTAAGGGATGGGTGAAGGTGAAGGAACCGACTCAACAATACTAAATAATAAACTAGTCACTGTTTGACCAGTTGCACACATTTCTAAGAGCCTTTAAACCCCAAAGAAGGAGGTAATAATGTGATGAATTAACACAACAGTAGGTGGGGGTTGGTTGGTTGATGGTATACACCCTAAATTGGAGAGCTGCTCGTAATACAATCAAACCTGAATATGCTGAAATCTGACACAAGATACATAACATGTTATTGCGACGTAACACGCATATCAACCAAAATCAGCTAAAATGATTGGATATATATGTACCTTCTGCATACAGTTTTGAAATAACAGATTCCAAATAAAACGCAGCAAGGTTTCTCACCCATAGCACACACACACACAAACACACACGTCGCTCGCATGCAAGTTGGGTAAATGAAGCCTGCATGCTTTGGCCTCATGGAGAATTAAACCGCCACCCTAAGCTTTTTGTCTTGCTTCCACTGGACTGTCCGGTCCAAATCCTTCGTCTGACTATTCTGGCATCTCAGCACATGATTCAGTTCAACTCTCAAACTTGTTGAATGGTGTGATCAATCCCCAATTGGCTTTTCATACAGCTTGGCTAAAGGAGACACTTCCAGATAAAAATGAGACTACCGGGTAAGATCCAGATTATATCATTATACGTATGGTTTTGTTCCTGCAGGATGATCGTGACAAAGTGTGTGTGTGTGTGTGTGTGTGTGTGTGTATATGTGTTTGTGTGTGAGTGAGTGTGTGTGCGTGCGTGCGTGTGTGTGTGCGTGCGTGCATGTGCATGTGAGTGTTAGTGTGTGTCATTGAGCAAGCATGTGCACTCAGCAAGCACGTATGCGTATGTACATGCACACGTATATACATATTACGTACATTCTTCAATAATTTGTCTTTCCACTTAAAAGACATGATATCGGACAAAGTGTATATGGGAGACAGATGATGGCGATGTCCATAATATTGTCACACAGACAAAGACACAGCGAAGAGCAGCCTAGGCAACCAGAACAGAACACAGCAGAGCGAAGTCTTAAGCAGCCAGAGCAGTCTCAAAGGCCTGGCAGTTCTTGGAGCCTTCACTCAGACAGGTGACAGGAATGAAGGGGTGGTCAGTCTTCTGCAGGTAGTTCTGCAGGGGAGAAAAGAGAAGAAAATGAACAGGCATTCATTAGTCAGCTATAAAACTTAAGAAATAATCCTAATATCAACGATAAATTGAGAATAATACTGTCCCCTGTTGGGATGGCCTGTCAGTGTAAATAGCATCCCCACCATCTGGAAATTCTGTGCTATGAATTCCCACTCTTCTAATCTCTCTGTATCTGCCTTGTTCCTTTTCTTCCTATCATCTACTTCTGTACTTCTGGTCTATTTTGTTTGGCCTTCTTGATGCATTCTCCTGCTTTTTTGTTTCCCCCAGAAAGGCTTAAAAGTTTGCAATTCTCTCCCACGCCAAAGTCGGGTGTGCTGGGCCTGACTTGTCAGGCGCTTAACAGCAGCGCAACACATTATTTTTCGGTAATATGACAGACAGAAATAGTTGCTGTCTGAGCGTTTGACAAAGAAGAAGAAGAAAAGAATATTGGACTTTTTTTTTGTAAAGCACAAGTAGAAGTAAGTCTCCTACTAGTGACGATACATTCAGAACAATATTGTATTTCATTATAAAACACAATGTGCTAATTTACGTGTGTTTGTTTGTCTATCTCTCTGTACTCTATTTGAAAGGACAAAAAAAGCTTTCCACACAATATGGACATTAAACTCCATGTCTGTATGGTTTCCAAATAAGAATGAAATTGAGAAAAAAACCCACCGGATAAACAATAATCTATCATAACCACCTTGACTTACCACTTCTTCCATTGCTTCAGACAGTTAAAATTAGTGATTTTAGATTAAAAGTAAATGTAAGTGAAGCAATATGTTGGGGGGAAAAAAATCACAAGACAAAAAAGTCCTGCTATCTAAAGGTCAAAGAAAGATAACTTCACCTTCTCTTCAAAGAAAACTAGGTACCAAGCATTCAGATCTCATCAGAGAGATATCCCCAAAATAAAGCATGTGGCATTCAATTATGCAGAAATGCTCCAGGAAACTTAGTAGTTTTTTTGTGGTCTACCCATGAAATAGATATCCCAATTTGATTATTTATGTGTCTGGACTATGTGTTGCTCCCCTGCAAACTCCATCTGAAATTGTTTCTGACTTCATTTATGACTGTAGGTTAAAATGTATTATGACTTCAGGTTACATACCTTCAGTCATGATGGAACGGCCGCCAGAAAACTCAAACGCAAGTATTTTTTCATGAAATTGGAAACGTTCTCTTGGAAATATGAAAAAAAAAATCTCTTGGAAGACAACAATAAAACGCACCCCCAACCCCCCAAACAAAAAAACAAACACCCACCATTTGGTAGACATTGATAACAGGTAATAAGTCATAACCGTTTGGAAAAAAAAGAAGGGAGTTGACCGAAAAAAAAGAAGAAAAAGATCGACATGCTTTCTTACATGGGCGTAGGTCATTGCGTTTTTCCGTTCTGCAACTGTTGTCTGCTTTCCAATCCAGACGAACAAGGCACTCTTGGTATCAAAGATGAACACATCCTGCAAGAAGACCAAATAACAAGTCAGTATATGCCAATCCAGTTTGGGAGGTGTATTTCAATCTATCTCAATCCATTCTGGGAGGTGTATTTCAATCTGGGTCAATCAAATCTGGGAGGCGTATTCCAATCTATGTCAATCAATTCTGGGAGGTGTATTCCAATCTATGTCAATCAGTTCTGGAAGGTGTATTTCAATCTACCTCAATCAGTTCTAGGAGGGGTATTTCAATTTAGGTCAATCAGTTCTGGGAGGTGTATTTCAATCTAGGTCAATCAGTTCTGGGAGGTGTATTTCAATCTACCTCAATCAGTTCTGGTAGGTGTATCTCAATCTACCTCAATCCATTGTGGGAGGTGTATTTCAATCTAGGTCAATCAATTCTGGGAGGTGTATTTCAATCTACCTCAATCAGTTCTAGGAGGTGTATTTCAATCTAGGTCAATCAATTCTGGGAGGTGTATTTCAGTCTTTCTCAATCAGTTCTGGGAGGTGTATTTCAATCTAGGTCAATCAGTTCTGGGAGGTGTATTTCAATCTAGGTCAATCAATTCTGGGAGGTGTACTTCAATCTAGGTCAATCAATTCTGGGAGATGTATTTCAATCTATGTCAATCAATTCTTGGAGTTGTACTTCAATCTAGGTCAATCAATTCTGGGAGGTGTATCTCAATCTACCTCAATCCATTGTGGGAGGTGTATTTCAATCTATGTCAATCAATTCTGGGAGGTGTATTTCAATCTATGTCAATCAGTTCTGGAAGGTGTATTTCAATCTACCTCAATCAGTTCTAGGAGGGGTATTTCAATCTAGGTCAATCAGTTCTGGGAGGTGTATTTCAATCTAGGTCAATCAGTTCTGGGAGGTGTATTTCAATCTACCTCAATCAGTTCTGGTAGGTGTATCTCAATCTACCTCAATCCATTGTGGGAGGTGTATTTCAATCTAGGTCAATCAATTCTGGGAGGTGTATTTCAATCTACCTCAATCAGTTCTAGGAGGTGTATTTCAATCTAGGTCAATCAATTCTGGGAGGTGTATTTCAGTCTTTCTCAATCAGTTCTGGGAGGTGTATTTCAATCTAGGTCAATCAGTTCTGGGAGGTGTATTTCAATCCAGGTCAATCAATTCTGGGAGGTGTATTTCAATCTATGTCAATCAATTCTTGGAGTTGTACTTCAATCTAGGTCAATCAATTCTGGGAGGTGTATCTCAATCTACCTCAATCCATTGTGGGAGGTGTATTTCAATCTAGGTCAATCCATTGTGGGAGGTGTATTTCAATCTAGGTCAATCAATTCTGGGAGGTGCATTTTCCAGGCACTTCATTTCTCTCTCTTCATTTCTGTCATGATCTGTTTTGTGTCACACCGTTTTTTGTTTTTCTCATTTATTCTTCTTTTACATCTCCTCACTAATATCTAGTAGTTTGCCTTTTTCACTCCATTTCTTTTTTTTACTGAAACTTCTCCAAGAATGGGGCTATGCTTGCTTTTAACATGGGATTAAAAGGAAAATCGTAGATTCAAAAGCCCATCCTCAGATTCAGTGATAGGTCAATTGTAAATTGATCTTGCTAACTTACAGGCACTTGCAAGATTTGAAAAGTCTGCAAAATACAAGAGGAAGGAGTAGAAGAACAGCATGGAAGAGGAGGAGAAGAGGAGGAGGAGGAGAAGAGGAGTAAAGAGGAAGAAGAAGGAGGAGGAGGAAAAAGACAACAAGAAGAAGAAGAATAAAAAGAAGAGGAAGGAGGAGGAGAAGGAGGAGGGCGAAGACAAAAAGAAGACGGTATCAGTTTTAATACACCAAGAGGAAAAGAGAGAATAAACATTTTTTCTCTCGCAAGTTCTACATCTACACAGTCAATTCTCATTCTCCCCAAGATCTATGCCTGTTTGGAAGATCATCCAACCATTCACCTCTGCAATTTTAGCGGTTTATCAAGCAGTGCCAATTGTCTCTTGCTTCGGAATACACAAATGTGCGCATCGATATATTTTAGATCCAATTTCACCAAACAACGACCTGTGCGCAACGCTACATGTCACATCCAGTTTCACACTGCTGACCCTCTCACCACTAGAAAATCAAGACGACAATACAACTGTATCATAACTAACTGTATCATAACTAACCCCCCCCCCCCCCCCCCCACCCTACACACACTCCCTACCCTTCCTTAACAAACAAAGCAACATAAAAAACAACAACCCACAAACCCCCTTTTCGGGGCCCCCTTTCTTGTCCTTAACAGTACCTTGCTGTCGAAGTCAGATTTCCCGACGTTGTTAGCTTTTTCCAGGGTGAAGCTCATCTTTCCGGAGGCGTCAGACAGCCTGTACAGCTCTCTGGTGTGGTCAGCAGGGGAGAAATCCTGGTCCTGCTCGTTCTCCTGATCCAGGTATTTCTCAAACTCCTCCTGTCATGACCAACCAGAAGAAGAAGAAGAGGTATGTATGTTAGTCCGTCCTGTCCGACGATGACCTCCAAAACAGCAGAGGAGGCAGCTGCTGTTTTGGAAACTGGGCAGAAATTTGATTATAAGTGGAGATGCCTTGCCCACAGTACATCCCCCACTCTCTCGGCCAAGTGGGCATAAGGACAGTCAGCGTTGGAGATGTTCTCCAAAGGCCAACCAGCCCCCAGGGCTGCAGCACATTAAGGACTGTGCGAGTCAAGCCTCCTAGTCAGAGAGTCATAGTCGATCACAAAAGACTAAAGCTGTAAAGTGGAATTCCATGAGTGGGAAAGAAAGCCACTGGTCATACAGCCTCTCACTTTGCTGTTGCCCCCAGCGTCAATGGTTTAATCAAGAACTGTGATAGAGCCCAGGCGCTGACGGACAGCAGTTGAAGTATTCTATTATTGGAATGGTTGATATATTTTGTGTGTGTGGTATACATGTTCGTTTTTGAGTTGTGTTTTGTTGTTGTTGTTGTTGTTGTTTTTATATCGTGAAGGTTTTAACTGCGAAGAGAACATTTCTTCATGTTTTGCAATATACGTTTATGAATATGCGTACAAGAATGCACACACGCATGCATGCCCTTTCCCTCCCCCCCACCACATGCATTCATACACATCTAATATCACTAAGTGGGACAGACTTTAAATTGAACACACAATTCACACACATAATTATACACACACTCAAACACACAGGTACGCGCAAACTGTTGCGAACTTTAGCTTCCTTCATCCATTCCTTGTCTCCCCCTCCCCCCACCATAAAAAAAAGAAAAAAGACAAAAAAGGAAAAAACCAAACAAAAGCCCCAGCACACACACCAAAATATAAAAAAGCAACAACAAAAAAGCAAAAGAACCAAAAAAACCCCACCCCCAAAAACAGCACACACACCTACAAAAAAGCAAAACAAACAAACAAAAAACCCCCAACCCCCCAAAAAAAACCCAGCACACACACACATACACACACCAAACTGAAAAAAATGTAAAGAAAAAAAAGAGAAAAAAAATCTCAAACGTACAGTGTCAAAGCCCTCGTCCACCGTTTCCTCTTTGGGCTTGCCTGCACGTTCATTGACCAAATCCTTCATGTACTGCAGAGCCTGAAGCATAAACAACAGGATAATTACATTTGTGAAACATCAACATCTTCGTTCCCATCATGGTTAGTTTCCACCCGGAGTCGGAATGCGGATACCTTCATACACCAAAAAATATCACTATTGATGAACCTCGGAGTTCTACCAGAGAAACAAAACCAAAAAAATCATGGTTATCAGAATACAGTAAAGATAAAGGTGTCCCATAACCTATATAGTCGTAGGGGAGTGAGGCATCAGAGACCTCAACTTCTCAAGGGGCCAGCATATTGAGGGCGGCGCCCATCTCCTCTCCCTCGCTGCTTTACCTTCCCTGACCCTAAAGAGGGCAGGTAGCCATTTACAGCTGGGTGAACTGGGGGACTTTGCTGAAGCCAAGGCGTGCAAACGGTCACCCATCACTTGGTAACCACGCTCGATGCTGCTTAACCTTAGCTGGGGGAAAGCGAGTGCTCTGACCACTGAGCTGTCCTGTCCCCCTATTGGAATATACAAGGGCGTTTTATACAGTGTAAGAAGGTGGGTATAGTCTAGGAGTGGTTAGAGCGAAGAGATGGCGATCTGAAGGCACAGGTTCGAATCACCAAGAAGGTGCCTGTTAAAAAGTAAAGGTAAAGGAGTCCCATAACCTACAAGGTCGTCGGGGAGCGAGGCGTCAGAGACCTCACTTCTCTAGGGCCAGCATATTGAGGGCGGCGCCCATCTCCTCTCCCTCGCTGCTTTACCTTCCCTGACCCTAAAGAGGGCAGGTACCCATTTACAGCTGGGTGAACTGGGGGAACTGTACTGAAGCCAAGGCGCGCAAACGGTCACCCATCCAACTGGTGACCACGCTCGACGCTGCTTAACTTGGCTGGGGGAAAGCGAGTGCTCCGACCACTGAGCTATCCCGTCCCCAGGTGCCTGTTAGAGGGGATTTTTTGCCCCTGAAGTTAACATTTGTTGTGTACACACACACCCACACACCCACGCACGCACACACACACCCACACACCCACGCACGCACACACACACACATACATACACACACACACACACACACCCACACACCCACGCACGCACACACACACACACATATGTACACATTACAAACATAACTAGGACAGGTAGAGAGGGAGAGAATTTGAATATTTTTCGGAGGGTCATTGATCTGGGGACGGGATAGCTCAGTGGTCAGAGCACTCGCTTCCCACCCCCCCCCCCCCCCCAGCTGATAGGTTATGGGGCACCTTTACCTTTAATTGGTTAAGCCAGAGGTTTCTTTACACTAGGCCCTAATAACAAGAAAAAAAGGGGTGGGGGGTGGGGGTGGGGAAGGAACATAAATGTCATGGTGAGAGAGAGACAGACAGAGACATGGACATAAATAACACGAGAGAGAGAGAGACAGAGACATGGACATAAATGACACGGTGAGAGAGAGACAGAGACATGGACAGTGACTCAGTAACAGACAGAAACACAAAAAGACAGAGACAGAGATTCAGTGACAGAGAGAAGCAGAGACACAAAAAGACAGAGAGACAGAGATCCAGTGACAGAGAGAAACACAGAGGTGTGTATATAATTATATCTGCCTGTGTCAACACTCTAAAAGTGTCTGACAATGTTCGGGGTTAAAATTGCTATTCAGCTATAACATACCCATTGGCTGGATACAGACTTTATGATCTCCCTTGCATCCTTTTGATAGAAAAAAGGATCCCCCAAAGAACATAAGGCACAAAGATCCGTTAGCAACTTATTTTCATATACTTTTTTTTTAAACCACTATTACTTTCATATATTTTCCTTCTCTTTCTATTTTTCATCTTTTGCTGGCAGCAGTGGTAGACCACGAGGATATCTATTTATTCTTATGGCAGCAATAGACACTTCTGAATTATGCTGTTAGTACCACAGAGGATGAGTGAGGGAGGATTTTAACACTGCCGAAACTCAGTCAGGTCAGGCCAAAGGCATGGTCCTTACTCAAGTACTCCCCAAATGCTGCCTTCGAAGTTTTATATTGTAGTGATTTTTTTTCCTTCCGAATCTTGGACGAAAATCATTTTTATGATGGGAATGAAGTTGTAACTGGTTTCCTGCACTTGTTTATCCTCACTATATTTTGTCAATTATATATATATATATATAAACATCATATATATATATATATAATATATATATATATATATATATATATATATATATATATATAATATATTATATATAAGAGAGAGAGAGAGAGAGAGAGAGAGAGAGAGACAGACACACATACACACATACACACACACACACACACAATTACCCCACCCCCCCAACACACACACACACACACAGACGGAGAATTAAACATGGAAGTCTCTCTCTACCTTGAACCTCTCATCTTTGTTGCTGCCTTTGCCGTTCCACTGGATGAGGGACAAGCCGGCATCCAGGATGTAGACATCGCCGGAATCGATCTGGCTTTTGTTTCTGGGCACCTGCACACCACAGCACAGCACAGCATCCATTAATTATTCTGTTGTCATCATCCCTTCATCACTGTCATTATTAGTATCGTCGTCTTCGTCCTCCTCCTCCTCGACTTCATTGTTAACATCGTCAAGTATCGTCGACGTCATGATCGCCGCTTTTATCATTGCTAACATTGGTTATCGTCGTCGTTATCATGATGATGATGGTGATCATCATCATTATTGCCATTATTGGTATAGTCGTCGTCATCGTTGTCCTCCTCCTCTTCATCACTGTCATTAATAGAACCGTCGTCATCGCCATCCTCCTCCTCCTCATCATTGCCATTATATTTGTATTGTCGTCGTTATCATTGTTGTTATTAATGTTATTATAGTCATCATCATCATCATTATTGTTGTTGTTATGATGTATACATTTTAAAACATTTTTATTTTTATTAGGCATAGCAGTATAACTGCTATAAGCTGAAGACAGACAAGCCTTGACAAAAACAAATGTCTGAAACTGAATCTGTTACCTTGCGTGATGTATTCGTGATCTGCTGACCCGAGTTCGATTCCCGTTCAAGAGAATTTTCCTCTGGAGTTAACATCAGTGCAGACTCCACTCCCCCCAAAAGTCCTTCGGATGAGACTATAAACCGAGGTCTCGTGTGCAAACGCACGCAGAACATCTCGCGCACACGTTAAAACCCGTTCCGCTTTTCGGAAGAGTAGGCCGTTGTGTGCCGGTGGGAAAGGATGACAATATTTACAAAACTGCATGAAAAAAATCACATGAGTACTTTTTCCATCATCCTCGAAATTAAAGAATGAATAGAATAAATAAATGTCCCTCAAAGGACCATCTCTGCCAAGATTTTATGAAACCATGATGATGGTGATGACAATGGTGAGTATTATCAGCAACACTGGTAAAAATTATTAAAAGAAACATTTCCAGGTATGCCTCTATGCCTACAAATAATAATGTGATTTAAATCATCAGAGATGTTTGCTGGTATCCTAACAGAATATCCACTCTAGTTCTTTTAGCATATTCCCATAAGATCTGTCATTGTGTAATATGTGTACAGACATGCGCTCATGTACACACAGAAGCACAAGTACAGAATAATGTACATGTCTTCTTCTCTTGTTAGTCCGTCGTGCTCGACGATGACCTCCAAAACAGCAGAGGAGGCAGCTGCTGTTTCGGAAATTGGGCAGAAATTTGATAATAGTGGAGATGCCTTGCCCACAGCACATCCCCACTCTCTCGGCCAAGTGGGCATAAGGACAGTCAGCGTTGGAGATGTTCTCCAAAGACCAACCAGCCCCCAGGGCTGCAGCACATTAAGGACTGTGCAAGTCAAGCCTCCTTTTCAGAGAGTCATAGTCGATCACTAAAGACTAAGCTTTAAAGTGGAATTCCATGAGTGGGAAAGAAAGCCACTGGTCATACAGCCTCTCACTTTGCTGTTGCCCCCAGCGTCAATGGTTTAATCAAGAACTGTGATAAACCCCAGGCGCTGACATTATGTACATGTACAGCTGGGTACTCGACAATGTAATGCACCCCAAGAAGTTCCAAACTATGTGCATGCCCATGTGAGAAGCATATAGGCATGCAATACAACACACACACACACACACACACACACACACACCGCGTATCTTTTCTGTGGGAGGGAAAAAACAATGTCTTATAGCTTACAACTTTTAACCTACAATCACAAATCTTATTCCGACATCAACATCAATTTTTCACGAACGAAAGACATTACAATACAAATAAAAAAAAACTCAACTTAGGGAACCTATATAAAAATGACCTTCAACCCACCTCTCTGACCTTGACCCCGTGTCTGTCGCCATGAAAATGAAGCAGACGAGGAACGTACTTTTCCGGCTCGACTGTCCGGAATCCACTGTCTGCGCCTCCTTCCAGCAACCTGCCAGCATCGTGTCAGTCAGTATGAATTATGCAGTGATTTTCAAAGAAAAATGGAGTCAGACTGGTATGAAGGACGGAAAGTATAAAGAAAAGAGCTATGATGGACGGAACGTATAAAGAAAAGTGCTATGAAGCGATTAAGCTTACATTATCTTTCTTTGCACACGGGAACTGCAGACATGTTCTCAGATTGTGGACCTATGGCTATGTCATTTGTTTTATCCACATACACACACACACACACACACAGACACACACACAGACACACACACAGACACAGACACACACACACACACACACACACACACACACACACACACACACACACAAATCTCCGTGGGGTGCCGATGGCTTGTCAGTATAAATAGCATCCCCGCGTTCTGGAAATTGTGTGTTAGAAATTTCCTCTTTTCAGTCACTCTCTATATTTCTGCCTTGTTCCTTTTCTTCGTGTCACCTCCTTATTGTCTATTTTCTGCCTTCTTGGTCAATTCTCCTGGCTTTTTCTTTTCCCCAGAAAGACTTAAAAGAACAATTCTCTCTCACGTCGAAGTCGGATTTGCTGGGCCTGATTTGTCAGGCGCTTAATGGCAGCGTGAAGTATTTTCCGCTCGTATAACAGACAGTAGTAATAGTTGATGTCTGAGCGTTCGACAACAGAGAAGAAGAAGAATTGTTTAAAAATTTGTTGGTGGACATACCTGCCCGGAGACAGTCGGTGTTTGGTGTTTGATTTGCCGGTAGCTTCCATTAGGAATGCTTTGACATACTAAGAACATTTTGAGGTTGAAGCGTTATTATTTTTTCTGTAATCTTGACGCATTATGTATTTATTTTAGCGGAAGGATTTTTTTTTTATAAACTCCATGACAGATCTATATTCCTGTTTGTGGTGCTGTGTTTCTGTTATGTGTCGGAATTGTTCTCAAGGACAAAGAGACGATATTGATTGAAGGATCAATGAAACCATTTGTTGTTGCTGCTGCTGTTGTTGTTTTTGTCTCCTTTTCGTTATTCTATCTTTTCTGCAACTTTCAATCTTTCAGAGACCCCCCTCCCCTCCCCACTCCCCCCGCGCGCGCGTGAGTGTGTGTGTGTTTGTGCGCGCGTGTGTGTGTTTGAGAAAGAGCGAGAGAGAGAGAGAGAGAGAGAGAGAGAGAGAGGGGGGGGGGGGTTGGTTGGTTTTATATGTGTGATTGCATGTGCAGAACGCCCAGTTATCAAGTTCCTGCAATGAACAAGACACACACAGACACAGACACACAACACCAGAGACCACACACACCACACACACACACACACACACAGACACAAACACAACACACACACAACACCACACACACACAACACACAATCAAATAGAAACGAGAACTGTGTGTACGGTGGAGCGGGACAGCCTAGCGGTTAGAGCGTTTTAACTTGTGATCTGACAGTCACCACGTTGCACAGGTTCCAGTCTGATCTCAGACGTCTCCTCCCCCTGAAAGTCTTTTAGGGTGAGATAGATGCTATATCAATTCCATACATTCTTCTTCTTCTTCCTCTTCTTCTAATCCAAGGTCTCTAAGCGTGAACACAATCAGAACATCTATAGCACACCTGTTGAAGTTGTCTTGGAATGTTTTAACCAACATGAAATATACCTTTCTTGTGTCTTTCGAGATCACTATACCTATCAATCTGCCTGTCAGTATTGTAATTGCCCTTCATGGGATGATGAAAGTGATTTTGACTTGACTGAAACCATTCAGAGAAGAGTTGGCCAGCTTTGGCCAGTGGCATGGATGATATGCAAAACGCCTGACCAGCATGCACCACGCCACCTATACTGGAATGGGCTCCGCCAGTTTGACCTACTACTTTATATGGCCTGCAAAATTCAGAGAAAGATTCCAACTTTTCTTCAAGGAGTGAAGTCGAAAGTGGGTCAGTGGTCTAGAGGTAACCTGCCTGCCTAGAAAGCGAGAAGTATGGATTCGAGTCCTGTTGGAGCCTCAACTTTTCCCCTCATCCTCGAAACCTTGAAACGTGGGTTGGGTGCTAGTCTTTCGGATGAGATGATAAACCAAGGTCCAGCGTGCAATGTCTATTTACTTAATTTTTAATTTAATTTTATTCTTTTATATGGAGGATAATGGAATGAGCACTGTGTACTTTTTTACACCCAGCCCCCATGTGTATGCGGTTTTGTCAATTTTGTCATCTGTTCCCCCCCTGGCACACCATGGCCTACTCTTACGAAAAGCGGAACAGGTTTTAACGTGTGCGCAAGATGTTCTGCGTGCGTTCGCACACGGGGCCTCGGTTTATAGTCTCATCAGAAGGACTTTTTGGGGAGAGTGGAGTCTGCACTGATGTTAACTCCAGAGGAAAATATCCCCTTGAACGGGAATCGAACCCGGGTCGTCAGATTGCGAGCGCAATGCTCTAACCACTAGGCTATCCCGTCATGAGAGACATAAGGGAACTCGCAGCAACAAGTGCGTTGTCCCAGGCAAAATTCTGTGTGACAAATGCACTCTTACAAAACAGAAAAAGAACGGGTGGCGCTGCTGTTGTGGCGATTGCACTTTCCCTTGCGTGAGTGCCAGAATTTCATGCAAAGAAATCTGCCGCCAATACGACACAAATCAACACGATACAACACAACAACACTACTCAACACAAAACAACGCAATATGAAGTAATACGATACAACACAAGAAGATAACCCAACGCAATAAAACCCAACCCAACCCAACACACCACACTACACCACCCCACATCACCCCACCCCACACCACACCATACCTCACACTACGCACCACACCACCACACCACATCTCACACCCCACTACACCACACCTCACACTACACACCACAACACCATACCACACCACACCACACCATACCACACCTAACACCCACCCCACACAACCTCCCCCCCCCCCCACCTCACACTACACACCAAGCCAACACCACACCACACACCCCACACAACACACCACTACAACACCCCCCCCCCCACCCCCCACCCCACAACACCCCCCCACCTCCCCCCCTCCCCCCACAACACCCCACCTCACCCCCCCCACCCCCCCTCACCCCCCCCCCCTCCACCCTCCCCCCCCAACAAAACAAAGTCCCCAATACAGCGGGCGGCACTGACGTGATGGTCTTGAAGTAGGACCTGAAGAGCTCGGACTCGAAATTCTGCACCTCCCTGTGCTGCACAGGCACGTCGTCCAGGAAGGTGTCCAGCTCCACAGTCTTGTAGGCTGCCGTGCCGTACTCGTCCTGAACAGTTCAGAGAATCGTGGTGGTCGTCATCTTCATCTTCATCTTCATCGTCGTCGTGGTCATTATCATCGTTGTCGTCGTTATCGTCGTCATAGTCATCATTGTCATCTTCATCATCATCGTGGTCATCATTGTCATCTTCTTCATCATCGTGGTCATCATTGTCATTATCGTCGTTATCGTTATCGTCGTTATCGTCGTTGTTGTTGTCATGAACGTTGTCAACGTGGTCGCCACTACCATCATCATCATCACTTTCATGGTGGTGATGATGATGAAGGAGGATGAGGATGAGGAGGGGCAAGAAGAAGAAAGAAGGAGGAAAAGGAAGAAGAAAATGAAGAGGAAAGAGGAAGAGAGGAGGAAGAAGGAGGAAGGGGAGAAGAAGAAAGAGGAAGAGAGGAGGAAGGGGGAGAAGGAGAAGAAAAGAAAGAGGAAGAGAGGAGAAGGAGGAGGAAGAAGGGGGAGAAGAAGGAGAATAAAAAGAAAGAGGAAGAAGAGGAAGACGGAGAAAAGGGAGAAGGAGAAGAAAAAGAAAGAGAGGAGGAAGAGGAAGAAGGAGGAAGGGGGAGAAGAAAGAGGAAGAGAGGAGGAAGAGGAAGAAGAATGAGGAAGGGGGAGAAGAAAAAGATAAAGAAAGAGGAAGAGAGGAGAAAGGGGGAGAAGGAGAAGAAAAAGAAGATGGGGGATGAGAAGAAGAGGAAGAAGCGGAGGAAGAGGAGGAGGAAGAGCGGGAGGAGGAGGAGGGGAATGTGACAGCTACCACAATGTCGATGAATGTGATGATGTTTGCAATGATGTTAGTTTAATGGTGAACAGCAAGCAGCTGTAGGTCAGATGACAATATTCACATTCATACAGTAGCACATCTTAGTCTCCCTCCGTCTGCATGACCGACCGACAGACAACACACACACACACGCACGCACGCACGCACGCACGCACGCACGCACGCACGCACGCACACACACACACACACACACACCACACACACACTCTTTCTCTCTCTCTCACACACACACACACAAACACACACACACAACACACACACAACACACACACTCACATAACACACACACACACACACACACACACACACACCACACACACACACACACACACACACACACACATACACACTACACACACACACTGACCTGTGTGCTGTATTTTCCGATCCAAAAGTGAACATCGTAGAGGAATTTGTCAGAATCTTTATCCTTGTACGTCTGCAACAGCGAATAAAGAACCATGAAGCATACCCGGAAAAAAAGACTTTTATACATGTGAAAAGGGAGTGAAGTTCAGAGCCAATAATAAGCAATGATATATGAGACGGGATAGCTCAGTGGTCGGAGCACTCGCTTTCCCCAAGCTAAGGTTAAGCAGCATTGAGCGTGGTTACCACTTGGATGGGTGACCGTTTGTGCGCCTTGGCTTCAGTGCAGTCCCCCAGTTCACCCAGCTGTAAAAATTAATGGGTACCTGCCTCTTTAGGCTCAGGGAAGGTAAAGCAGCGAGGGAGAGGAGATGGGTGCTACCCTCAATATGCTGGCCCCTTGAGAAGCTGAGGTCTCTGACACTTCGCTCCCCTACGACCACATAGGCTATGGGACACCTTTACCTTTCATATAAGAGAGGCATCTTTTCTTTCTTCCAAAAATGACCGTATTTCAAACGAATTATTGTTATGCTTTCTATGAGCAAGAAAATTTACCAGTAACAATGATATATGCAAGGGGAAAATTGGAAATAATAACAACAATAACAATAATAATAATAATAATAATGATAATAATAATAATGTATGGTATTTATATAGCGCTGAATCTTGCAAATTAAACACATCGAAGCGCTTGCATTCAATTCATGTAATACAAAATATTAGAATGAACATATATCAAATTTATGCTCATACCACCTGAAAAGCGTTCTTTTCCGTTTAACCTGATTTAGCTAAACCACAAGCCGACAGACAGACAGACAGACAGACAGAGACAGACAAACAGACAGACAGAGACAGACAGACCGACCGACCGACAGAGACAGACAGACAGACAAGACAGACAGACAGACACACACTCATACTAACGTTCAGGATGATGTAGGAGTCTCCGTTGTAGAACTTGCCGTATTCGCTGACGGGCCACTCCGTGACCTTGAACTTGACGATCCTCCAGATCTGCAGCCCCACCTTCTTCCCCGCCTTCCTCCACGCCGGCTCGCTCTCCGCCGACTCCTCTGATGACAAGACACAACAGGCCACATAATACCGTGAGTTAACGTTAAGGACACACTTGTGTCGATCTGGGTGGATCGGTGGTCTAGAGGTAACGCGCCTGTCTAGAAAGCGAAAAGTCCGGGTCGGAAGTGTGCGGTGGTTCGAATCCCGTTTGGACCCGAAACTTTTCCCCCATCCACTGGACCACGAGTGGTGGTGTGGGCGCTAGTCTTTCGGATGAGACGATAAACCGAGGTCCCGTGTGTTACACATAATTATTTAACGCAGAAAAGACCAAACTGATGACTAATAACACCAACGGGATTAGCACTGATATCAGGGTTAATGACCGGAAGCTGGAAACAGTTCAAAGCTTCAAGTACCTGGGAGCCATTGTATCAGACCAGGGATCCAAGCCAGAAGTAGTATGCAGGACTGCACAGACAATAACAGCACTGTCAAAACTAAACACCATCTGGAGAGATAAAAATATCTCACTTATCTCCAAGATCAGACTAATGCGCTCCCTTGTCATATCCATATTTCTGTATGCCTGTGAATCATGGACTCTGACTGCAGATTTGGAGAGAAGAGTACAGGCGGTGGAGATGAGATGCTTTCGGAGACTCCTTGGCATCTCCTACAAAGACCACATAAGCAACGAAAGCGTGCATAACAGAATCCAGCAAACCATTGGACCCTATGAAAACCTTCTAACGATCGTGAAAAAGCGTAAACTTAAATGGTATGGGCATGTCACAAGATCCAAAGGACTTGCAAAGACAATTTTACAAGGCACTGTCCAAGTAGGAAGAAGAAGAGGCAGACCAAGGAAGAGCTGGGAGGATAACATCAGCGAATGGACAGGCCTAGAACTCAACAAAACCCCGAGAAAGGCAGAACAGAGAGAGGAATGGAAGGAACTGGTTGTTGAGTCTTTGAGGGTGCCCCCACGGTCGTCAGACTACGGGGCAGATAGATAGATAGAAAAGAACCCACGGCAACAAGAGAGTTGTTCCTGGCAAAATTCTGTAGAAAAAAAGCCACTCTGATAGGGAAAGAAATACAGTTGCAAATAGGAAAAAGATAACCCAAACAATGGGTGGCGCTGCTCTTGTGGCGACGCGCTCTCTCCAGGAAGAGCAGCCCGATTTTCACGCAGAGAAATCGGCCGTGACTTAAAATGGTATAAATAAAAAAACAAAAAAACAAAAATAAATGCTTCAGCTCGAGCCTCCTCGTAACACTATGGTGAGGTAAGGAACGACACACTGTGTCATTGTTGGTTTTTTCTCTCCTCGTTCCTCGGCTAGAGCTCCGAGGTTCACCACCAATGGCAAGATTTTTGTGTATAATAATAATAATAATAATAATAATGTATGGAATTTATATAGCGCTGAATCTTGTAAAGCAACATCAAAGCGCTCAGATGACAGAGTGTGTGTGTGTTTGTGTGTGTGTTTGTGTGTATGGTTGTGTGTTTGTGTGTGTATGTGTTGTGTGTGTTTTTGTGTGAGTGTGTGTGTGTTGTGTGTGTGTGTGTGTGTGTGTGTTTGTGAGTGTGTATGAGTGTGAGTGTGTGCTGTTGAAACTATGATGGAAATTTGGGTCAGAACATTATGAAAATGGGTTAAGGTGGCTAACAGTTTGTAACAGCAACAACAACACAACAACAACAAAGCAAAACAAAAACAATAACAAAACGCAAAAACAAAAAAGAAAGCACATTTTTCGTTGCGGAAAACGTCTGAGATGTCTAGAATTTCCACATAATTCAAGTCAAGTCAAAATTTTTTCCCAGATGGTACATTGAATAAGCAATGCATTGGCTTTTTTTCCCCATCAAGCCATCTGTTTATAACGTTGTTGTTGTTGTTGTCTTCAATTTAACGTCTGTTCCCTCTAAGTGATATTAGACAAATATTTATAATGTGTGTGTGCGTATGTGTGCGTGCGCGCGCATGCTTGTGTATAACTCAGCGCGCAGGTATGCGCGTGCGTGTATGTATGTACGCACACAAGCAAAGCTGCACTAAACACTGACTTATCTATCGTCCGACTCGCTGCCAAAACTAAAAAAAAGCTAAAAAAAACCATCCCACACAGGTCCACTTACTTTTCACTTTCCGTTCAATGTCAGAGCCGAAGAGAGCGAGGTTAGAGTCCTTCCAGTCGTACTGCTTGGCTTTACGAAGACCTGGCACCCACCAGACAAAATCAATGATAACCACACACGCTTTGAGGGAATTTCCCCCAAAGGCGTACGCGTGTTCGCGTGCGCTCGTACACATGCACTTGCAGACAGACAGACAGACACGCGCAGAGACTTTCACACAGACAGACACAGACATACACACACAAGATATATACGCACGTACTCAGTGTTACTGATCTCTTTCTCTCTCTCTCTCACACACACACACTCATACACACTCAATCAGTGTTACTGATTTATCTATCTATCTATCTATCTATCTATCTATCTATCTATCTATCAATCACACGCACAGGCGCACATTCCACACCCACACCCACACCACACCCAACACACACACACAAACGCACACACCCATACACACCTGCACACCACACCAATCCATACCCCCCAACACACCACACACATGCAAACACACATCACACCACATCCAACACACACACACACACACACCCACACACACCACACCACTCCATCCCCCCCCCCCCCCTTCCCCTTCCCCGCCCAACACACAAACACACACATTCACTTCACATTCACATACAGACAGAGAGAGAGAGAGAGAGAGAGAGAGAGAGAGAGAGAGAGAGAGAGAGAGAGAGAGAGAGAGAGAGAGAGAGAGAGAGGGAGAGAGAGAAATAGAAAGACCCCCCCCCCCCTCCACACACACACATACATCCTCTCTCTCTCAGCGTTACTGATCACAGACACACACACACAATCAGTGTTACTGACCACACACACAAACAAACACACACACCCATACACACACACATACATACACACACACACACACACACACAACAACACACACACACACACACACACAAACAACCACACACCACCCCACACCACACCACACCAATCCACACCAACACACACACATTCTCTCTCTCTCTCTCTCTCTCCCTCTCTCTCCTCTCTCTCTCTCTCTCTCTCTTCTCTCTCTCTCTCTTCCATAAAGACAACTCACCAGCCATGATGAATGATGCTGTAATGAAGTTCGGAGTTGTAAGCTTGGCCAATTAAGTCCTGCAACACACGTACAACAGACACACACATGGATCAGTTCTTTCTGAAATATTGATCACTGCTTCCAAGAGAGAGAGAGAGAGAGAGAGAGAGAGAGAGAGAGAGAGAGAGAGAGAGAGAGAGAGAGAGAGAGAGAAAGTGCATTTTCAAATAGGCCTTGACCCCTCATGAGGAGGGTGTGAATAATTATTCAAACATACAAAAAACATTGCATAGGAAACATTTGAAAACCAAACAGATATTATCATTAAACATCTAAAAAAAAAACCTTATACAAGAGAGAGACAGACAGAGAGAGACAGAGACAGAGAAGAGAGACAGCGCGCTCAAAACCGGAGAAGAGCTAGTTGTCAGTGTGTGTGTGTGTGGTGTGTGTGTGTGTGTGAGCGCGCGCGGGCGGGCGTGAAAGTGTGTGTGTGTACGTGTGTGTTTTGTTTCGCGCATGTATACATGAGGGGGTCGCGCGCGCGCGCTTACATGCTGCTGTTCTGTTACGTCGTCTGTTTTGTCTTCGCGCATGCATCACAGCATCCGACCCCCCCCCCCCCTCCTCTCTCTCTCTCTTCCGTCTCTCTCTGTCTGTCTGCACATGCGTGCATGCATGCATACGCGAGTTGTCTCTGTGTGTGTGTTTGCGTGTGCGTGCGTGCGCACGGAAGTGTGCCCGCACTACCTACAGCGGCTCTGTGGCGTTTTCAGCAGCCATTTTGCGTGGACACAGGCTCGGGCTGCTTCATGGCTGACTGTCTATAATTGTCTGTGTGTACTGATCTTCTTCACTTAGTGTGACTGGGACAGTTTTGTCCCCCCCCCCCCCCCCCCCCCACACACAGTGTTTTTGTGTAACCGTGGACAGCTGAAATCGATAGTTGCCATGTGATCTTCCGTCCTGTTAGCCCTACTCTCTATTG
>CM054146.1:29638555-29648555 GCA_028751875.1 Rapana venosa
GCGCAAGGGACATTGGTTTATCCTCCGATCCTAAAGACTAGCACCCAGTGGATGGTGGAAAAGTTTAGGGCACAAACGGGTATTTGGATCAAACCCGCAATTTTCCCATCATGAGCAGGTGCGTTACCTCTAGACCACCGATCTTCACATGTGTGTGTTGTGTGTGTGTGTGTGTGTGTGTGTGTGTGTGTGTGTGTGTGTTTGCGCGTGCATGCATGCGAGATTTTATGTGTGTGTGGTAAGTGTTTGTGTTCGCGTATGCATGCATATAAGTTTGTGTGTGTGTGTGTGTGTGTGTTTCGCGCGCGCATGCATGCTCTCTTTAGTGTGTGTGTGTGAATTTGTGTGTGTGTGCGTGCGTGCACACGCTGTGTGAGCATGGGCTTGCACACACACACACACACACGCACGCGCGCGCGTGCGCGCGCGCGCACACATATGTACGCACGCACGCACGCACGCAAAACAAATGCTTGTCAGCAGATTTACTTTCGAGTGTGCTAGTTTGTGCCATGTGGCGTTGTGTTTAGCCAAGATATTGGTGAAGAGTACCCCCCCCCCCCCCCTACTCCCTTCTCCTATATATTGACTCTGAATGCTAAAACGGGAAGGGCATAGGAGCGCGCGTGCACGCAAAACAACACCGCGCACACACACACACACACACACACACACACACACACACACACACACACACACACACAAGAGACTGAAGGGTCTCAAAGAGGCAGGCAGACAGACACTTTCATACACATACAGACATTTTCACACGCACACACGCACGCGCGCGCGCAGACGCGCACACACACTAACTGTAAACCGAGGTCCCATGTGCGAACGCACGCAGAACATCTTGCGCACACGTTAAAACCCGTTCCGCTTTTCGAAAGAGTAGACCATTATGTGCCGGTGGGAACAAATGAAAAATTTTACAAAACTGCAAACACACGGGGACGGGATGTAAAAAAGCACCTGAGTGCTTATTCCATTATCCTCGATATAAAAGAATAAATAAATAACACCCACACACACACACACCCACACACACACACACACACAACACCGACGCGAGATTGAAATCTCTCAGAGAGGGAGGGAAGCAGGACAAACATCTGTTTCTGCATGACCTGATGCTGACTATTAATTAACCTCTCTAGCAGATGTCAATTAAGCCAAAATGTATTTATTTATCACAACACATCAACGCCATTGATGCAGGTTAGGTGACACATGGCATTGTTGCAGTACGACGCATGGTAAATTATTAAGTAACATTCAACGCTGAGAGAGAGAGAGAGAGAGAGAGAGAGAGAGGGGAGAGAGAGAGAGAGAGAGAGAGAGAGAGAGAGAGAGAGGCACACACAGAGACATAGACACAAACACACACATACGCACGCGCGTGCGCACACGCACACACACAAATATGTATATCGGTGGTCTAGAGGTAAGGCGCCTGCCTAGAAAGCGAAAATCCTAGGTCGGAAGTGTGTGGTGGTTTGATCCCCGTTTGGGCCCGAAAATTTCCCCCCATCCATTAAACCATGGGTGGTGGTCTGGGTGCTAGTCTTTTGTATGAGACGGTAATCCGAGGTCCCGTGTGTTACACATAATTATTTAGCGCACCTAAAAGAACCCATGGCAACAAGAGAGTTGTCCCTGGCAGAATTCTGTAGGAAAAAAAAGTCATTCTGAAAGGGAAACAAGTACACAGTTTAAGTCAGGAAAAGAAAAAAAAATAATGAGTGGCGCTGCTCTTGTGGCGACACGCTCTCCCCAGGGAGAGCAGCCCGCCGTGAATTTAAGTGGTGTGAAAATGAAAATGAATCTCTCTCTCTCTCTCTGTCTGTCTGACGTCTGTCTCTCACTGCTGGATTACACTCACGAACATGCAGACTGGCCTTGAGTGGTAGAACGATTTGCTACGGAAAGCAAGAGGACTGCGGGAGGGAGGGGGGTGGGGGGGGGGGGGGGGGGGGGGGGGGGGGGGGGGGGGGGGGGGGGGAGGGGGAGGGAGTGGAGGAAGCTGGTTGCGAAAAAAAAATCAAATCTTCACTGGTGAACCCTACGGTTCCGAAGGGGTCTACGGGGATAGGTCGAAGGTGAAGGTGATGTTGAAGGTTAACTACGAAACACAAAGTGAGTCTACTAGCGCCGCTTAGAAACCCCCCAGACAATGACCCTGCCATGCCCGGCGTGTGCGCAGTTCACAGTGGGTCACACGTTTAAACTGTCCGAGTTAATTGGATTGTAGTGTAGTAGAGGGCCTGGTGCTGTCTGCGAATATAAAGGTGTCAAGTGTGAAGGGCAGCTAACTAACTAACTGCCGGTATACTTAAGTGGCCGAAATTGCAGATGCCAAAATGCTACATCATCACTCCCCTACCTGCTAACTGACGGTGATGCTGTCTTGTCTGTCTGTGTGTCTGTCTGTCTATCTGTTTGCCTGCCTGTTTGTTTGTCTGTCTGCCTGCCTGCCCGTCTGTCTGTCTGCCTGCCTGCCTGCCTGCCTGTCTGTCTGCCTGTCTGCCTGCCTGCCTGTCTGCCTGTCTGTCTGCCTGCCTGCCTGCCTTCCTACCTGCATGCATGCCTGCCTGCCTGTCTGTGTGTCTGTCTGCCTGCCTGCCTGCCTGCCTGCCTGTCTGTCTGCCTGCCTGTCTGTCTGTGTGTCTGTGTGTCTGTTTGTCTAAAGGAACGTTACAGTTGTACGTTTTCAGTACAGAGTGGTTCTGTTCAGAACAGTGATATATGGCAGTGTCCTATAGTGTGGTACAGTGCAATATCTGTCTGTCAGTTAATGTGCGTGTGCGCGCGCGCGCGCGTGTGTGTGTGTGTGTGTGCGTGCGCGCGCGCGTGTGTTTGTGTGTGTGTGTGTGTGAATCGGCTTTGTACAATAGTCACACATACACAAACATACATACACACACATCAACACCAATCCCGTTCAAGGGGATATTTTCCCCTGGAGTTAACATCAGTGCCGACTCCACTCTCCCCAAAAAGTCTTTCGGATGAGACTATAAACCGAGGCCCCGTGTGCGAACTCACGCAGAACATCTTGCGCACACGTTAAATCCTGTCCCACTTTTCGTAAGAGAAGGCCATTGTGTGCCGGTGGGAACAGATGACAGAATTTACAAAAACCGCATACACACGGGGAGTGGATGTAAAAAAGCACATAAAGCGCTTATTCCATTATCCTCGATATAAAAGAATAAAATAAAATAAAAATAAAACAATGTCGTTCACCATTGTACCCTGCACAACAGACACCCCACTACAGACTCGCCCTCCTCCTCTTGCTTCTAAAAAACAAACAAAAAACCACAACCGGATACCTCCCATGGTGACAACACCAAAGAAATGTTAACAGAAAGCAAAAACCCTGATGGTGGCAACACAAAAACAATGTGAACAGAAAACCCTCATGGTGACAACACATAATGCTAAGAGAAAACAGAAAACCCTAACAATGACAACACCAAAACAATGTAAACAGAAAACCTAACAACAGAAAACCCTAACAATAACATTACCCAAACAATGTCAATAGAAAACCTAACCTTGACAACACCAAAACGATGAAAACAGAAAACCCAACAATGACACCTCCAAAACGATGAAAACAGAAAACCCTAAGAACAGCAACACCAAAAACAATATAAAAACAGAACACCCTAAAGGTGACAACACTGACACAATCTGAACAGAAAACACAACAAAAACAGAACACAAAAACCAGAAAACCCTAATGGCGACAACACCAACACAATGTAAACACAAAACACGACAAAACCCCCCAGAAAACCCTAAAGGTGACAACACCAAAACGAGGCAGGACCCTGACACCTACACTTTACATCTACACAATGGCAGGCTGGAGGGGTGGTGGGGGGGGGGGGGGGGATAGAAGCAGATGTGTTTCCACTATTGTGTGCAGCTTGCCTTACAACAAACCAACCAACCAACCCACCTTTCCGACGGAAACGAATGTTTACACTGATTTGAGAGTAAAGCGTCAGTCACGACATGGCTTCAATTTAAACTCATGCAAGCAGGTCCTTTGTGTTAGTCATTTGCCATTCCAACCCCAGCATCCCCCTCCCCAGGCTGTGAACATTTAAAAAACAATCCCCCCCCCCCCCGCCAAGAACACACACACACACACACACACACACACACACACACGTAGAAAGCAGAGTCTTATTGTTTTGCAAAGGTGAAGAGAGTGCTTCATGACCATAACCATCAGCCTTTAGAAAGCCTTAGGGAATCAAGAACAACAACAAAAGTCCACCACCTCTCGTAATTTTGCAAAGAAGACGGAAGCAGACATTTTGCCAGATCTAGCAACGTCAACTTCCCCCATCCCCCACTCTGTAACACCCCTCCCCTAAAAAAACAACAACCAGGAACCCCCCCCCCCAACCCCCCTCCCCCCAACCCCCCAATAAAAACACAAAACCCACCAACAGATGACCCAAGACAAAAAACCAAAACAAACAAAAATAACAAAAAACGTCCCCACTCCCCAAAGAAACCCCCCCCCCCCCCCAAAAAAAAAAATCCAACCAACCAATAATCAAAAACAGAACAAAAATAACCCTTACCCCCCGCATTAACACATTAACAAACCCAACAACAACAACAACAACAACAACAACAACACACACACACACACACACACACACACACACACAACACCACACACACACACACACACACACACACACACCAAACCCAACTCCAAAGCAAACAAAGAACAAAAACACCCCCCCCCTATTTTCTGTTCACAAAAATCACAGTCATAATAAAGACCAAACAAAATACGCAAAGGACTTCAACATACGTGAGATTACAGAAGTAGTAACAAAAGTTTCTTAACAGTGATATCTTCAGTTTAACGTCTATTCACATTTAGTGATTTTAGAGGGTTTCTTAACAGTCCTGAAATCACGAATCGTGAGTTTTAACCTGGGATGCCCCAACTCTGTAGATGACAGGTAGGAATTTCAACAATCTCTGTTATCAAGTTATTTGATTTGACTTGATCTGGTTGAATCGGTTTGATTTGAAGACCTTCCATTGGCCTAGTCCCTTTAGTGTAAGCGGGCGTGCAATAAGGTGAAGTATACATATTTTTTCAGGCCACTCCAAAATTCATGTCACCAGCTCAGCAATGAGAACTGGGCACACCAGAAAGTACTTGGCATGCTCCCAAGGGGAGATTAGCTTTTATACTGAGCTGCAGAGCAGTTCGATCTAGCACCTGCCGAATTCTTGGCACCTGTAAGCGTGGCATAGCCTATGTTCACTCATCCTGAAGTCAGGTTATATAATGACGTCATCGGCAAATTTACATTTGTTTTCTTGGTTGAAGAAAAAAAAGGTGACCACTGTTCAGGCAAAAAATGAGGAGTTTATGTACGTTTATGGTTTGGTTTTTATGTTGTTGTTGTTGTTTTTAATATAAAGGAGAAAATGTATACCTTTTTCATTTTAAAACATCGTGGATGTTGCCAGTGACATCACAACTAGATCGACTTCAGGAGGACAGACCATTCGCTGTAAAACGGAGAAGGGATATTCTAAAACCTGTCGAATCTTAGGGGACCTCCCCTCCCTGGCCCCTACTCCCCTAAAAGTGACAGGCATGATTCAGTGAAGTCCCCATCATCACTTGCTGTCTTTAGTAATGGCTGTGGCACTCCCACAACACCCGTACACAGCGTGTGGCCACATCAGAGCTATTTCTATCCTAACCCCAGGACAGACGAAGTGAACTGTCCGCCATAATGATGGCCTCCAGCCAGAAGAGTAGAGAATCCATAATTATTAGCCTGTTGTTGCTGACTCGCACTCGCTTTCCCCCAGCCAAGTTAAGCAGCGTCGAGCGTGGTTACCAGTTGGATGGGTGACCGTTTGCGCGCCTTGGCTTCAGTACAGTTCCCCCAGTTCACCCAGCTGTAAATGGATACCTGCCCTCTTTAGGGTCAGGGAAGGTAAAGCAGCGAGGGAGAGGAGATGGGCGCCGCCCTCAATATGCTGACCCCTAGAGAAGTTGAGGTCTCTGACGCCTCGCTCCCCTACGACCTTATAGGTTATGGGACTCCTTTACCTTTACCTATTGTTGCTGGGTAACAGATTCACGTCATCTTCACAGTCAGACTTCGGTCAGAGATTTCAGCTTTTAACAAACAGACACTTTTTATTTCTTTCTTTTTATCATCATCATCATCATCATCATCATCATCATTGCTATCTATTTTTTCTATTATATATTTTAGTTACCTTTTAAAAGATTTCTTTATTTTATTTTATTTTTTTATACAGAATATGGCATTCCACAATACTACTGCCATGAAATGTGTAAGGGACTGTATGCTTGCGACAGATGGAGATCTGAGGCTTTAGGTTTCATAATTATGTTTGAAATCACCTGTACTGTGCAGGGCGAGATTTTTCTAGAAGAAATGTCAGCAACAAACATAAGGAGTGTGTGTGTGTGTGGGGGGGGATTAAACATCGTACAACTCTCAACCCTACCCCCTCTCCTTTTGCCTACAACCATACCAAAACATAAGAAAATCATACAACCCTTCTCAAGCCTCAACGAACATCATTCTCTTCCCTACCTGAAAGCTCAGTGAGACAAACAAACGCAATCCAACAACACTTCCAAAATCTACTACCAATAAAGGAAACGGAAAACAACACCTTCCACAATCAAATCAAAAGGGTAAACGTGTCCCATAACCTATGTGGTCGTAGGGGGAGTGAGGCATCAGAGACCTCAACTTCTCCAGGGGCCAGCATATTGAGGGCGGCGCCCATCTCTCCTCTCCCTCGCTGCTTGACCTTCCCTGACCCTAAAGAGGGCAGGTACCCATTGGCAGCTGGGTGAACTTGTGACTTAGTGACTGTACTGAAGCCAAGGCACGCAAATGGTGTGCCTAATATCGTCTAATATCATTTTAAGTGAACAGACGTAAAATTGAAGACACACGCAAACGGTCACCAATCCACTTGGTAACCACGCTCGATGCTGCTGAACATTGGCTGGGGGAAAGCGAGTGCTTTGACCACCGAGCGATCCCGTCCCCAAACGCATTCATAAATAAAATCCATAACAAAACAACCCCCAAAGAAGCACACACACACACACACACACACCACACACACACACACACACACACACACACACACACGAACTGAATGTCAAAGTCCTTCGGATGAGACTATAAACCGAGGCCCCGTGTGCGAACGCATGCAGAACATCTTGCGCACACGTTAAATCCTGTTCCGCTTTTCGAAAGAGTAGGCCATTGTGTGCCGGTGGGAACAGATAACAAAATTTTACAAAACTGCATACACACAGGGACTGGATGTAAAAAAGCACATAAGTGCTTATTCCATTATCCTCGATATTAAAAAAAAACAAAACCAAACAAACAATAAACAACAACAAACAAACGCACACACAATAATACAAAACTCGAAGTAAAACGAAAAGGAAAACACAAACAAACAAGTAACACATCAATCTTTTAGCACAGAAAGCACGATTTCCACGCTTGAGTGCCTCTAACGTCTTTGGTGCTTTCCATAAGGATTACATGGTGACTGGCCCAACACACTACTTCTCTCCTTGGGACAGGCATGTGACAGGGCGGGCAGAGGATCTGTGGCTGTGCATGGCTACTTGGTGTAATCTGATGGTAGATGGGGGAACATGATTCTCTGTCCGTCTGTCTGTCTGTTTCTGATGGTATAATGGAGAAACACGATTCTCTGTCTCTCTGTCTGTCTGTGTCTCTCTCGCTGTATGTCTGTCTGTCTGTCTCTCTCTGTGATGGTATATAGAGAAACATGATAATATCTCTCTCTCTCTCTCTCTCTGCTCTCTCTCTTCTCTCTCTCTCTGTGTCTGATGATATTTGGAGAAGCACAATTCTCTTCTCTCTCTCTCTCTCTCTCTCTCTCTCTCTCTCTCTCTCTCTCTGTGATGGTATATGGAGAAACATGATATTCTCTCTCTCATACACGGAGGTGGGGGGGGGGAGGGGGCAGCCCAGGTTCAAACTCACGATTCGTGATTTCAGCCTTAGTGGTTAGAACATTTCGCTCGCAATCTGACAACCCGGGTTCGATTCCCGTTCAAGGGGGATATTTTCCCCTGGAGTTAACATCAGTGCAGACTCCACTCTCCCCAAAAGCCCTTCGGATGAGACTATAAACCGAGGCCCCGTGTGCGAATGCACGAAGAACATTTTACGCACACGTTAAATCCGGTTCCGCTTTTCGAAAGAGTAGGCCATTGTGCGCCGGTGGGAACAGATGACAAAATGTACAAAACTGCATACACACGGGGACTATATGTAAAAAAAGCACATGAGTGCTTATTCCATTATACATAATTATAAAATAAAATTTCTCTCTCTCTCTGTGATGGTATACAGAAAACCACAATTCTCTCTCTCTCCCCTCTCTCCCTCCCTCTCTCTCTCCCCCCTCTCTCTCCCTCCCCTCTCTCTCTCTCCCTCCTCTCTCTCTCTCTCCCTTGGAAACAGAAGACAAAATTAACAAAACCGCATACACACGGGGCTGGATGTAAAAAAGCACATGGTGCTTATTCCATTATTCTCGATATAAAAGAAGAAATAAATAAATAAAACAATAAATAAATCCCTCTCTTCTCTCTCCCTCTCCTCCCTCCCCCCCCCCTCCTGTGTTCCCCCCCCCTCCCTCCTAACTCCCCAATCCCCGCAGCCAAAGCAGTCACTGATGTCTACACTTTACATACAGGTGCACGTTTGGGGATACACCACACCTGGCACGCCCTACCTAAGACCAACTTTTCCCGATCCTAACTTCCTACCTGCCACATACCCTTTAGAGATATGACATTATATTATATTACATGAAAAGAACAGATTATAAATGGACGACACGAAGATAGAACGGATGCACCCAGAGGAGGTGGTGGGGGGTGGGGTGGGTGGAGGGTATACGAGGTACGTGCAGTTTGGATAGTGTGTGTCAAGTCAAAGTCAAATTTGTACTTCTAGATGGTACATTGAATAAGCAATACATGCATTTAGTTGGGTTTTTTTTCCCCAACAAGTCTTCTATGTGCGTGTGTGTGTGTAGATCCGTTTTCAGGTGAGCTTGAGTATCAATACGCTTGCAGTATTTGTAGAACAGCTTAGGATTCTTAAGGTTTTTCTTGCACCAAACCTGTCCTAGTGGTAGCAGTGGCAAAACACACACACACGCACGCACGCGCGTGAGAGCTCTCACACACACACACACACACACTCTCTCTCTGTCACACTCACACACACACACACACATGCGCGCACGCACACACAGAGACACACACGGCTTAAGATTTTCTGCACTTGTGCAGGCCCATAGCAATGGAGACATACATTGACACAATTAAAAAAAAAACTAGGGGGGGGGGGGGGGGGTGGGAGAGAGAGAGAGACAGAGACAGAGACAGAGACAGAGAGAAGGACAGAGACAGAGAGAGGGACACAGAGAGACATAGAGAGAAAGAGAGACAGAGAGAGAAAGACAGAGAGGGAGGGAGAGAAAGAGAGAGAAAGAAGGGAGAGAGAGGGAGAAAGATAGAAAGAGAGAAAGACAGAGAGAGAGAGAAACAAAGAGAGAGAGAAAGAGAGACAGAGAGAGAGGGAGATAAAGAGATAAAGAGAGAGAGAGAGAGAGAGAGAGGAGTAGAGAGAGAAAGAGGTGAAGACAGAGGCAGACAGACAAAGACAGAGAAACAGACAGTCAAACAGACAGACAGACACATAGACAAGAGGTATAATATATACTTACAATTCACATGGAGATAGGTTTGTAAACTGATCTCAAAATGGGAGATTTGACATCCTGTATCAGACAGTACAGAAAATATCATCTGTTTCCCCAGCACCTGTACTGTCCCTTTAGTCTAAAAGATGGGAAGGGGGGGGGGGGGGGGGGGGGGGGGGGG
>CM054146.1:29653555-29661055 GCA_028751875.1 Rapana venosa
AGAGAGAGAGAGAGAGAGAGAGAGGAGATGAGAGAGGAGAGAGAGAGAGAGAGAGAGAGAGAGAGAGATTGTTATTTTAAAGAAACTCGTCTTGCGTTCCAACCAGCACGCAACGGCCTACTCTTCCGAAAGGTGGAACGGGTTTCAACGTGTGCGCATGATGTTCTGCGTGCGTTCATTCCGACACGGCATATCGGCTTGTACTCTCATCCAGAAGACTGTCAAGGAAGTAGAGTTCAGCTCCAGGGGCACAATGCCCTCGAACAGCTACAGGCGTCATCGTGGTGGATCGAACCCACGCCCTTAGATCACGAACTCAACGCTCTGACCACTAGGCCATTCAAAAAAATATTTTTTTTTATTTTATATTTTATTTTATACTACTTTATAAGTCAGGGCAGATTTCTCGGCGCAAAAATCCAGGCTGCTCTCGCCAGGGCTAGGAGAGCTCGTCGCCACAAGAGCAGCGCCACCTTTTGTTATTTTTTTCTTTTCCTGTCTGCAACTGTATATGTTTCCCCCATTCCGTATATAGAAGGGGACGGGATAGGTCAGTGGTCGGAGCACTCGCTTTCCTCCCCAGCTAAGTTTAAGCAGCATCGAGCGTGGTTACTACTTGGATGGGTGACCGTTCGCGCGCCTCGGCTTCAGTACAGTTCCCCCCAGCTGTAAATGGGTACCTGCCCTCTTTAGGGTCAGGGAAGGTAAAGCAGCGAGGGAGAGGAGATGGGCGCCACCCTCAATATGCTGGCCCCTAGATAAGTTGAGGTCTCTGATGCCGTACTCTTCTACGACCTCATAGGTTATGGGGCACCTTTATCTTTTTTAAATTCCATAGAAAATGAAATCCATTACAAATGATGACACGGCCTCTCTCCCTGCCAACAACACCTGTTTACACGAGTGTTTAGCCTATCAAATTTGATGTCATATGACACATGTTGTATCTGCATCTAACACCAAGCCTTTCCCTGCGTTGTAATTGCTCCGCGTGCGCGTGCGTGCGTGCGTGTGTGTGTGTGTCTTGTGTGTGTGTGTGTGCGTTGTGTGTGTGTGTGTTCAGTGTGAGTGTGTGTGTGTGTGTGTGTGTGTGTTTGTGTGTGTATGTGTGTGTGTGTGTGTTTGTGTGTGTGTGTGTGTGTTCAGTGTTGTGTGTGTGTGTTCAGTGTGCGTGTGTGTGTGCATGCGCGCGCGACTATAAACATGCACGCCTGTGGGCATTCCCGTGCATGCATGCGTGCGTGTATGTGCGCGCCTGCGCGCGTGTGTACTTAAAAACCAGTTATTCGTACACTTGCTTTAAACCAGCATTCTTAACTACCATTCGTAACAGCAGCGCCCGTAACATCCCACTCTACTTTCCCTTCAGCTCTAGAATTCAACAACATCTGTTGTCCTTCTGATTGTAATTATTTACGTCCTAGCAGGGAAATTTCGAACATCTGTACTACAGATCCAGTCCATCCCGTTATCCTTACTCATTTCCCGGTGACCTTGCTTAAGTACCTACACAGGACACTATGTAGTTTCACTTTTGGTTACAAGGATTTGTTTCATTAAAAGTGCGTCCTGCTTTAAGGATGAGCCCTAGAAAGGCTACACGCCGGTATTAATTTGGGGGTCATGTAGTATCTTCTATAGAGTGTGAGTGGGAAAAAAATGTTGGTGATTTTCACAGATTTTGTTAAGCATGAAAAAATAGACTGTGCACTTGTTTTGGGGGATCGAGGACATAGAGAGCAATACCAGGTAGTCACGAGAAAAAGTTGGAAATAATCATCAAATGAGGTTTGCCTGTATTCCTACAGCGTTGACCTCGCGCATGCATATTGCGGTAAGGAAGCTAGCAGACGACAAAGGACTGAGGAGTTACAATGTTTGCTGAAAAATTAAAAAATTTCAAACCTGCCATATTTGCTCAAAATCACACGAGCTTTGAGTCAGAGGCTAGTCTTTCACAAAAAGTGGTTTTTATTTTTGTGAATGCCTTAGTACGCGCGGTATGAATATAAAAGTCACATAGAAAAACAGAAGGAAAAGAGCGGATTTTTTAAATACCGGTGTGCAGCCAAACAAGGCACAGGAAGTTTGTGTGGCCGTCTCAAGGTCGGCCTGACCTTTCTTTCAGTCAGTAGCGTGTGAAAGGTAGATCTGGAGGCCAGCATCAAAGTCTTATGGCTGATTAATCACCCCTGTGGCTTGACCAGTAGCTTAGTGGCCCCAACTCGACCTCCCCCCACCCCACCCCACACACACACTTGTGGGCAAGAAGCTTGTGCTATCTGACCAGGTCAAACCGCGGAAGTTTGTGTGGCCTGTAAATTGACCTACACTCACTCTTAAAGCTGTTTCTTTAAAAGGAAAAAAAAAAGAATTCGGACAAGGAAGTATTGAGTTGTCATTGTTCTTTGTTTCTTTTTGCTTGGCTTTGTTTAGACACACACACACACACACACACACACACACACACACACACACACACACACACACACACACGAGAGTATCGTAAAAAAAAAGCGCTCATTTTCCTGCTTTCAAAATCTGATACTCGACTGTTAAAACAGTGTTCAGAATTATTTTTTTTTACGGAACATTTAACTAACTGTAAGAGCAAACGAGTAAAACCGCAACACCCAAGTGTTAGGAAGAACAAAATTAATTTTTTCGGTTTATTCAAAACCTTCTTCAGGCTAAAAGATTGGCCACTATTTAACTGTTGAATTCAGATATAGATATAGATTACGGATAAACTGGTCGTTTGCTGTAAAACTCATTTGCCTACGAAAAACAAACAAATAAAATAAAATCCCCAAAGCAGCAACAACTCCTTAAACTCCCCCCTCCCCCCTACACGAACCCGAAAAAAGAGCCCCCAAAGCCCCAGAACCACCACACTAACCCCCCCCCCCCCCACAACAAAGAAACAAAAACAAAAAAAAAAAAGAAAGAGAAAGAAAGAAAGAAGAAGACCCCTCAAAACAAACAGAAAACCCTTGGGAGAAAGATCACCACCAACAACTCGTAAAACCATTACACATTTCCCACTTCCTTTTCGACACAAAAGACCATTCTATTAGAAAGTTAAGGATCACCATAACCTTTACAAGGACTCTTTTTTCCTGCTTTGAAATAAAAGGACGTTTCCATTTGTACAGCACTTTTTTTTTTAAGGACAACGATTATATCTGCGTTTTCTTCTTCTTCTTCTTCTTCTTCTCCATTTCTACAGTCACTTGTATTACTGATAACAGCACCAGGAAAATCCGGTTATTGTTTATAATATTATTATTATTATTATTATTATTATTAATAATAACAGTAAATGTTCTCAATCTGTTTCTATAATCACACTTTCCCTATGAGAGTGGCCTTTTTTTTAAAACATAATTTTACCAAGGGAAAACTTTCTTTTTTGCTGTGGGTTCTTTTACATGCGCTGAATGCATGTTGCGTACAAGGGCCTCGGTTTGTCGTCTTGTCTGAAAGACTAGCATCCGGACCGCCATGTCGTCTTGTGGATGGAAAAACGGTCCGGCCATACACGGGGTTTGAACCTTTATCTCTCGCTCTCTAGGCGGAAACCTGACTTTCAGACCACCAATCCATTGTTCAAAGGACCCTTAAAATACTAATTTGAATTATTTCATTTCGAAGATAATGAATAAGCACTCATGGGGGTTTTATGCATCCAGTCCCCATGTGCATGCAGGTTTTCATTTTTATTTTAAAAAGTCCTCTAATTCCCACATGCACATAATGACCTACTCTTCTGAAATGCGGAAAAAGGTTTTAACAGATTTTCCTGGCGCAGTTATCTGTAATACTTGTGACTTTGCGTTCGAACACGGGGTCTCGGTTTATGCAGTCTCATCCGAAAGACTTTTTTTTCGGGGGGGAGTGGAGTAGGCTCTGAAACTTAACTCCGGGGGAAAAAAAAAAAAATCCCCTTAAACGGGTGTCCTAGTAGTTGCTCGAACCTGGACTCGAACCGGGACAGACGAATCGCGAGCGCAACGGTTCTATCCACCAGACTATCCTGTAACCCCCCCCCCCCCCCCCCCCCCCCCCCGCCCACCTTCCCCCATCCATCCCCCAATCACACCGTTTTTATTCTGTCGGCCCTAGCACTCTTGCTGACTGACTAACAGAGCTGTTGGACTGGGCCAGTCTGGGATTGATGACCAGTCGGCTTGCCAGACCAGTGTGGGAAAAGATCGATACATGTATCATAATATTATCAGGTCACTTGAGGGGTCGCTGTGGGGAGGCGGGGATAGCCAAGTGGTTAGAGTCTCCAGCTCCCTGATCTGACGGCCCCTGTGTTCCAGCCTCCATCGAGGCACCTGTTTCGAGGGGATTTTTTTTCTCCCCCTTTGGAGTTTAACGTCAGTACGGACTCCACATCCCGGAGAGTCCTTCGGATGAGACTGTCAACCGAGGTCCTGTGCGCGAACGCACGTGGAACATCTTGCGCACACGTTAAAACCCGTTCCGCCTTTTGGAAAAATAGGCCATTGCGTAGAAACGGTTGACAAAAAAAACAAAAACAAAAACAAAACAAAACGTGCACACTGGTGTCGTGGATACACACCATCCCCGAAGTCGGAATGCGGCTACCTTAATGGTGGGCAACAACAAACAAGTCGCATACACCAAATCTCGACACTGGCAAACCTTAGTGCTCTATCCCTGGAGCGAACATCCCCTCCACTCCCAACCCCCCCAAAAAGGAAAAAAAAAGAGTTCTAAACAAATCATTACCTTTGAAATCATTACTGATACGCTGATAAAACTGAAGCCATGCTTGTAGGGACCAAAAACAAACTCTCTTCCATTACAACAGCTTCAATAGAATTCGGCAATGCATCAATCCCTCTATCCACTGCTGTAAAGTATCTAGGGGTCATAATTGACAACACACTCTCTATGCAAAAATTCATCACCCAGACCTGCCAGTCATGCTTCTATCAATTACGGCGTATTAGTGCAATTCGAAAGTACCTGTCCACAGACGCAACATCCAAACTCGTGGCATCTCTCATTCTTTCACGTCTGGACTATTGCAATTCTCTTTTGGCTGGTCTGCCAGCATCATCTATCCACTCCCTTCAACGTATTCAAAACTCTGCAGCTCGACTAGTCCTCAGAAAGAAAAAATCTGAGCACATTACCCCTCTCTTGCGATCTCTCCACTGGCTGCCTGTGCCACAAAGAATAAACTATAAGATCAGTACTCTCTGTTACAAATGCCTCCACAAAACAGCACCCTCCTACCTCTGTGAATGTCTCCACCTGTACACCCCTTCTCGTTCCCTTCGCTCAGCTGCAGATTCCTTGTGCTTACAAACACCTAGATTCAACCAGTCAACTGTTGGCCGTCGCTCTTTCTCTGTTTCTGGTCCATCCATTTGGAATGGCCCCCCTATCTCTCTTCGCCAAAGACCTTCTTGTGACACTTTTAAATCTGGCCTCAAGACATATTTGTTTCAAACCTAAGAATTTCCTATCCTTTTTCTTTTCATAGCTATCCCTGCTTTTCAACAGCCCAAAATTCTATCACCCTGCCAAAGTGTATGACGAGTGTGTGTGTGTGTGTGTGTGTGTGTGTGTGTGTGTGTGTGTGTGTGCATTTGGACTTGTTAGAACTATTACTTGCTATTGGTTGCATGACTGTGTAAGAATGAGTTGAGTGCAAGCGCTTTGATTTGTCTGTGCAAGATACAGCGCTATATAAATTCCATTTATTTATTATTATTAATTATTTACATGCTCATTTAAGCATGTATGTAAATGCGGGTGGCTGAGAGACGAGAGGACTGGAGAAAGGTGGTTGACAAAGCTTCGAAGGCATCCCCAAAGGATTCGGAATCTGAGGGATCGGTGACGGTGGCGGTAAATGCCTATTCATTTGTCATATGAACCGATATAGTGACTGATTGGGTAAAAGGGATAAACGAAATCAAGCAACCTTAATTAGAACAAAAGTGAAAAACTCTCTACTGAACGGAAACATCCCAAAAAATGAAAAAAATTGGTCTTCGGTATAGCACACAGAGGGAATGATGAAGAACTGAGATGTAAAATTGTTTCCAGTAAATAGTCTATTTGACCAGTGTAGTGATTTACGTAAATCAATAATATTAACCCTTTCTATGTAACCTATTAACCTTTCCTATGTAACCTATTAACCTTTCCTATGTAACCTATTAACCTTTCCTGTGTAACCTATTAACCTTTCCTATGTAACCTATTAACCTTTCCTATGTAACCTATTAACCTTTCCTATGTAACCTATTAACCTTTCCTATGTAAGCAGCTGGTAACTGTGAAACGTCACTTCCGATGTTCAGCACATCAATCATCAAAGATGGTTTGACAGAAATATTGATATAACACTCGTATATCATTGGGTTCGATTTATTTTTCGTTCCTCGGCTAGAGCTCCGAGGTTCACCAAATAGTGAGATTTTGCGTACGCGACCGTTGCTTTTTTTTTTTATTATATAAAAACCCACCATTAAGGTATCCGCATACCGACATCAGGGATTCGACTCATTCAAAATGGATGGCTTAAAGAACTGTGTATACAGCTACTACCGGACATAACTGCCATTGCACAATGCAGTGAATTTGCACATGCGTTTGTAAGATAATAAAGTCTCCATATTTGGCGATGGATTTGCCAGTTTCAAGTGGGTCCCAAGATAGACGGCAGGGATCAGGTTTCTTTCTGTGCGATGAAGGAAAAAATGTACTACGGGCTGGAGAGGAAAATTCGCGATGACGATGAGGACAGGAAATTTCCCTCACTCTCCTCCTTGACTTGAGAGCTGTTCAAGGCAAACATGAGTCTCGTGTGTGTGTGTGTGTGTGTGTGTGTGTGTGTGTGTGTGTGTGTGTGTGTGTGTGTGTGTTGTAGAGTATTCTCCTGAAACACATTCAGTTTGGTTCTAAAAGTTACTAACTGTTTTGTCGCGGATTATTATGATTTTTTTTAATGATAATGAATTTGATGACGATGACGATGAAGATGATGATAATGATTATGAAAATGGTAATAGTGATGAAGAAAATGACGATAGTGATGATGAAGATGAGGATAGTGATGATGAAGACGATGGTAGTGGATGATGAAGATGATGGTAGTGATGATGAAGACTATGATAGGGATGATGAAGATAATGGTAGTGATGATGACAGTGATGATGAAGACAATAGTGATGATGAAGACGATGGTACTGATGATGAAGATGATGACAGTGACGATGAAGATGATGATGAAGATGATGGTAGTTATGATAATGATCTAATCTCCTACACTATGATCAAATAATCTCTCAACAGAAAAAAGTGTTCATAAGTATAAAGTGGACGCAGTAATTTAGGCTGGCGATGTGATCACTGTTATCTTAGTCACACGCTCATTTAAACACGTACAGTCATATGTATGTTATTCACAATCTTATTCAAACAGCTAGTCAGCTCTATGTTGTTTATACG
>CM054146.1:29668555-29686055 GCA_028751875.1 Rapana venosa
TTTTTGGTTTTCTTTGTTTTCAATAGATTTTTTTTAAAGGCTGGGATTTGTAACAATTTGGCGGCCGTATTACATTGGTGTTTTTTTTTTTCGGGGTGGGGGGGGGGGGGGGGGGTTGCGTTCGTCTATTGGACTATTTCAATGACAACAAAATGTAATGTAGAATAGCTAATAGTCTCCATTTCAAACACATTTTTGACCAGCTATAACCCCCCCCCCCCCCCCCCCCCGCTCCCTCCCCACTCCCCCCCCCATGGGGACGGGATAGCTCAGTGGTCAGAGCACTCGCTTTCCCCCAGCTAAGGTTAAGCAGCATCGAGCGTGGTTATCACTTCCATGGGTGACTGTTTGCGCGCCTTGGCTTCAGCACAGTCCCCAGTTCACCCAGCTGTAAATGGGTACCTGCCCTTTTTAGGGTCAGGGAAGGTAAAGCAGCGAGGGAGAGGAGATGGGCGCCGCCCTTGATATGCTGGCCCCTTGAGAAGTTGAGGGCTCTGATACCTCACTCTCCTACGACCACATAGGTATAGGACATCTGTACCTTTTTGTTTTTTTATAACCCCCATCTTCTCCCCAAACATCACCAGACATGGATCATTAATGAAGCGAGACGGGAAGATAAAATATATCATAGCCTTAAACAGACATTAAAACAGAACAGCGTGATTAATGAGTCTGTTACATACACAGGTGGAAAAGGAAGGTATGTATGTATGTATGTATGTATGTATGTATGTATGTATGTATGTATGTATGTATGTATGTATGCATGCATGTATGTATGTATGTATGTATGCATGTATGTATGTATGCATGTATGTATGTATGTATGTATGTATGTATGTATGTATGTATGAATGTATGTATGTATGTATGTATGAATGTATGTATGTATGTATGTATATGTAAGTATGTATGTATGTATGTGTGAGTGTATGTGTGTATGTGTTTGTGCGAGTACTGTGGTGTGTGTAATGTGGATGTGTGTGCAATGTGGTGTGGTTTGGTGTGGTGATCGATCGATCGAGAGAGAGAATGAATGAATGAACGATTGAATTAATGAATGCTATTTTTCAAGGGTTGCAGATAAGCATTCACAATTCTTTTTTTCAACCGACCCTTTGCCTTGTTTAGGGACTATCAAAACAAAACAGAAAAAAACCCTAACCAAAGGAAATAACAGCACCCCCCCCCCCCCCAAAGAAAAACCCCAAACAAACAAAAACAACCCAACAAAAACAACAAAACAAAACAATACAAAAAATCCACCACCACCACCAACAACGCTGCCAAAAGAGAGAGAGAGAGAGAGAGAGAGAGAGAGAGAAGAAAATGCACGCACATCTGCCCCCCCCCCCCCCCCTCCCAATCAAGAGAGAGAGAGAGAGAGAGAGAGAGAGAGAGAGAGAGAGAGAGAGAGAGAGAGAGAAGAGAGAAGAAAATGCACGCACATCTGCCCCCCCCCCCTCCCAATCAACAACAACAACAACACACACACACACACACACGCACGCACGCACGCACACACATCTACTTAATATCCACTCACCTGGCGAATTGTTCCAACACAAGTTTTCACTTCACTGGTCTCTGTGTGTCTCTCTCTTTCTCTCTCTCTCACACAACTCTCTACACACACAGTGCACTACCTTGGCTGGCTGTGTCCCTCAAGTTTTTATGCCTGTCGCACGACCCTGCAGTCTACGTCACTCACTCACTCCTCCCTATGTGTGTGTGTGTGTATTTCGCAAGCACACAGTTCGTCCCCAAAAAACCCCAACTGACGTGTCTGACTAAATGTGACGCTCCGCCACAAAATGGGTCGGACTGCACCAGGGGGTCAATTTCTAGTTATCGACATATAGTATACATTTGCAATAAAATGGCTATCCACTTCAAAAAGCAGAATGAAAATTGAATAACGGCTATAGTTTTATAATCAATATATCAAAATCAACAACCTGACCCCCCCCCCCCCCCCATCTGCCTAAAATAGCTCCTAGCGGAAAAGTGGGTCAGGTGCCAAGCGACTCATTTCGTGGTGGAGCGTCATTAAGGTCCTGTTGGACACAATGCGTTCAGATTTTGGTGAATGTTCTGCAGTGGCAAGATTAGAGAGAGAGAGAGAGAGAGAGAGAGAGTGTGTGTGTGTGTGTGTGTGTGTGTGTGTGTGTGTGTTCTCTATGGTTTGTATGTATACAATAAGAGTATGATGCTCTGGATGGATGAAAAAAGATGAAACACTGTTTTTGACTGTGTTTGGCAATCGAAGTCTTGCCATAAACAAAGATAGTGAAGTTAATGTCGTAATGTTGTTTTAAAGCATTCCGATTTGAAAAGTGGTGATCAGGAATGTTGCAACAAAGAAATAAAGTGCGTATTTTATCGTAATCACACAGAACTGCTGGGGAAAAAAAAGAAAGGTATAAGTGAGTTGCTATATAACAACATAGTTTCATTGGTTATATTCATTCATTTTTATTTTTATTTTATTTTATTCTATTCTTTTTATATCGAGGATAATGGGATAAGCACTTATGTGCTTTTTTACATCCAGTCCCCGTGTGTATGCGGGTTTGTAAATTCTGTCATCTGGAACAGCCGGTGGGAACCACTGGAACACACTGGCCTACTCTTAGGAAAAGCGAACAGGATTTAACAAGTGCGCAAGATGTTCTGCGTGCATTCGCACACGTTCATCATGAAGTGATACAGGGCGAGTGAATGGCGTTGCATGCAAAGATTGTCTGTGTAAAAAAAACAATGTAGTATAAATATTATTGGCGATTAGTATCACTTAATAATGGAACGTCCAAAGTTTCCCCGAGCTTTGGAAAGAAATGTTTCCGCTATTTCAGTTACCCTGAAGTAAAACCTGAGGCATATATTTCTGTCTATTCGATGTTCCATGTTTTTTTTTCCTTCATTCTCTTCAGACAAAAGTTACAATTGAGCAGATTCATTACCAAGAGCGAAAGTTGCGTTAAATGATTTTTAAAAAATGCTCACTACATTATATTACTGTCACACACAGTGTTGTAGTACTCTTTAGTGATGCAAATTACATATGTTACAATTAATGTTTCAAGAAATATCCCCATGTCTCAATAGGGGTAACGGATTTATCAAATATTGAATCGCGCGCGCGAGATTGTAAACTTTAGTCCCGTGTGCGAACATACGCAGAACATCTTGCGCACACGTTAAAACCCGTTCCACCTTTGTGAAGAGTAGGCCCTTTGTCCCGGAGGGAACGGATGGCAAAATTTTACACACAAAAACTGCATGTACACGGGAACAGGATTTGAAAAAAAAGCACAGGTGTTAAAATAGAACAGGTACAGGTGTTAAAATAGTACAATCAATAAATGAATAACTCAATGAAAAGAAAATTAGGAAACGAATAAAATTAATAAATAAATCCTCCCCCCCCCCCCCCCCCCCCCCCCCCCCCCCCCCCCCCCCCCCCAACGACTCCTGAAGGAGTTAAGGCTGAATGAGGCTGGAGTCAACACGGAGGCATTTCTGTCAGTTTGGTTTAAATAGTTTTTATTCAGAAATGAGTATAAGCATTGAAAAAAAAAGCATTTTGGAATCATAGCAACAACAAGCTTGTAGCTTATGGTGTGCTCAATTAAAGAAAGAAGATTAACATGAACATGACGGCTGCTGAGCTGCAAAATGTAAACCGACAACAACAAAAACTAAACCGAAAACAACAAAAATTTAAACCGACAACAACAAAAATTTTCATGGATTACAATCTTTCATAGTGTAAAAGAAAAAAAAGGAAACATAACACAAGGAAACATATCGATTTGTAAACGCACAAAAAGTATTGGGAATAGAAAAAAACTAGACAAGGAGAGAGAGAGAGAGAGAGAGAGAGAGAGAGAGAGAGAGAGAGAGAGAGAGAGAGAGAGAGAGAGAGAGAGCAACTTAGGGAAAATAACATCTTCAAGGCCAAAACTACTGTTAGTTCAAATAATACTTTAGTTATAAATCTACTTAAGCAGTGGCAATCATTGAATACATCGTGTACTTATTTCACATAATCATTGGCAAAACATTGCTACTCACTTTCTACAAACTATTTCTTGCCTTCTTTTCAACAATCACACATACATCAATGAGAAGCAAAAAAAGAGTTAAATCAGTTGTATCAGTTTCCGTAACTTCCTACCTTTTTGCTACCTTTACTAACATTTCCTACAGCTGAACATTACCACGTGTATTTCTTTTCTTTCCTGCTCGCTGCCCTCCCCTCCCCCCCCCCCCCCCGTCCTCGCGCCCCCACCCCCACCTTCCTCCCCCAAATGCCATATGACAGAGCTAGTGGTGTGAAAAGTGTCTGGTACGCTTTCAACTTCGGTTTCCGCGTTAATTGTTTCTCCTGTGGCGGGCTGGGGCTTGAGGTAGCTTTTATTTTTTTCCGGGTCGGTGAAAATCAAAAATAGCTGTGGAGTGGCTGTTTATTCATAGGGCTTGGGACATCGCAGGACTTAAGAAATCATCGTTGTTTTTTTTGGTTTTTTTTTTGGGGGGGGGGGGCGGCATGTGACCATTACTCAGAGGAGGCAGGCACTACGAAATTTAAGATGGAATTTAAGCAATACTTGTCGTTTTCTCTTCAAAATATAGGTCTTTACGCGTTTAGAGGTGTTAAATTCGTTTCAGTTGTGCAAAATGTTTCTTTTGTAGTGTAAGAGAGAGAGAGAGGAGAGAGAGAGAGAGAGAGAGAGAGAGGAGAGGAGAGAGAGAGAGAGAGAGGGGAGAGAGAGAGAGAGAGAGAGAGAGCAGAGAGAAGACAGAGAGAGAGAGAGAGAGAGAGAGAGAGAGGAGAGAGATTTTCCACAGCAATTTTAGTTATTCCAACCAGCTTTTCCTATCTTCTGAATTGTATTCAGTTTTTACAAAGTTTTAAATAATTTTAATCCCGAAGTTGGCTTACTGCTACCTAAATGGTGGTGGTTTGGTGGGGGGGGGGGGGGGGGGGGGGGGGTAGGAGAGGAACGGTGCAAAACGCAAAAAATCTCATCATTGATAAACCTTGGAGCTTTAGGTAAAGGTAAGGTAAAGGAGTCCCATAACCTACAAGGTCGTAGGGGAGCGAGGCGTCAGAGACCTCACTTCTCCAGGGCCAGCATATTGAGGGCGACGCCCATCTCCTCTCCCTCGCTGCTTTACCTTCCCTGACCCTAAAGAGGGCAGGTACCCATTTACAGCTGGGTGAACTGGGGGAACTGTACTGAAGCCAAGGCGCGCAAACGGTCACCCATCCAACTAGTAACCACGCTTGACGATGCTTAACTTGGCTGGGGGAAAGCGAGTGCTCCGACCACTGAGCTATCCCGTCCCCCAGCTTTAGACCAAGAACGAAAACAAACAAAATCCCCCCTCCAACACCAACCCCCTTCCCCCGAAAACAAACAAACAAAAAACAACATTTATTTGAATAAGGTTTACGATATACGTGTGCGAACGCATGCAGAACACCTTGCACACACGTTCAATCCTGTTCCGCTGTTCGAAAGAGTAGGCCATTGTGTGCCGGTGGGAACACATGACAAAATTAAAAAAACCACATACGCATGCATAAATAAAATGTAAAAAAAAATTTCATCTGAGCGCTTTGATTTGTTGCTTTACAAGATTCAAGCGCTATATAAATTCCATATAATTATTATTATTATTATTATCTATTATTTATACTACAGTGTTTAGATTTTAAGGATCGAGAGAAATTAATTTTTTTAAAAAGAAAGAAAACTTTGAGCGAGTTACACACACACAAACACATTACCTTCACCTAATATATACAGACGTCGTATCTCTGGCCTTTCGCAAGACATCTCACTCAATACAGTTTTATTTGCACACGGGCATCCGCAACCCGCCTCTCCTCTCCTCTCCTCTCCTCTCCTCTGTCTCTCCAGTCATCATCGTGGCCAATCCCTCCTCCTCCCTCCTAAACCCCTCCCCCCATCCCCCCCTTCAACCTCCTTCCGTCATGTTGACATCTTTCTGTGTCAGTTCTAAAGATGGAACAATGCAAAAAACCCCAATGTACAAATTTGAGAGAAGTAACTGATGTCATTTTCCACCCACAAAAATGTGACGTTTTTCTATGTAAAAGTTATTGTATTGTATAGTATTGCACCGTATTGTATTGTAGTGTATTGCATTGTATTGTATTGCACTGTATTGTATTGTACTATATTGCATTGTATTGTATTGTATCGTTTCGTTTTGTAGTGTATAGTCACGGCAGATTTCTCTGCGTGAAATTCAGGCTGCTCTCCCTGGGGATAGTGCGTCGCCACAGGAGCAGCGCCTCCCATTATTATTTTTTTTGTTGCTTTTCCTGTCTGCAACTGTATTTGTTTTTCCTATCAGAGAGGCGTCCTCTCTACAGAATTTTCACAAGGGACAATTCTCGTGTTGCCATGGGTTCTTTTACGCGCGCTAAAGCTGTGTTGCACACAGGATTTCGGTTGATCGTCTTATTCATGTTAGCACTACTCACGGTCTAGTGGATGGGGAAAGGTTTGGGCACAAACTGGGAGCAAACCATCACACACATCAAACCCAGACTTCTCCCTTTCTTGGCATGTGCGTTACCTCTAGACCACCGATCATTACACTAAAACCACTAGGCTGCATCACAGAAACATTTATGTGACCCAGGCTCTCTATCCTTTCACTGGGTATATAAAGAGATTTCAGGTTCGCATTCTTTCTTACAACAGAAAAAGGGACAAAATATAAAATGGCCGTTGACAAGATGTATTGATGTTCATTTCTTAGAAAAACTAATGGTGGTACTACAAACTGACAATGTCCCAAATCAAACTACTCAAATCACAACAGCATTTCTAGGTTTCATGGTGTTTCGTGCTCACTGCACACATTTGCAAATACGAACTGTTTGTTAGTATTACAAAATAAAAGATCTCGCTTATAGTGAAATATTTCCCAACTTTAACCAACACAAAATAGCACAGCCCAATACCTTATTCAATGATGGCTACTTTAGCCATTCTCATAAACTTCCGTTTGGCAATCTTCGGATGACACTATAAACCGAGGCCCCGTGTGCGAACGCACGCAGAACATCTTGCGCACACGTTAAATCCTGTTCCGCTTTTCGAAAGAGTAGGCCATTGTGTGCCGGTGGGAACAGATGACAAAATTTACAAAACCGCATACACACGGTGACTGGATGTAAAAAAAGCACATGAGTGCTTATTCCATTATCCTCGATATAAAAGAATAAATAAATAAAATAACTCTTAAACCAAATTTGCTCAGCATATATATATATATATATATATATATATATATATATATACACGCCAAATTTGGAGTATTTGGCATAAAACTTACCTGAGATACCAAAAAAATTAGGAGAAAATATTTTAGCTAAGTCTACCACCTTCGTTCAATAATCGGCAATGCTTAACAGTGGGTCCTGTTTCAATTTTCAGTAGATGGCACCAGACTTTCTCTGAAGAGCTTTGTTACAGGGAAACACACACACACACAACAAGAGGTCAACAACAGCAGAGAGCTTCCACCTTGGATCCTTCAACACATCTTTATTTCAATCTTTTCAAGGACGACAATGAAACAGTTACAACAAGATTAGCAGCAAAGCGTAATCCACCAAACAAACAGTAAGTTTTGGGGGAAAAAACGGATAGACAAACCTTTAAATAAAAACAAACTCAAATGAATGAAAAAAAGAGTTAAAAAACCCCCCAACACAACGCCCCCCCCAAAAAAAACAACACCCCACCCCACAACAACCACAACAACATCCCCATCCAAACCACAACCCCTCCATCCGCCCTCCAATTTCAACGGACCCCCTCCAAAAAACAACAAATTCAACAAAACAAAACAAAGAAAAAAAAACAAAAATAAAGAGAAAAAGGGGCGAATATCAATGCAATCAAGAAAATACACGCTATGAAAGAAAAGAAAAAACCCAAAGAAAGGGGAGATAAGATTCGAAACCAAAAACAGTGGCATGTGATTATTGACACGATAATCTCTGATTATGCAAATCCTCCTTACACCAGCAGCTGGTATAACAATAACAACACAAAGACTGAACAACAACAACAACAACGACAACGACAACAGTTAAGGAACATAACTGTTAGAGTATAAAATCAAAGAGTTCGCTTTCCCTCTAGTCAGTTCAGCTTGACATCATGGATTTCCTCTTTGTGACTGCAGACAGTGTTCGTTCCGCGAGATGCTACAAAGATAGACCCCCTTAGGCAGAGCATACTGTTGTCAACTTTAAAACCAAACCGGGTCAAGCTCTCTTTCACAGGTCCGAGCTAAGACGTAGGCTGCAAAGATGTATGTTTGTCCGTCGTGTCCGACGATGACCTCCAAAACAGCAGAGGAGGCAGCTGCTGTTTTGGAAACTGGGCAGAAATTTGATTACAGTGGAGATGCCTTGCCCACAGTACATCCCCACTCTCTCGGCCAAGTGGGCATAAGGACAGTCAGCCAAAGGCCAACCAGCCCCCAGGGCTGCAGCACATAAGAACTTTGCGAGTCAAGCTTCCTAGTCAGAGAGTCATAGTCGATCACTAAAGACTAAGCTGTAAAGTGGAATTCCATGAGTGGGAAAGCCACTGGGTTATACAGCCTCTCACTTTGCTGTTGCCCCCAGCAAGATCTGTGATAAAGCCCAGGTGCTGACGGCAGCAAAAGATAGGGGAACGAGAAAGGGAGAAACAGGAGTCTTCCATAATAATAAAAAGATAGGAGAAAAAAGGGGCAAGTTTGGCTCAATGGGATACATGTAGAATGTGCGTAAACTGAGTGATTGAGGAGAGACTGGGTAAGGTGTGTAGACAGAGGAACAAAAAACCCCCAACAACAACAAAAACAACACCCCCCAAAAAACCCACCAACAAGAAACCAAATCGAGAACTAATATGATAAACAGAGCGAGACGGATACATTATAAATGTGTGTGTGTGTGTGTGTGTGTGTGTGTGTGTGAACTCGAACTCGAAAGGTTTTATTCACAAAAAGGCCATTGGCCCATACATGAAGAGGGTTGCCGAAATGCTTAGTATTTTAGTGAGAAAAATAAGGAAAGGTGTGTGTGTGTGTTGTGTGTGTGTGTGTGTGTGTGTGTGTGTGTGTGTGTGTGTGAGTAGGAGAGAGAGAGAGAGAGAGAGAGAGAGAGAGAGAGAGAGAGAGAGAGAGAGAGAGGAGAGAGAGAGAGAGAGGAGAGAGCTTATGCAAAAAACCAACAAACAAAAAACCCTCACCAAAACTCCCAAAACAAAAGAAAAAGAAAACAAACAAACAAAACAAAAAAACAACAACACGAAAACAAACTAACCACAGCTTTTCAGATACGATTCAGTCCAAACATCTAAACTGAAATTCTTTAGGGAGAAAACCAACATGCTGTAACACACGACAAATAGGGCTCCCTTACATACGCATAACCTGCATCACCCACAAACTGGCCCCCAAAACCAAAAGAAAACAGCCATAAATCTTAGCAGAAGAACTAGTGTTATCTGGGCAGGCGGCCCAGCGGGTGTCATTCAAGCCGAGTGGCCCCCGGGAAGAAAGAACCCCGGGGACAGTTTTCAGCCACACTGTCATCAAGTCGCGTTTCAGATGGGAGCCAACTCGGGGAGGACTGGTGACGGCGATGTAAGACTGCTCTCCCTTAGTGTAAGCCGGCCATGTTGGCCATCCCTCGACCTTCGTGGGGAGGTTGGGGTTTCTGCAAGGAACAAAGTCGTTTACAAAAAAATTGAGAAGTAAAGATACAAAAATACACTTTGAAAGTTTTCCTCCTCAATCATTTATTTGTAAAATCAGTATTTCATTGGTATGACAGGGTCAAACTTTATGCATACGTCACCACACTGTTTAGTTGGACATGCAGCCAAGTCAAGGTTTTTTTTATGGGTTCATATTTAAAGTTTTCATAGCGTTCTTTAACAGTTTGCATTTTTTGTTATTTGCTATAGGTCACGTTCTATACATAGAAGAAAAACACCAACTATCACCGAAGCATTCCTGTAGACTGTAAAAATTAAATAAATAAAAGCAGCTTGCACTAAACTATTCATTCTGTGTCTGTCCTGTTTCAATCCTCATTGTGGGTATGTCCTGTGTCAATGCTCATTCTGAGTATACCCTGAAAGAGGAATGACACATGACATACCCAGAAATAGGAATGACACAGGACATACCCAGAAAGAGGAATGACACAGGACATACCCAGAATGAACATTGACACAGGACATACCCAGAATGAGCATCGACACAGGAAATACCCAGAATGAACATTGACACAGGACATACCCAGAATGAACACTGACACAGGACATACCCAGAATGAACACTGACACAGGACATACCCAAATGAACACTGACACAGGACATACCCACAATGAAGAATGACACAGGACATACCCAGAATGAGCACTGACAAGGACATACCCAGAATGAGCATTGACACAGGACATACCCAGAAATAGGAATGACACAGGATCATACCCGGAATGAGGAATGACCCAGGACATACCCAGAAATAGGAATGACACAGGACATACCCAGAAAGAGGAATGACACAGGACATACCCAGAAATAGGAATGACACAGGACATACCCAGAAATAGGAATGACACAGGACATACCCAGAATTAACACTGACACAGGACATACCCAGAATGAGGACTAACACAGGACATACCCAGAATGAACACTGAAACAGGACATACCCAGAATGAACACTGACACAGGACATACCCAGAATGAACACTGACACAGGACATACCCAGAATGAACACTGACACACCCAAAACGAAGATCGACACAGGCCATACCCAAAACGAACACTGACACAGGACATACCCAGAATGAACACTGACACACACCCAAAAAGAACACTGACACAGGACACATACCCAAAATGAACACTGACACCGGACATACCCAAAAAGAACACTGACACAGGACACATACCCCCAATGAAGACTGGCACCCGACCTACCCGGAATGAGCAAACTTGGTCAGAAGGGCCCTGAAGTGTACTCCGAGGGCCCGGTCTCTCGGAGAGATGGTGCGTTTGAAAAATGGCGAGAAAGGCGCCCGTATACCGCTGACAAAGCCGAAGGTGTACTCGATGTCCAGCGCGTGGTCCATGCCTTTGTCCCCGTCCTTGATGTTGTCCGGGTAGTGGTCAAAGTAGTACAGGAACCTCTGACCCCTGGCCTGATACTGGTTCAGGAACTGGAAAAAAAACCAAACCAAAATTCCCCCTCATCTTCGTATAAGTAAATCTGGCCCAGGCCAAAAGCTGTGTCAGGTATTGACTTACTTTGACTTATGCCTCTTGGTTCCTTGGGGAACATAGGGCTGCAACAACACCCCTCCAACGAACTCGGTTTTGGGAGATCCTCTTCAGCTCGGCCCATGTCATTCCGGCTGCCTTCTTACTTCGTCAGCACTTCTGCGCCAGGTCTGTTTTGGTGGACCAACTTTCCGCTTCCCTTGTGGATTCCAAGTCAAGGGCCTGCCTGGTGGCACTTGACGCAGGCTTGCGGAGTGTATCAGGTATTGATGTCGGCTAATTGCCAAGACCTACACTAAAAAATGTTGTTATGTTGTAACACTTTGTGCTGAGATTTGCCTTCAGCCGTGACAAGCTCTAAACATAACAACCTGCACTCTCCTTGAAAGGAGAAAAAAAATCATATGAAGTCGGAGTATGGCTGCCTATATGGCGAGGTACGGTACTTGAAACCAGTCATACACGCGAACTTCTCATTCAGTGGACACTTTCAATCTCACAGTGATTCCCAGGTGGGATGAGTGAGTCAGAGTGCACATTTCTAGGTGACCCCTCAGATACATACATAGGTCCCGTGTGCGAACGCACGCAGAACATCTTTTTGCACACATTAAAACCCGTTCCGCTTTTCGGAAGAGTAGGCCACTATTGGGGGTACGGGATAGCCTGGTGGTTACAGTGATGTATTCGTGATCTGCTGATCCGGGTTCGATTTTCGTTCGAGAGGATTTTTCCTCTGGAGTTAACTTCAGTGCCGACTCCACTCTCCCCAAAAGTCCTTCGGATGAGACTATAAACCGAGGTCCCGTGTGCGAACGCACGCAGAACATCTTGCGCACATGTTAAAACCCGTTCCGCTTTTTCGAAAGAGTAGGCCATTGTGTGCCGGTGGGAACGGGTGACAAAATTGACAAAACTTCATACACACGGGGACTGGATGAAAAAAAAGCACATGAGTCCTTATTCCATTATCCTCGAAATAAAAGAGTAAAATAAGAAAGAAAGAAAGAAAAGTGTTAAGCTGGGGAACGCACAACAACACCAACACCGTATTGATCAGTGTTCCATCAGTGAAGGGACGAACGTGTCTGGCTGCCTTACTGGGGGAATGTTATTTATTTACTCATTTATCTATGTACTTATTTTTTAAAAATTTCCAGGATAATGGAAGTGAAGTGCATTGAAGTGAAGTGAAGTGTAGCGTAGTGTATGTAATGTAGTGTAGTGTAGTAGTGTGTAGAGTAGAGTAGAGTAGAGTAGAGTAGAGTAGAGTAGAGTAGAGTAGAGTAGAGTAGAGTAGAATAGTGTAGTGTAGTGTAATGTAGTGTAGTGTTGTGTGTGGTAGTAGGTAGAGTAGAGTAGTGTAGAGTAGAGTAGAGTAGAGTAGAGTAGAGTAGAGTAGAGTAGTGTAGTGTAGAGTAGTGTGGTGTAGTGTAGTGTATTTATTTATTTATTCTCTTATATCGAGGATAATGGAATAAGCACTCATGTGTTTTTTTACATCCAGTCCCCGTGTGTACGCGATTTTGTAAATTTTGTCATCTGTTTCCACCGTAGTGTAGTGTAGTGTAGTGTAGTGTAGTGTAGTGTAGTGCTCATAAAAAGTTGTTTTTTATTTTTATTTCGAGGATAATAGAGTAGGCTCTCATGTGCTTGTTGGCTGTTTTTTTTATTTATTTTTTACATCAAGTCCCTGTGTGTATGCAGTTTTGTCAATTTTGTCATCCGATCCCACCGGCACACAATGGCCTACTCTCCCGAAAAGCGGAACAGGTTTTAACGTGTGCGCAAGATGTTCTGCGTGCGTGCCCCCCCCTCCCCCCTCCCGCCCGAGTTGTGTTATGTTGTGTGTGTTGTTTGTATTGTGCGTGTTCTTTTTGGTTGTGTTGTGTTGTGTTCTTTTTTGGTTGTGTTGTGTTGTGGCTGTGTTCTTTTTGGTTGTGATGTGTTGTATTGTATTGTGCGTGTTCTTTTGTGTGTTGTGTTGTGTTGTATTGTGCTGTTTCTTTTTGGTTGTGTTGTGTTGTATTGTGCTGTGTTCTTTTTGTTGTGTTGTTGTATTGTGCGGTTCTTTTGGTGTGTTGTGTTGTATTGTGCTGTGTTCTTTTTGGTTGTTTGTGTTGCATTGTGCTGGGGTTCTTTTGGTTGTGTTGTGTTGTATTGTGTGTGTTCTTTTGTTGTGTTGTGTTGGATTGTGCTGTGTTCTTTTGGTTGTGTTGTGTGGTATTTGCTGTGTTCTTTTTGGTTGTGTGTTTGTATTGTGCTGTGTTCTTTTGGTTGTGTCGTATTGTGTTGTGCTGTGTTCTTTTTGGTTGTGTTGTGTCGTATTGTATTGTGCTGTGTTCTTTTTGGTTGTGTTGTGCTGTGCTGTGTTCTTTTTGGTTGTGTTTGCGTTGCATTGTACTGCACGAAAAAAACACCAACAACAAAACCAGACGTTAAATACAAAACAACGATCCGTTCAGTCCTCCCGAAGGACGCTACCTGCTGACTGCCCAAGGTGATGTCCACATCGCCCACAACGGCCTCCAGCTCTGCGTCAGGAACGTAACTGTCTGTGGAGCCTTGAGTGCGGTACATGCAGTCCACAATCTTGGCCGCCAGGGTCTTCTCTGCCGGGGAGGCTGCCGCCGCCGGGGCAGGGAAGAGGTCGGAGATGATTTGTTGAAGGTGGGTCAGATGGGCGGTCCGTTTATGGACGTCTGTTAAGGCTCCCTTGTACACAGGCAAGAGAAGACCGCCCTCTCTGTTGTTGTAGCCTTGGCAAGGAAACGTACAGGAGGAAAAGGATGAGAATGAGTTTGGGGGGATGGGGGGGGGAAGTAAGTGGATGTTACAAGAAACACAAAGTGGCTGTTACAAGAAACACAAAGTGGCTGTTACAAGAAACACAAAGTGGCTGTTACAACAAACACAAAGTGGCTGTTACAACAAACACAAAGTGGCTGTTACAACAAACACAAAGTGGCTGTTACAACAAACACAAAGTGGCTGTTACAACAAACACAAAGTGGCTGTTCTACAAACACAAAGTGGTGTTACAACAAACAAAAGGCGAGAAAAGGAAGTATATATGCTGTAGATTTCTGTTAAGTATGTATGTATAGTTTATATTTCTGTATGTATGTATGTATGATGTATTGTATGTATGTCTGTCTAGTCTGTATGTATGTATGTATGATATGTATGTATATTTCTATTAAGTATGTATGTATGTATGTATGTATGTATGTATGTATGTGTATGTATGTATGTATGTATATTTCTATGTATGTATGTATGTATGTATCTATGTATATATACCTTTAAGTATTCTCAATATAGTAGTAATATCTATCTATCTATCTATCTATCTATCTATCTATACAATGCTGCTGCTGCTTTTACTACTACTACTACTACTACTACTACTACTACTACTCCTGCTGCTGCTGCTACTACCACCACCACCACCACCACCACTCTTCCTCCTCCTCCCTGCCACCACCACCATCCACCACTCACACACTTCCTCTCCTCCTCCGCTACTATATTACTCCTGCTCTGCCTCGCTCTATTCCTACTCCCCCTCCTCCTTTTACTACTCCACTGCATCCCGCCACCCCCCACCAATCCTCCTCCTCTCTCCTAACTGGGGTGCTACAAATGCACCACCTCCTCCCTTTCGCCGTCCTACTACTCCACTCCTCCTCCTCACCCTTCCTACTCTACATATACATCTCCACCGTCCTCCTCCTTTACAACTCACTACTCCTCCTTCCCTCCTCCTCCTCCTCTTACTCACCTCCTCCTCTACTACTACTCCACCTCTCCTCCCCCTACTACTACTCCACTCCTCCTCCTCCTTTCTACTACTCACCTCTTCTCCTCTCCTTACTACTCCCTTCTCCTCCTATACTTTCCACTTCTCCTCCTCCTCTTTTTACTCCCTCTCCTCCTCCTTACTACTCCACCTCTCTCCTCTTTCTCCTACTACTACTCCACCTCCTCCTCCCCTTCTCCTTCTTACTCCTCCTCCCTATACTACTCCACCTCTCTCCTCCAACTACTAACTCCACCTCCTCCTCCTCCTACTACTACTCCACTTCTCCCCCTCCTCCTACTACTACTACTCACTTCTCTCCTCCTCCTCTACTACTACTCCACCTTCTCCTCCTCTTACTCCTCCTCTCCTACTACTACTCCACCTCCTCCTCCACCTCCTCCTCCACCACCTCCTACTCTTCCTCCTCCTCCTCCTATACTACTCCACCTCCCCCTTCCTCCTACTCTACTCCACCTCCTCTACTACTCACCTCCTCCTCCTCCTCCTACTACTCCACCTCCTCCTCCTCCTTTTCCTCTATCTTCCTCCTCCCTCTCCTACTACTCCCTCCACCTCCTCCTACTACTACCACTCCTCCTCCTTCCCTACTACTCCACCTCCACTCCTACTCACCCCCTTTCCTCTCCTACTCCACCTCCACCTTCTCCTCTTCCTCCTATTTACACCTCCTCCCCCTTACTCCACCTCCCTCCACTCCTTTCCTCGTCCTCCTCCTCCCTACTACTACTCCACCTCCCTCCACCTCCTCCTCTTCCTCCACCTCCTCCTTACTACTACTCCACCTCCTCCTCTCTTTACTCCCCCACCTCCTCTCCTCCTCCTACTACTACTCCACCTCCTCCACTCTCCTCCTCCTACTACTACTACTCCTCCTCCACCTCCTACTACTACTCCCCCTCCCCCTCCTCCTCCTCCACCTCCTCCTTCACCTACTACTACCACTACCACTGACCAATCATGTAGGGCCCATCAAAGGGAGATAACTGGTTGAAGGGGAGCACGAAATCACCGTCTACCACTGGCGCCCATTTCGTCGTGATGACCATCCCAGGCTTCATGTCTCTCCACGGCTTGCCTCTCAAGCAGCTGACCAGTGCACTGGTCGATTCTGTAAATGACGTGTGAGGGTTCCGGTAATAATGATGATAATAATGATAAAAATAATGTAATAAATAATAATAATGATAATAATAATAATAATGATAATAATGATAACACTACTACTACTACTACTACAACTACTAAATGGAATATATACAGCGCTATATCTTGCAAAAAAAAACAAACCCAAAGCGCTTGCATTCGTCCTACTCTTAACACATGCATCACGTTACAATTAATAGTAGTTTTTTACAAATTCAAATTATACACACTCACGCTCGCACGCTCGTACACGCGCACACTCACGCGCCGCGCACACACACACACACACACACAACACACACACACACACACACACACACCACACACACACCACACACAAACATATAGGTTGTACACTTTGGCAGGGTAACTAACGTTGATGCAACCATGACGTGAGGGTGCAGGTTACTAACGTTGATGCAACCATGACGTGAGGGTGCAGGTTACTAACGTTGATGCAACCATGACGTCAGGATTGCATCAACGTTAATAACCTGCACCCTCAGGTCCTGATTGCATCAACATTAGTAAACTGTACCCCTCACGTCAGGACAGATTCAACGTTAGTAACCTGCACCTCACGTCATGGTTGCATCAACGTTAGTAACCTGCACCCTCACGTTCGAACCATGACGTGAGGGTGCAGGTTACTAACGTTGATGCAACCATGACGTGAGGGTGCAGGTTACTAACATTGATGCAACCATGACGTGAGGGTGAAGGTTACTAACGTTGATGCAACCATGACGTGAGGGTTCAGGTTACTAACGTTGATGCAACCATGACGTGAGGGTGAAGATTACTAACGTTGATGCAACCATGATGTGAGGGTGCAGGTTACTAACGTTGATGCAACCATGACGTGAGGGTGAAGGTTACTAACGTTGATGCAACCATGACGTGAGGGTGCAGGTTACTAACGTTGATGCAACCATGACGTGAGGGTGAAGGTTACTAACGTTGATGCAACCATGACGTGAGGGGTGAAGGTTACTAACGTTGATGCAACCATGACGTGAGGGTGCAGGTTACTGACATGATTACTAACACGATTGCATCAACATGTGTTTAGCCGAGGATGAGACTATAAACTGAGGCCCCGTGTGCGAACGCATGCAGAACATCTTGCGCACACGTTAAATCCTGTTCCGCTTTTGGGAAGAGTAGGCCATTGTGTGACG
>CM054146.1:29691055-29733555 GCA_028751875.1 Rapana venosa
ACACCTTAAATCCTGTCCCGCTTTTCGGAAGAGTAGGCCATTGCGTGCCGGTGGAAACAGATGACAAAATTTACAAAACCGCATACACACGGGAACTGGAGGTAAAAAAGCACACGAGTGCTTATTCCATTATCCTCGATATAAAAGAATAAATAAATAATATAATAATAATAATAATAATAATAATAGTAATAATAATAATAAATAATAATAATAATAATAAATAATAATAATAATAATAATAATAATGTATAGAGTTTACATAACGCTGAATCCTGTAAAGCAACAAAAATCAAAGCGCTCAGATGACACGATTTTTCTTCTTTTTTTTAAAAAAATCGAGGATAACGGAATACGCACTCATGTGCTGCTTTTTCTTTTTTTTAAACATCCAGTCCCCGCGTTTCATTTTTCTCCACCCCAAGGGAAGGTCAGGTCAGGTCAGGTTTGGTGTAGGTGACAGTACCTGGCCTGAGGGACATAGAGGCTGAGAAAGAGACAATCCTCATCTTCAGGCAGCAAGGCGAGGGCGGCAGGGCAGGTGCTTGGCAGGGTGGTGGCGTTGACGGAGCCAGTCAGCGTGTGAGGCACAGGCTTGCTGAACCGACGGGAGCCCACAGGGGACTCCGCGTAGCGTACGCCCAGGTACTTCTCCACCGTTCTGTTGCTCACCTGCAAGCAGTACAGCCCAAAACACCGTTCAGTACTAGACAAGTGGAGATTTATAATTTAAAAAAAAACACCCAACTGTTGAGGGATGGGATAGCTCAAAAGGTCGGAGCACTCGCTTTCCCTCCCAAGCAATTCAACTTTAACTTTAATCCAATTATCTTGGCAATGTTAAGCAGCATCAAGCGTGGTTGCGGAGTTGGATGGGTGACGGTTTTTGCGGAGTGCGCGCGAGCCTTGGCTTCAAGTAGGGTCCCCCCCCCCCCCCCCCTCTAGTTCCCCCAGCTGTAAATGGGCACCTGCCTTCTTTAGGGTCAGAGAAGGTAAAAGCAGCGAGGGAGAGGAGGTGGGCGCCGCCCTCAATATGCTTGCCCCTTGGAGAAGCTGAGGTCTCTGATGCCTCACTCCCTTCCAACCACATAGGTTATGGGACACCTTAACCTTTACCTTAATGAAACATCAAGATTTCAACAACAAAGAAGTCGTACTTTCTCGTCCTCACGCCTACGACTGCATAGGTTAAAAAAAAAGTTTTTTTTACAGCAACCCACAGAAGGATTAGTCTTGGCAACTGTAAGGTCAGGGACAGTTAGGTCCGAAACAGATCCCCAAAGGGATCGTTTGTCACTAAAAAAAAAAATCCCCCCAAAAAACCGTACGTGTCTTAAGTGAGCTTGTGGCATCGGGTGCAAGGACTGTTCTGTGAGATAGATCATGTTCTATTTGGATCAGGTTGAAACCGACCAGCTCGCAGCCTCCAGCCAATCAGCGTTTAGTTTAAAGTGGCAGATCGCTTTGTGCCTGGGTGCGTGCGCGCGCGCGCGCGCGCGCGCGCGCGCGCGCGCGTGTGTGTGTGTGTGTGTGTTGTGTGTGTGTGTGTGTGTGTGTGTGTGTGTGTGTGTGTGCGCGCCTTGTGAATGGGATTTAAGCCTCTGGACAAGCAGCAACCATTGTTTTCTTATGTATTTTTATTTTTAAAATATTTTTTACTTTGTACATCTTTCAAACGTTTCAACCATTTTGTATAGCACCTTCCTGCTTTTCATAGGGACTGGTTGGAACAAACAGGTGTGAACAGGCCGTCTGAACTGCAATGTCAAAATGGATAGTTTGTCACCTGCTTCATCCACCAACCAACCAACCGTCTGAACTGCAAGGTCAAAATGGATAGTTTGTCACCTGCTTCATCCACCAACCAACCAACCAACCAACTAACCAACCAACCAACCAATCAACCAACCAAGCAACCAAGCAACCAACCAATCAATCAATCAAACAAGCAGGTAAGCGTCAGAATTCCATGCAAACATTCAGTCAGCCAGTAAAGCAAACAAACACTTAGCCAGGCCCCCTTTGCGTGCGTGCGTGCGTGCGTGCGTGCGTGCGTGCGTGCGTGCGTGCGTGCGTGTGTGTGTGTGTGTGTGTGTGTATGCGTGCGCATTCGTGAGTGTGCGATTCCATATTTTCTACAAAATAATGCATGGGACACCTTTAGCTGGCATGACCTATAGGTGAACTAAGTTTATGCTCTCAACTGAAAATTCAGCACATGACTGTCACTAATCTAACTGTACATGTGTGGTGTCATTAAGTGGTTTTCTTGTAAGTGTTAAACTAAGTGGTTCTAAATAATAATAATAATAATGATAATAAAATTTATATAGCGCTATACAAATCAAAGCGCTTGCACTCAACTCATTCTTACACAGTCATACAACCAGTAACAATTAATAGTTCGAAGTCCAAATGTGCACGCACGCACACACACACACACACACACACACACACACACATACACAAGTCATACACCCTGACAAGGCGATAGAATCTCGGCTGTTGAAGGCAGGGAAAAGCTATGAGATTAGCAGGAGAGGAAAATCTTAGGTTTGAAATAAATAAGTCTTGAGAATGGATGTAAAAGTGTCATAAGAAGGCTTTTGGCGAAGAGAGAGAGGGAGGTCACTCCAGATCGCTGGACCAGAAATAGAGAAAGAGCGACGGCCGACTGTGGATTGGTTGAATCTAGGTATTCGTAAGGACCAGGTATCTGCAGCAGAGCGGAGATAACGAGAGGATGTGACTGTGAATGCATTTCTACAAATAGGCATGGGGACACCTTTAGCTGGAGACATTTGAACCAAGGTGAACTAAGTTTAGCTCTCAACTGAAAATTCAGCACATGGATGTCCACTAATCAGAGTACATGTGCATTGTTCTAATTAGGTGGTTTTCTTGAAGTGTTAATAAGTTGGATTCTAAATAATAATAATATAATAATATAATAAGAAATTTATATAGCGCTAATACAACAATCAAAGCGCTGCACTCAGATTTTATTTACACATATACACAGTAACAATATATTCGAGTCCAAATTGGTGCCCCACGCACAGAACCAGCCACACTAGCGACCCCACCCTTACACCATCTTTTTTTTTTTTTTTTTACCCTGCAGCATGAATTCGCTTTCTGAACAGGGAATAAGGCTTTTAAGATTATGCAGGAGGAAATCTTAGTTTGAAATAATATTCTTGAGAATGGATGTAAAAGTTCAAAGAGGCTTTTTGCGAAGAAAGAAGGAGCCAGACTCCAGATCCTGGACCAAAATGAGGGAAAGATCACGGTCCGAACGGGATGGTAGAATCCGGTATTCTAGAGGACTTATGTATTCTAGACAGAGCGGACTAACAGACAGTGTACAATATGCTTCACAGAGTAGGAGGCAGTTTGTGCGGTGAACATTTGTAACAAGGTACAACTATCTTATATGTTAATCTCTCCTGTGGCCCAAGTCAACCATGAGATATCTCAAGAGAGGATAATTGGACTGCAATTTGTTTCTTTCACTGAGGATAGTTGCCAGAGTTTGAAACTATGAAGTGAGTGATCTGATGATGCTGCAGACTGTCCAAAAATAATTGCAATAGTCCAGACGTGAAAGAATGAGAGATGTAACCAGTTTGGATGTTGCATCTGTGGACAGGTACTTTCGGATTGCACTAATACGCCGTAATTGAAAGTAGCATGACTGGCAGGTCTGGGTGATGAATTTTTGCATAGAGAATGTGTTGTAGATAATGACCCCTAGATACTTCACAGCAGTGAATAGAGGGACTGATGCATTGCCAAATTGTATTGAAGCTGTTGTAATGGAAGAGCGTTTGTGTTTGGTCACTACAAGCATGGTTTCTGTTTTATCTGCATTTAGGCTACACACTATAGAGTGCGAGTGGGAAAAAATGTTGGTGATTTTCACTGATTTTTTTAAGCATGAGAAAAATGGACTGTGCACCTGTTTTGGGGAGGACATACAGCAATACCAGGTAGTCACGAGAAAGTTGGAAATAATCATCAAATGAGGATTGCCTGTATTCCTACAGCGTTGACCCCGCGCATGCATATTGCTGTAAGGAAGCTAGCAGACGACAAAGGACTGAGGAAGTCCAGTGTTTGCTGAAAATTTAAAAAATGTCACCTACCAAATTTGTTCAAAATCGCATGAGTTTTGAGTCAGAGGCTAGTGTTTCACAAAAAAAGTGGTTTTTATTTCTGTGGATGCCTTAGTACGTGCGGTATAAATATAAGAGTCACATAGAAAAAACAGAAGGAAAAGAGTGATTTTTTAATACCAGTGTGCAGCCTTAGCTGTAACTTGTTCTGGATCATCCACTTTTGGATATCTTGAAAGCAGTGGGCCACATTTGTCAAGAGAGAAGGCAGAGGTTTTTTTATTTATTTATTTTTATTTATTTTATTCTTTTATATCGAGGATAATGGAATAAACACTCATGTGCTTTTTTTTACATCCAGTCCCCATGTGTATGCATTTTTGTGACTTTTGTCATCTGTTCCCACCGGCACACAATGGCCTACTCTTACGAAAAGCGGGACAGGATTTTAACGTGTGCGCAAGATGTTCTGCGTGCGTTCGCACACGGGGCCTTGGTTTATAGTCTCATCCGAAGGAGTTTCAGGAGTGTCTAGCTCTGGCTCTAGAATTCAACTGCACGAACCAGACCCTAAACACTTTATATCACCACAGGTGAAAACACCACCTAAGATAACGAAAAATGATAACAACTAGGAACGAAATTTAAAACAAACAAACAACAACAACTCAGTCGGGATTGCGAACATTAAACGAATTAATGAAAAATGAAAACAACTTCGAACGAAATTAAAAAACAAACAAACAACAACAACAACTCAGTCGGGACTGCGAACATAAAACGAATTGTCCCTGACTTTACTGGGAAAATCTGCTGAGCGTGAGATCATTGGCACGCTTGTTTGTTATGCGATTTGCAGTCAGTGCAAATGACAAGGCTATAAACCCAGGTCCCGTGCGCGAATGCACGCAGAACATCTTGCATACACATGAATTAAAAACCGTTCCGTTTTTAGGAAGAGTAGGCCATTGTGTGCCGGCGGGAACAGATGACAAAATTTACAAAACTGCATACACATGGGGACAGGAGGTAAAAACCACATGAGTACTTATTCCATTATCCTCGAAATAAAAGAATAAAAATAAATAAATACAGGAGAAGACGAATACACACGTTAATTCAGCATGTAACAAATAATATAAATACATTCAGTTCAGGACTAAATTACATTCACTATAAACACAGCACTGGTGAGGGGAGGGGGGCGGGGCGGGAGAAGCCTTGACCCTTGTTCTGGCATCCGCTCAAATGACGGTGCGCAGTATTCAACAGGAAGTTTGCTGACCAGGAAGCAGTTCTTATCTGAAGGGTCGGGACAGCCTGGTTGGTTAAGAGTGTTGCGCTCATGATCTGCTGACCCGGGTTCGAATCACGTTCAAGAGGATTTTTCCTCTGGAGTTAACATCAGTGCTGACTCCACTCCCCCTACAAAATTCCTTCGGATGAGACTATAAACCCGAGGTCCCGTGTGCGAACAGCACGCAGAACATAATGCGCACACGTTAAAACCCGTTCCACTTTTTGGAAGAGTAGACCATTGTGTGCTGGTGGGAACGGATCACAAAACTGACAAAACTGCATACACACGGGGACTGGATGTAAAAATAAGTACACGAGTGCTTATTCCATTATCCTCGAAATAAAAGATAAAAAATGAATGATTAAAAAACAATCTATCGAGCCAGTCTACTTTATGACAGGAACCGCTTAACTACACAGACACATACACACACACACTTATACACACACATGCACACAATCATACACACACATACACACATACACACACACATACACACACACACTTATACACACATGCACACACACATACACACACACACATTATACACACACACACTTATACACACACATGCACACACACATACACTCACATACACACACACACACAAAAAAAAACCACACACACACACATACACACACACATACACACAGACACACACACACACACTTATACACACATGCACACACATACACACACACACACACACACACACACACACACACACACACACACACACACACGTACACACATACATCACACACACACACACACACACACACACACACACACAAACACACACACACAAGGGGCATAAAACAATCGCCCCAGTCAATTTGTCACGAAGATGGGACTGTATCTAATTAAGCCCATGAATACTTCTTCCTTTATCCTCGAAACAAAAGAATAGATAAATAAAAGAATAGATAAATAAAATAATAGATAAATAAAAGGACATATAAAGACAAAGACAAAGTTAGTAATCCTGCCCGACTGCAGAAACCAAACCAGGCCTGTTGCTGCATTTACAATTAATATTCAGAGCACAGTAGTGCAGCCGTGTTTTGTTGTTGAAAATGACACATTGGGGACGGGATAGCTCAGTGGTCAGAGCACTCGCTTTCCCCCAGCTAAGGTTAAGCAGCATGGAGCGTGGTTACCACTTGGATGGATGACCGTTTGCGCGCCTTGGCTTCAGTATAGTCCCCAAGTTCACCCAGCTGTAAATTAGTACCTGCCCTCTTTAGTGTCAGGGAAGGTAAAGCAGCGAGGGAGAGGAGATGGGCGCCGCCCTTAATATGCCGGCCCCTTGAGAAGTTGAGGTCTCTGATGCCTCGCTCCCCTACGACCACACAGGTTATGGGACACCTTAACCTTTACCTTGATGAAACATCAAGATTTGAACAACAAAGAAGTCATACTTTCTCGCTCCTCACGACCTAGCTAACCATAAGGGTCACACGAAGATTGCCTCCAATCCACGCCAATCTTATTGTTTATAGCCCCGCCGACCACAGAGGCCATATCGGGGCTGTCACCTCGTACAATTTTCAATTTCAGAATAAAACTGTGCAACTATATACAGATTAAAACGGGGTATAAAACCAACTCTATCTTCGTTCCTTGTATCAAAGCCCTGGCCAACCATAAGGGTCAACCCTGGACGGGCACGGCATTGTGGGGAAAAAGCACATCAACCCCACATAAAATGAGATAAAACCAAAAAAAATTACTTAAAACCAACCCTGTTTTTAGTGACTTACTACAACATTTTCACTCATATGAAACGGAAAAGGCCCGATTCTCTCAGGAAGTTGAAAATGTCCGTTGGAACATCACGGGAAAAGATCTCTAGGGAGTCTGCAGTAAAATGCTTGTGCCTAATATCCTGGACATCTCGACACTCCAGAAGCAGATGCTTGATGGTTACTCAAAGAGTGTCTTTGTAGCGGAAGAACCGCATTAACGACACAGAGAATTGAAATCCAAATGACAACTGAAACCTACGATATCCCAGCATTTCGCTTTAGATGGAATTAAATTTGTACTGCCACCTACCTTCTGCCTTATTGGCAGGTGCATCAGTTTTCAGACCACAGACGTCGATGAATGATAAGCGCTTCGATTTGTTTGTTTTTTACAAGATTCAGCGCTATATAAATTCCATATATTATTATTATTAATGATAACACACCTTTGTATATCAACCAGAGTGGGCGAGGGGGGGTGGGGGTGGGGTGGGGGGAGACGGGACTGGAATATATTATGGGTAACAAGTATATATTGGAATTTATCATTCTTTTTCCACTGTAAGTCCACTCATCTTAATCCTGGATTACGTTCCTGTCGATGATGTATTGATGCATTGAATGGCATGTAAAGTTATCAATAATTATGAGATGGTGTTTGAGCTTGCTACAATTTTACTTTGTTCCTGTTGACATTATTGTTGTTACCATTTGTTTTGTGTGTGTGCGTGTGTGCGCGCGTGCGCGCATGCGTGTGTGTATATGTGACATTCACTGCTGTCATAATCTTAAGATGCATATCGCTTTCAGATTTTGTTCGATGTTAAAATAACCCATCCCAATTTTCTCAGTCTGAAGATAACAAAAAAGTCTGGAGTCTTGAATCATAGACACGACTTCCAGTAGTCTTGTCTCGCAATGGACTATGCCTTCCATAACTGTCGTACGATAAAGAGTCGGACAGTGGATACACAGCTTTAACCTGAAGCTCACCTGGATGGCGATGCCATGTAGAGTCGCCTGTCCTATGGTGACTGTGGGCTGGGAGGCTGTCACTTGCCACGCCTCGTTCATCACCACCAGCAGCAGCAGCAGCAGCGGCAACAGCGGCCTCATCTTGATCTACCATCATTTCCAGACTTACGATTATCATTTATCTATTTATTTTATTCTTTTTATATCGAGTATAATGGAATAGCACTTATATACTTTTTTTTTACATCCAGTTCCCGTGTGTATGCGGTTTTGTAAATTCTGTCATCTGTTCCTACCGGCACATAATAGCCTACTCTTACGAAAAGCGAACAGGATTTTAACGTGTGCGCAAGATGTTCTGCGTGCGTTCACTCACGGGGCCTCGGTTTATAGTCTCATCCGAAAAAAATTGGGGAGAGTGGAGTCTGCATTGATGTTAACTCCAGGGGAAAATATCCCCTTGAACGGGAATCGAACCCGGGTCGTCAGATTGCGAGCGCAATGTTCTAACCACTAGGCTATCCCATATCTTTGTGGTAGTGTTGCGATGATAATGAAGGAGATAGTAGTATTCGTAGTCGTCGTCGTCGTCGTCGTCGTAGTAGTAGTAGTAGTAGTAGTAGTAGTAGTAGTAGTAGTAGTAGTAGTAGTAGTAGTAGTAGTAGTAGCAGCAGCAGCAGCAGCAGCAGCAGCAGCAGCAGCAGCAGCAGAAGCAGCAGTAGTAGTAGTGGTAGCAGCAGTAGCAGCAGCGGCAGCAGCAGCAGCAGTAAGCAGCAACAGTAACAGCAGCAGCAGCAGTAAGCAACAACAGTAACAGCAGCAGCAGCAGTAAGCAACAGCAGTAACAGCAGGCAGCAGCAGCAGCAGCAGTAACATTAGTATTAGCAGTAATAATAGCGCAGGTGATTCCTGATGACGTTTTTTCTTTGGCATAAAGAAACAACCTCGGAGGAAATAATTACAATCAACTGTGCAACTTATTGCAACTGTATTTATTTATTTATATATATACCTCTTTAAGTCACGAGATTTCTCTGCGTGAAATTCGTTCTGCTCTCCCCAGGGAAAGCGCGTCGCCACAAGAGCAGCGCCACCCTTTTTTTTTGGGTGTGCAACTGTATTTGTTTCCCTATCAGAGTGGCTTTTTTCTACAGAATTTTGCCAGGGACAACTCTCTTGTTGCCGTGGGTTCTTTTACGTGCGCTAAATAATTTTGTGTAACACACGGGACCTCGGTTTATCGTCTCATCCTAAAGACTAGCGCCCAGATCACCACTCATGGTCTAATGGATGGGGGAGAAGTTTCGGGCCCAAACTTGAATCGTCTGCTACAATGATGCCCAGAGACTGGACGCAGACTCAGTAAAAGAGAGAGAATGGGAGGGGGGGGGGGGGGGGACGGGGGGGGGGGGAGGAGGAGAGCAAGATAGCTTAGTGGTTAGAGTGTTGAGTTTGTGATCTATCGGCCCAGAATCGAGCCATCGCCTGTTTGAGGGTTTTTCCCCTGGAGTAACATCAGTACTGACTCCACTATCCCCACTGTCCTTCGGATGAGACTGTAAACTGAGAGTCCCGTGTGTGAACGCACGCAGAACATTTTGCGCACACGTTAAAACCCGTTCTGCCTTTCGGAAGAGTCGGCCATTCATGCTAGTAAGAACGGATCTCACACACACACACACACACACACACACACACACACACACACACACACACACACACACACACACACACACAACCACACACACACACACACAACACACACACACACACACACACAGGACAGAGGCTGGGGGACTGGATAGCCTAGTGGTTAGAACATTGCGTTTGCAATCGATTCCCCGTTCAAGGGGATATTTTCCCCTGGAGTTAACATCAGTGCAGACTCCACTCTCCCAAAAGTTCTTCGGATGAGACTATAAACCGAGGTCCCGTGTGCGAACGCACGCAGAACATCTTGCGCACACGTTAAACCCTGTTCTGCTTTTCGTAAGAGTAAGCCATTGTGTGCCGGTGGGAACAGATGACAGAATTTACAAAACCACATACACACGGGGACTAGATGTAAAAAAGCACATAAGTGCTTATTCCATTATCCTCGATATAAAAGAATAAAATAAAAAATAATAAAACACACACACACACACACACGCGCGCGCGCGCGCACACACACACACTATCCATGCATGACAAACCTCGGAGCTCTAGCCGAGGAACGAAAAAAAAACCAACACCCACCCCCCCCCCCCAAAAAAAAAAAAAAAAAAGAACCCAACAGCAACAACAACAAAATTCAAACCCAAGACTACCAGCTCTACCGATATTTTACCACATATGTATACACATTCTTGGCAAACCATTCTCAACGGCACCTAAAAAAATAGTCTTTAAATGTAACATGGCGCAATGTATACACACAGTTTTCACACAGACACACAGAGACTCAAACTCAAAAGACACTGCTCTCTCTCTAGCTCTCTCTCTCTCTCTTTCTCTCTCTCCCGCCCCCCCCCCCCCCCCCCCCACACACACACACACAGGCAGGCACACACTCACACACTATAATACCCTACCTCTTCCATTAAGAAGCACAAACGTAACTCTTGTTTTCACGAATTATTCTCCGCTTTTATCTGACTTTCAAGCTAGCCTCAAGCTGGTAGAGCTAGGTAGTACCAATGACTACACCCCAACTTAGACGCAGACACACACACACACAGGCTGCTCAAGGGAAAAAATGATAGGCCTACTCTCCTTTTACAAGTAGGAGAGAGAGAGAGAGAGAGACACACACACACACACACACACACAGAGAAAGGGAGATAAATAGATAGATAGATAGACACACACACACACACACACACTCACACTAACCTTAGAGGAAATAGCTGCTGGAGAGTCAACGTCGACCAACAGACAAATTCAAGAGTGCGAGTGGAAAAAAATGTTGGTGATTTTCACAGATTAAAAAAAAAAGTATGACAAAATGGACTGTGCACTTGTTTTTGGGATTGAGGACATTGAACAAATACCAGGTAGTCACGAGAAAGTGGGAAATCATCATCAAATGAGGATTGCCTGTATTCCTACTGGGTTGACCCCGCGCATGCATATTGCGGTAAGGAAGCTAGCAGACGACAAAGGACTGAGGGGGTACATCGTTTGCTGAAAAATTAAAAAAAATTTCAAACCTACCAAATTTATTCAAAATCACATGAGTTTTGAGTCAGAGGCTAGTGTTTCACAAAAAGTGGTTTTTATTCCTGTGGATGCCATAGTACGTGCGGTATGAATATAAGAGTCACATAGAAAAACAGAAGGAAAAGTGATTTTTTTAAAATACTGGTGTGCAGCCTGTACAAAGTTGTCACGCAGGCAGACAGACCAGGAAGGTCTAGGTCAACCAGTGTTGGCAGTGACTTGAGTTGTACAGAAGAACCCACCATAGTAATGTCGCCTAGTACAATAGGGATAGGGAGAGAGAAGAGTGTAGGCTTATAGTAGTGTCGGTTTGTGTCCATTGCTCAAATCTGTCTTCCATTTTGTTGTGTGTGTTGTGTGTGTGTGTGTGTGTGTCTGTGAAATATTGGCCAATGCTGTCTTGTTTTGATTTTTCTTCTGTATGTTTGTTTGTTTCAGTGTTTGTCTGTTGTCTGTTCCGCGTTGATGAATTTATTTGTTGATATATATATATATATATATATATATATATATATATGTATGTAGTTATATATATATATAACTATATATATATGTAGTTTTTTAGGGGGAGGGATATATATGTAATTTTTTTTACGGGGAGGGGGTAGGGGGTGTTGGTACAATGTAGGCTGCTTGGTTTGTTTTTGTTTTTTGTTTTAAATACATGATTTGGGCATAACAGTTGGTTGATGTATTCGTGTTGGAAATTTCTTCTTCTTCTTTACAAAAAAATCGTTAAAGTGTTTGTTGTTGTTATCGCTAACATGCGCTCGCGCGTGTATGTGTGTACATGCATGTCTATGTATATATACGTGTTTGTGAATAATTCTAAGAGAGAGAGAGAGAGAGTTTATCACATTTTTTTTTTATAGAGCAAGCAGTTAGCTCATTCACAAATAAGAGGAAGGGGGGTGGGGTTGTACATTCTCGATTTTAACATAAACAAGTTACAGCATATTTAAACGGTCACCATGACCAGGAAGCCATATCGCAGTAATGAGACATGTGCCGTGCCACTTTAACACTGTCGTAATGATAAGAGTTTATTTTCGCTGTGCGTTAGTTAAGACATTAGCCTAATCATCAGTGTCTAGAATTCCTTCTTTGCCAGACTGATAGCTACACTCTGCTATTATCCTCAGGTTTTGAGCTCTCAAGCCTCTCTCTCTCTCTCTCTCTCTCTCTCTCTCCTCTCTTTCTCTCCCCCCCCCCCCCCCCCCCCCCCACGTTTCCCTCACCCCCCCCTTTTTTTTAAAGAGTTGTTATGATTTATCAAACTTTTCATTCAGACTGTCATCCCTTCCCTGCACTCACAATACTTCACGCTTTTCATAATCAGGGTGTAAATGTAATCTGTCTTTGCTTTCAAAACGACAGGCTGATTTCTTCTTCACAATACTGACCAACGTCCAATCCCCTTGACCAAAGACAGATGAGCTACAGGAAAACGTTAATTACATGCATGAGTTCAAGAACGCTGGCCTGCTCGCTTTGACAGAAATCTGGCTGACAGAAGGTGTACCCTGCAGTGAGCTGTCTATAAATAGCTTTGGACACCCTAATTGCCTGGACAGAGACAAACACACCACATAAAGAACAGGGGGTGGCGTGGGGTTGGGGAGGGGGGGGGGGGGTGTCTGCTTCTAGTCAAACATCAACGAGAAATGGTGTAAGGACGTGACCATTCGGGCCTCTTTGTGTGTGGAGGACATAGAACTGTATCACTCCGACCGTACTACCTACTGTGGGAATTCCCACAAATATTCTTTTACCCTGGTCTCTCTATATTCATCCCAAAGCTAATGTGACCAGAGCATGGGAACATATTTTAAATCACCTGCATGTGTTAGATTCCATATTCCCTGATGCTCCTAAATTCATCCTGGGTGATTTTAATAAATGTTCACTCATTTAAATGCTGAAGAATTATGAACAGTACTAACCTGCCCCACAACAGAAAAAAGACCCTCACCATGTGCTATGGGACTGTAACAGGTGCATATAAATCACTACCGTTGCCTCCCCTGGGTTCATCTGACCATAACTGTATTCTTCTAGCACCCAAGTACCAGTCAGTGTTTCAGCGCCTTCATCCTATGGTCAAGACCACAAAGAAATGGACTGCTGAGAGCATATCTAGTCTGCAAGGCTGCTTTGATTGCACTGACTGGGATATGTTTTACAATGTGTGCTCTGATTTGAATGAGTTAACTGATGTTGTTTCTTCCTATATTTCATTTTGTGTCAGTAGTGTTATTCCAACAAAGATGATAACTATTTACCCTAATCAATCACAAGAACAGCATTGCACTGGACCCCAGAAGGAAGGAGAAAGAAAGGAAGACCAAAAGCAACGTGGAGGAGGACTGTAGAAAGTGAGATGAAGGCCATGCAGCACTCTTGGAGATCAGTGACTATGTTGGCCCAGGATAGGCAGGAGTGGAAGCGCTTTGTTGCTGCCCTACACACCACTGGGTGTAATGGCTAATGATGATGATGATGATGATAAACCCTGGGTTACAAAGGACCTAAAACGTGTATTAAACAAAAAGAAAGTAGTATTTTATACAGGCACAGAAGAACAAAAGAAACAAATGAATAAAGAAGTTAAAGCTTCTGTTGCACAAGCTAGACGTGACTATAAAAATAAGATAGAAGACAGGTTTGCAGGGAACGATTTTCATGCTGCCTGGCAGGGAATAAAAAATATGTCAGCAGTAAACATGGCAGCTGCCCCACATAGGTCGAAGATTAATCTCCAGGGGGTCTGTGACAACAACTTACCAGACCATTTAAATGCATTTTTTACTCCCTTCCAAAAACATGATTTTTAAAATTAAATAAATGGCCTGAAGCAAACTCTACTCTTTGAGAATAGTTGAAACAGTTATTTGTAAACAATTCAAGGTAATAAATAGCAACAAATCTCCCGGACCAGATAGCATATGCGGCAGAACCCATAAGTTCTGCCCTATTGAGCTTGCCAGGTCTTTCAGCCTCCCTCCTCCCAACCTCCCCCCCCACGTCTCCCTCCCCCCCTTTTTTTTTTAAAGAGTTGTTATGATTTATCAAACTTTCCATTCAGACTGTCATGTGTTCCCTGCACTCACAATACTTCACGCTTTTCATAATCACAGTGTAAATGTCATGACTTTTTGCTTTTTTCCCCCTTTTTTTCTGTTCCAAGCCTTGCTGGACACTAGCCAGATACCAGTTATTTGGAAGACTTCCAATGTAATACCTCTTTTAAAGAAATCAAATCCTTCTCGGCCCAACAATTTCAGACCTGTAGTCCTCACATCACTTGTGATGAAAACATTAGAAAAGATACTAAAACCTCTCATTCTTTCCGCTACAAAGAAAGACCTTGACCCACTACAGTTTGCCTACAGGACAGGACGAGGTGTCGAAGATGCCAAACTGTTCATTTTAAACAAGTTATACAACCACTTAGAAGCAACCTACTCTCATGCCAGAATATTGTTTGCTGACTTTAGTTCAACTTTCAATACAATGCAGCCTCATGTTCTTGTTCACAAAATACTTTCAAAATTTGATGTAGACTATCAACTTGTTCGTTGGCTGATGGAATTTTTTTACTAACAGACCGCAGCGTGTTTTTGCCAATAAAATATCTTCATCCGTTAGATTTACCTGTACCAGTTCTCCACAGGGATGCGTTCTCTCGCCACTTCTATGAAAATTCCTTTCTTGTAAAATTTGCCAATGACAGTGCTCTTTTGTCCCTTTATTTTATATTTATTTTATTTTATCTTTTTTATCTTTTATTTTTAAAAATTCTTTTATATCGAGGATAATGGAATAAGCACTCATGTGCTTTTTTACATCCAGTCCCCGTGTGTATGCGGTTTTGTAAATTTTGTCATCTGTTTCCACCGGCACACAATGGCCTACTCTTCCGAAAAGCGGAAAAGGATTTAACGTGTGCGCAAGATGTTCTGCATGCGTTCGAACACTGGGCCTCGGTTTATAGTCTCATCCGAAGGACTTTGACATTCAGTTCTGGATCTGTCCAAAACCATGGTCCAGCCCTCACTGATTTCGTCAACTGGTGTGATGAGGCATATCTGGAGCTAAATGTTTCTAAAACTAAAGATCTTTCTATCGATTTCAGAAGATTGGGGCACACTTCTGAGAATGTTATCATCCATAGTCAAGAAGTTGAAAATGTTTCGAAGTACAAGTATCTGGGAACTATTTTTTAAATGACAAATTAAACTGGGATGGTAACATTGACGCTATTATCAAAAAGGGACAACAACGTGTGTATTTTCTAAGGAAGCTTAAGTCATTTTTTGTTGACAGATTCTTTCTTTGTTCTACAAGTCCTACATAGAGAGTGTTCTAAGTTTTGCTTTCATCTGTTGGTACACCAACCTTAGTGTTAAAAACAAGAATAGTCTTCGGAGAATTGTTAGAATCTGCTAAAAAATAATTGGAGAAGAACAAAGAGATCTCAAGCCGTACTGCGATCAGCAGCTTGTGCGCAAAGCGACTGCCATCTTGGCTGATCCCTCCCATGCTATGTCTTCGGAATTTCAGTTGTTGCCTTCAGGACGCCGCTTTCGGTGCTCCAACAGTAAAACAAATAGAAAAAGAAATTCTTTTGTTCCAGTAGTCAATCGAAATCTAAATTCAAAACAGCACTGACCAAACAGTTTTACATTCTCTGATATACCCCCCTGATTGACAAGTGCGTATGTGTGTGTGTGTGTGTGGTAAAGAAAATAAGTACTCCTGTATCTTGCTTTTGGATTTCAAGAATGATTTCTACATTGTGTGTGTGTGTGTGTGTAAGTTTATGTCTATACTAGACAATGGTAATTTTGGTGCGCGGGTGTACGTGTGATGTATGTGTGTGATTTCTAGTCAATAGTCTTTATAAAATTGTGTTCATATATTGGTGTGTGTGTGTATGGGTGTGCGCGCGTGTGTGAGTTCGCGCATGCGTAAAAAAAAGTTTATGTCTTTTCCAATCAATGATTTTTACAACATTGTATTCCTACATTGGTGTGTGTGTGTGTGTGGGTACGCGGTGCGTGTGTGTGCGGGCACCTGGGTTTGTGTGTGTGATAATTTTTTTTAAAACCTATCTTGGAATGTTTATAACAATCTGAAATGTATTTTTCTTCTGTCTTGTGAGATAATTATAGGTATCAATGTGCCTGTAAGTATTGTAATTGTCCTTCATGGGATGATTAAAGGGTTTTTGACTTGACTTGACTTTTTTTGACTTGACTTGACTTGGATCTTCTCCGTGGAATGCTCAGGCAGCAACTATTGTGAGCCAAAATGCGTGTTGCGCTGCCTTAATTTTAAAGGGCTGATAATTTCGTCAGTAGCAGCAGTGTGTTGTTTTAACTGGTGTCACTGACACATTGTTACTCACATTAATAGTATTGTCTGTCTGTTTTTCTGATTCAGTCATACTCTTTTCTTTGTCGCCTGTATCTGTGTGTGTGTGTGTGTGTGTGTATGAGCGTGTGCTTGTGAGAGAATAGGAAAAGGACCTTGGAGAGTGGTTGTTGTGGTTGTCATTGTTGTAGGGTTAGAGGAGGGGGTGGGTAGGTGAGAGAGAGAGAGAGAGAGAGAGAGAGAGAAAGGTGGAGGGTGGGTGTGAGCGAGCTCAACCATGTCTGTGCATGTTTCATGTGTAAGGGGATGTGTTTTTACATGAGTAATTTTCAGTGTTTACACATAATTGTTTTAAATGTACTCACTTTTTTCCTGTTCCGTTTTTTTTTATTATCAGTTGGCCAATCTTGAGGCTTGAAGAAGGTTTTAAACAAACAGAAGATTTGCTCTGCCAAACATTTGGGTGTTGTGTTTGTACTTGTCTGCTTTCATATACTTCTCTTGGTCACGAGTACCATCCCCTATACAATGTCTATCACCTCCATGAAAAGCATCAAAGGCTGTAGCATTGTCTGTAAAGGTAAATGTGTCCCTAAACCTATGTGGTCGAGGGGAAGTGAGGCGTCAGAGACCTCACTTCTCAAGGCGCTAGCATATTGAGGGTGGCGCCCATCTCCTCCCTCACTGCTTTACCTTCCCTGACCCTAGAGAAGGCAGGTACCCATTTACAGCTGGGTGAACTGAGGGACTGTACTGAAGCTAAGGTGCACAAATTTAATGGTCACCTATCCAACTGGTAACCACACTCCATGCTGCTTAACCTTAGCTTGGGAAAGTGAGTGCTCTGAGCTATCCTGTCCCCCTGCATTGTCTGTACTGTAAAACAAAGTTGAAAGGTTTTGGGGGAAGAAAGAGAGCACAGGGGGAAGAAGGACTTGCCTGTTTATTCTGCAGTGCCATCTTGTGCTCTTCAGCTCTCCCTCTGTCTCTGATTACCTGTGATGGAGACTTTTGGCGATAGGTTACTACACTCTCTCTGGATGTAGGTCAGGCGTGATGTAGCATACTGGCACATTGCAGATGTTAGGCCAAGTACATACAACAAGGGTTTCATTTTTTTAAAATGTCTGTCCATTTTTAAAGGAAGACAAGACATTTCCTGCATTTGTGTGTTCAAAATATTTTCTACACAAGCTGGGAGCCAGTGCACTGGTATATTTTGAGAACTTTGGATGAGACATGCCAGAGAAAATACCTTCCCCTCTTTCTTTATTCTTTTATTTTGAAGATAATGGAATAAGCACTCATGTGCTTTTTTTTTTACATCCAGTACCCATCTGTATGCAGTTTTGTAAATTTTGTTATCTGCTCCCACCAGCACACACTGGATGAAACATGTTTTATTGTGTGCACAAGATGTTCTGCCTGCCTTCGCACAGGGGACTTGGAAATATAGTCTGATTGAGAGAGAGAGAGAGAGAGAGAGAGAGAGAGAGAGAGAGAGAGAGAGGAGAGAGAGAGAGAGAGAGAACAGAACAGAACAGAACAGAACAGAACAGAACAGAACAGAATAGAACAAAATGTTATTTTCAGAGGGTGATAGAATTAGAATACTAGGATTTTTCGGCTTCCATCCCTCGAAAGAGAGAGAGAGAGAGAGAGAGAGAGAGAGAGGAGAGAGGGAGAGAGAGAGACATTGCGATAGTTTTTTCATTAGGCCATGGCTCCTCATGAAGGGGATTGTGAACAAAACATACAACATGTAAACCATAAAACAACAAATAAACACATTAATTCTTATAGATATGTAACAGAACCGCATGACTATGACGTGGCGATTTCTCTTAACTTGAATGCTTTGAGCAGGAACAGAGACAAATTCTGTACGTCCTTGTGTCTCACAGATGACATGAGTACATTTAGTTTGAAAAGACATGGCTGACGATAATATTTTGGCAATATATATCTTTCTCTATTATCTTGATAAGCTGGACAGCATAACACAAAGTGTACTTCATCTTCTTTATCTATTCTACATAATGGACAAATCAAGTCATTTTCCTTAACATTTCTGTATCTAAAGAGATAGGTGGCCAAATCAGACACACCTAATCTAAATCTGGTCATAATATATTTTAAGGAGAGAGAGCGAGAGAGAGAGAGAGAGAGAGAGAGAGAGAGAGAGAGAGAGAGAGTTTATGGATACATATTATCTGTCTGAGCGCACACACGCCCACACATGCACATGCGCGCGTGTGTGTACACTCGTCTGTGTTCGCACGTAATATATATATATATATATATATATATATATATATATATATAATATTATATATGTATATATATATATATATATATATATATGCATATACACACATATATATATGTGTGTGTGTGTGTGTGTGTGTGTGTGCATCTGTTTGTGTGTGTGTCTGTGTGTGCATGCGTGTGTACGTGCGTGCCTGCGTGAGACTGTATATTTGTAGCTGTGTCTATATATTGTGTATGGGAATACTTGCTGCCAATGCGTGTGGGTAAGTAAGTGCATGCCCTCGCGCACACACACACGCCTATGGGTCCATGTGTTTTCAACTGACAACGCCTTAAATGAGTGTGTGTTAGTAACAGTGGCTGAAATCGGGACTCGGATAAAGGAGGATTTCGTAAGCCTCTGTATAACCATTGTCTCTGTGTAATCATTGCTACAGACATTGTCTCCGGAAGTGACCAGCAAGGACCATCCCAACGTTGAACTGTTTCTGTAATTGTTCATTTAAATCTGGAGGAAACGGATGAAGAGACGGACATCCTTGGCATCTTCACGTACAGAGAGAGAGAGAGAGAGAGAGAGAGAGGGAGAGAGAGAGAGAGATACAATGAAAAAGGCAATGACAATTCTTTTTATTTCGAGGATAATGAATAAGCAAAAAGTGGTTTTTTTTTTTTAAACCACCCCGCCTTTGGGGATATAAATGGTAAAAAGATAAAATAAAGCCATACCAATACACTCACAAGAAAAAGGGAAAAAATTTTAAAAAAAGCCCCCACAAAACCCCACCGAAAAAGAGAAAAAAAGCAACAACACAAAAAGAAAAAAACAAAAACACAGAAACAACCAAAAAAATAGCAAAAAAACCCAAGAACAAACAAAAGGGGCAAAAACAAAAGGAAAAGGGGGGACAAGCAAATAATCCCCCCCCAAAAACCCACCCACCCATAAACAAAACAGAACCAAACAAAGCAAAACCTCATAAATAAAGATAACAAACCCACGTAAATAGTATCTTTTTGGCTAACAAAAACAACGTCAAAAATTCATTGTCTTTTATGGGAAAACAGCATAGAAAAACTACACAAAAAAAAAGATTTAGGGATATGCACGAAAATTTTCATCCCCATGCACAACCACAAAAAAACCACACACATGCGCCGCGCGCCGCGCACGCACGCACGCACCCTGCATCAATGCAACATAAATTTTTAAATAATCATGTATATCATTAAAAAAAAGGACATCTGACTTTGGGAATTGCTTAAAAATTTGGGTACATTTAAAAACAAGATATCAAAAATAAAAATGCACAAAAACACAAATACACAACTACCATAAAACTAAAATTTTAAATTGAAACAGCATTCCAGGTACAATTGTAAACAAAAATTTAAATCTAAAAGCAAAACAAAAAAAGGAGGGGCGAGGAGAGAGAAGAGAGAGGGAGGAGAGTACACAGTCTTTTAAACCCATATGACGCTTTGATTTGTTGCTTTACAAGATTCGCGCTATTAAATTCCTACATTCTTCTTCTTCTTCTTTTTCTTCTTTTATTTTTATATTGCAACAATTTTCTTTCATAAACTTTTATCACCATTAGAACTCACTGTGATTTAACTTGTACACGTTTAAATCGTCCTAGAGTCATGATAAAGAATAGGATAGTGGAAAATCTTTTTTAAAGTCAGTTTTCAAAAACCCCAAAAGCGATATCAATAAAACATTCACACTCACAGAGAAAAGAAAGGGGGGGGGGGGGGGGGGGGGGGGGGGGAGGGGGAGAAGAGGAAAAGAAAAAGAGAGGAGAGAGGAGGATAATTTGGGATAATTAGGGAGGATTTTTATTTTTTCCAACGATCAATGTGGATTTTTTTTTTTGATGCATCAAAAATGGTAAAAAAAAGACTTTTTAGATTGTTAAGATTTGGGTCTAAAATGAAAAAGGAAGGATTCCCCAGCACAGGGCCCGAGTAAAGTAAGCTAATTAACAAAACTTTTCTTTTGATTACACTAGGTTTTTTTTTTTTGGGTTTTTATTGGGGGAATTGTCTTTTAAGGTGAGGGAACAGTTCCGTATCTTTTAAAAATAAGAGGCCTTTGTTAAATTTAGCCTTGGTGTAGGGGAAAAATTTTAAAGAGTATAACTCTTTGTAAGGGTTGTTTCTTCGAAGGGTCGTTTAAAGCACGTTCATCAGACTTAAAAATCGTTTCATAGTGTTTGACGCAGTACCTACGGTTTAAGCGTAATTTTAAAAGTATATAAGCTTTAAAGAAGTTTTCTTGAAAGAAAGTCAAGAAAATGTTTTTATTTTTGTCAAAATTTGGTATCATTTTAGACATGTTTTGCACGAGGAATGTTGGTACCGCCCGAATTTTCATCATTGTTACTCCTAGAACTTTTTGTGAAGGGGTTTTTCAATTTCTTTCCTTTTTAATAAGGATTGGAGAAAGTTTTTGAATAGATTTTGTCGCTTTTGCAAATATCAGTCTATTTGCAAATGTCTTTGCAAAGGGGTTAAAAGCGGTAGGCTTGTTGATGTTGTGTCATTTTACAAAAAATTCGCATTTGGGTTTGATTGGAAGGGGAAGGGCTTTAAAATTTTAATAAAAAAAGAATTGGGGCTAAATGGATCCCCGTGTCCCATAATGAATGGGTTTTTGAGTGGTGGGACGTGGCTTTGAGACACCTGTTGGTTGTAAATAGAAGCAAAAAGTTTAAAAGTTTTTGGAGAGATTATTTTGTTTTACTTTTTAAGAGAAAAATCGCGTTCTTGTATCAAATGCTTTTTGAAATCACAAATAATAAATCCACAAAATTTTTTGTCATTTAAAGTTATAGCCCAATGTCTACAAGACTGTAATGCGTATGCTGAGTGAATTTTTTTTAAAACCACACGTTTTGGGGAAGTAATTTGTTAAACTATAGATGGGCTAGTTTTTTATTATAGTTTTTCCCAAAGGGGGTTTTAAAGGTAAGAAAATTTAAGGAAATTGGCCTATAGTTTGAGGGATCGGAGGTCCCCCGACTTGGGACGGAATCACCTTAGCAGTTTTTTTAAGGCGTTGGGAAATATTCTTATAAGACAAAGTTATGTTGTGTCAGGTGTCTGTAAAAACTGGAGCTGAGGTTTTAGTAGTCCCGCTATTAAATTCCCTCAAAACCACCGTATTATTGTTTGAGGTGAGTCAGATAATTATAGACCTCAGAAACAGATTGAATGGTATGTGGAGTTTTTTATGGAAAACCTTTTTTTTGGCATATTGTTTTAGTTTATTTGGAAAATTGGACTTGGTTTTCCTTGTTAATTAGTTAGAAGAAATATTAAAAGGATTGTTAAGTTTTTCAGCAAAAAATCTTTTTTTACTTAGATTTGGAAGCAATTGATTATTTTTTTTTTGATTGGTTGCCTTCCAACAGCCTTTTAATTTTTTTTGAATGTAATAGATCTTGGAAATATTTCCCTTTTTCCTCGCTTTTTTTTGGTTTAGGCATTCTTAATTTTTTGGACCCATAATATTTATGTTCTTTTAAAATCTCAAGATAAACCTTCTTTTAGTTCCTTTGAACCCAAAGGCGGGTTTGGGACATTGCAGATGTTAGGCCAGTACTTACAACAAGGGTTTATTTTTTAAAATGTCTGTCCTTTTTAAGGAAAGGGAAAAGACTTTCCTGCATTTGTGTGTTAAAAAATATTTTTACACAGCTGGGACCCAGTGCAGGGTATATTTTGAGAACTTTGGATGAGAATCCCAGAAAAAAATCCTTCCCTCTTTCTTTTTCTTTTATTTTAAAGAAAATGGAAAAAGCATCTGTGTTTTTTTTTTTTAATCCAGTCCCCATTGTATGCGTTTTGTAAATTTTGTTTTCTGTCCCCCAGCACACACTGGAGAAACTGTTTTATTGTGTGCAAAAGATTTCTGCCTCCCTTCGCACGGGGATTTGGGAAAATTTATAGTTGATGAGAGAGGAGAGGAGAGGGGGAGAGAGAGAGAGAGGGGGAGAAAAAAAAACAGAACAGAACAAAAAACAGAACGAACAGAACAAAATGTTATTTCAGGGGGTGATAGAAATTAGAATACTAGGTTTTTTTCGGTTTCCCTCCCTAAAAGGGGGAGGAGGAGAGAGGAGAGGGGGAAAAGGGAGAAGAGGGAGAGAGGAGACTTTGGGATAGTTTTTTATTGGGCCCCATGGCCCCTCATAAAGGGGTTGTGAACAAAACTACAACTGTAACCTTTAAAAAACAAATTAACATTTTTAATTTCTTATGTTTGAAACGAACGCTGATTGAGGGGCGATTTCTCTTAAACTTAAATTGTTTTGAGCGGGAACAGAGAAAAATTCTGTCGTCCTTGGTCTCACAGATGACATGAGTACATTTATTTTAAAAAGACATGGCGACGATAATATTTTGGAATATATATTTTTTATTTCTTGTAATGGCAGCATAACACAAAGTGTATTCTCTTCTTTTCTTTTTTACTAAGGGACAAATCAAGTCTTTTTTAACATTTCTTTACAAAAGAGAAGGTGGAAAAATCGAACAAAATCTAAATCTGGCAAAAATATATTTTAAGGGAGAGGGGAAAAGGGGGGGGGAGAGAAAAGGAGAGAAGGAGAGAGGGGGAGTTTTGGATAAATTTTTCGGTCTGAGCGCACACACGCCCCATGAAATGCGCGGTGGTGTACATCGTCGTGTTGCACGTATATTTTTATATATTATATATATATAATTATATATTATATATTAATATTTATATTTTTTTTAATATGAATATACAAAATTTTATTATGTGTGTGTGTGTGTGTGTGTGTGAATTGTTTTTGTGTGTGTTGTGTGTGTGCGTGTGTACGTGCGTCCCTGCGTGAGACTTATATTTGTGCTGTGTTTTTATTGTGTAGGGGAATATTTGCTGCCAATGCGTGGGGTAAGTAAGTGATCCCCCTGCGCCCCACACGCCTATGGGTTGTGTTTTCAACTGACACCCCTTAAATGATGTGTGTTAGTAACAGTGGCTAAAAGGGGACTGGATAAAGGGGATTTCGAACCCTCTGTAAAACCCTTGTTCTGTGTAATCATTGCTAAGCATTGTCTGGGAAGTGCCCGAAAGGGACCCCAACGTTGAATTTTTTGTAATTGTTCATTTAAATTGGGGAAGATGAAGGACGGACACCCCTTGGCACTTCCCTTTACAGGGGGAGAGAGAGAGTGGAGAGAGAGGGAGAGGAGAGAGGATAAAATGAAAGGAATGAAAAATTCTTTTTTTTTTCGAGGTAATAAATAGCAAATGTGGGTTTTTTTTTTTTACTTTGTCACCCCCCTTTAGGGAATTTATGGTAAAAGAAAAAAAAAAAAAGCCCCATACCAATACCCACACAGTATAGGGGAAAAAATTTACAAAAAAGCCCCCACAAAAGTCCCCAAAAAGAGAGGAAAAAGCAAAAAACAAGAAAGAAAGAAAAAAACAGAAAAAAACAAAAACAACAGAAATAGAAAAAAACCCAAAAGAACAAAAAAAAGCGGCAACAACAACAAGGAGAGAGGGAAAAGAAATAATCCCCCTAAAACCCCCCCCCCCCATAAAAAACAGAAAAAACAAGCAAAACCCCTCTTTTTTAAAAAGGAAACAAACACGTAAATAGTATTTTTTGGCTAAAGAACAACGTCAAAAATTCTTGTGTTTTTAGGGGAAAGAAACAGCAATAGTAAACTACACAAAACTAAGGATTTTGGAGTTTATGCACGAAATTTCTATCCCCATGCACACACCACACCCCCAACACGCGCGCGCGCGCGCGCACGACGACGCACACCTGCATCAATCCCAAATAAAATTTTATGTTATAGTAAGTCATTAAAAAAAAGGACATCGAATTGGAATTGCTTCAAAATTGGTACATTTAAAAAACAAGATATCAAAATAAAAAATGCACAAAATCACAAATACAGTCAACTTAAAAAATAAAACTAAAATTTTTAAATTGAATACAGATTCCGGTATATTGTAACACGAAAATTTAAAATCTATAAGCAAAACTTAAAAAGGAGAGGCGAAGGAGAGAGAGGAGAGAGGGGAGGGGGAGAGTACCGTACTTTTGAATCCATATGACGCTTTGTTTTGTTGCTTTACAAGTTCGCGCTATTAAATTCCATCATTCTTCTTCTTCTTCTTTTTTTCTTCTTATTATTTTTTTTGCATAAAATTTCAATCATCAAATTATCCCCATTGATCACTGTGTTTTAACATTGTACCGTTAAGTGCCCTAGAGTCTGAAAAAGAAGTGGATAGGGAAAAAATATTTCTAGAAGCAGTTTGCAAAACCAATGCGATTAAAGAAAAAACTTTCACATACAGGAGAGGGGGAGGGGGGGGGGGGGGGGGAGAGAGAGGAGAGAGGGGAAGGAGAGGGGAGGATAATTTGGTTTAAAATTTTTAAAGGGAGGATTTTTATTTTTTTCCCAAAATCATTTTGGGGATTTTATTTTTGATGATCAAGGGGTGAAAAAAGATTTTAAAGATTGTTAATATTGGGTCTAAATAAATCAGGAAGGGAGTTCCCACAGACGGGGCCCTGAGTAAAGTAAGTAGATTTGAACAAATTTTTTTCTTTGATTGGAACTGTTTTCGTTTTTTGGTTGTTCATTGGGAACTTGTTTTTTAGGTTGAGGGAAACATTTCCCTGTATTTAAATATAATGGGGCCCTTTTTTGTTAAATTTACCCTTGGTGTGGGGAAAATTTTAAAATGAGTATAATCTCTTTTGAAAGGGTTGTTTTTCAAAAAGGATCAGTTTAGAGCACGTTAAATAGTTTAAAAATCTTTTTCATGTGTTTAACTGCGTATCTACGGTTGAAGCGAAATTTTAAAAGATTGTATAAAAGCTTGAAAGAATAGTTTTTTTAAATGAAAGTAAGAAAATGTTTGTTTTTAGTCAATTGGTATACTTTTGGACATGTTTTTGCACGAGGGAATGGGGTGGTCCCAGCTGAGTTTTCATAAATTTTTTCTCCCTAGAACTTTGTGGTGAGGGGCTTGTTAAATTGTTTCCCTTTTTTAAATTGGATTGGAAAAAGTTTTTGAGATAGTTTTGTCGTTTTTTGGCAAAAATCTGTGCTATTTTGCTTTGTCTTTGCAAGGATTTAAAATGTCGGTGGGGCTTGTTTTTTGGGTTGTGTCATCAGCAAAAAGTTGCTTTTGGATTTGATATGGAGAGGAAGGTCAAAATTTGTTAATAAAAGGAATTGGTGCAAAAGATGGACCTGTGTTACCCCCCCCAATTAAGATGGGTTTTAGAGTGGGGGAGTGGCTATTGAAAACCCCTGTTGTGTTGTAAGATAAGAAGCAAAAAGTTTAAGTTTTTTTTGAGGATTTTTTTAGGTCTAGCTTTTTAATGAGAAGTCTGCGTTCGTTGTATCAAATGCTTTTTAATTTTAAAAATTTAATACCCCACAAAATTTTTGTCTTAATGTTTGATCCCCAATTGTCTACAGATGTAAGCTTTTAGGGCTGGTGTTTTTTTTAAATCCACACTTTTTTGGGTGAAGAAATTTGTTAAATCTATATGTGGACTATTTGTTTTTTTATTGTTTTTAAAGGGGTTTTAAAAGGAAGATATATGGAGTTTGGCCTAAGTTTGAGGGATCGGAGTGCCCCCAGACTTGTGGATCGGAATAAACCTTGCATTTTTAAAGGCGTTGGGGAAAAGTTTTTGAAGACAAGTTATGTTTGTCAGGTGTCTGTAATAATGGAGCTGAGGTTTCAGTAGTCTGTTTATTCTAAAGACCACCGAAATTGATTGTTGAGGTGGTCAGATAATTTTTGCCCTCAGAAAAGATTGAATGGTATGTGGGTTTTGAGGAAATCGTTTTTCTTGGCAGTATTGTTTTAGTTCTTTGGTATTTGGACTTGGTTACCTTGTTATTATTAGAAGAAATTTTAAATGAGGGATTGTAAGTTTTTCAGCAGAAATATCTTTTTTTACTTTAGATTGGAAGCAATTGTTTTTTTGTTTTGATTGGTTCCCTTCCCATAAGCCTTTAAATTTTGTTTGAATGTTAATAGATCTTGGAAATATTTCCTTTCTTCCCTTTTTTTGGTTTATGATTTTTAAATTTTTGGACCCCTCATAATTTTTATGTTTTTTAAAAAATCTTAAGATAATTTCCTTTTTCTAGTTCCTTTGAAACCAAGGCGGTTTTGGGGGAAGTTTGACCTTAGATTTTTAATGGGATGTTTGTTAGTTTCAGTAAAAACTTTTATAAAAGGGCCCTAATGGCCTGTTGGACAGAAATTTTGAATGTTTCCGGGGGAAATGCTTAACTTTGTAAAAAAAGTGCTCTTTAAATTTTTTGCAAAAAAACGATGGTTATGTTTTAGGGCCGGTTTACAATTTTTTGTTCCCTTTTTTGGACCATGGGTTAGTGGTTGTAGGGGTTTGTGATAAAAGGGGGAAACACTTTTCTTGATGTTTTTTAGGGTCTGTACGTAGTGTGTTAAATAATTGGTTAAAATTTATGTGATCTTGGGGGAAGTAAAAAAATTTGGGGAAAGATTGTGGTTATAATGGGTCCATTGATTGTTTACTTTTGTTAGGTAATTTAAAAATCATAGAAAGAAAATTTCCCTAGATTCTAAAGGACTTTTTTCTCATGGGTCTAAATTGCTACCCAATTTTTTCTTTTGTTGGATTCCTGTAGCAGAACCCATTGTAATGGGGGTGACCTTTTATGCTACTTCAATAGATGGATTCTATTCATAACGTTTAAATGAAAAAGACGTTTGAAGTTAAAGACTCACTAATTGATTAAGATACCGTTTCTTTGGGTTTTGCGGATTTCTCGCGGTTTTATATTGGATGGAAATGTAATGTTTTGGGTTTTGTGCTTGAAAGTTTGATCGGAAAGCCTAGTATAGAAATGGGGGCCTTGGTTTGTGATGGTCTTGTTTTTTCTTCGGTTTTATTGATGCTTGGGGTTTTATTTAGGTGGGAAAATTTATAAACTTCTTTTGGAGGGCCATGAATTTTGCCTTGTTTTTTTTTGGTTCTTTTTTTTTTTTAAATTTTTGGGAAAGGTAAGTTAGGGAAAGGGAAATGTTTTTTTTTTAATAAAAATTAAAAAATTTTTTGGGGGGGGGGGTTTTTTTTTGGGGTTTTTTGGGGGGGGAAAAAGGGGGAAAAGGGTAAAAATAAAATTACTTTTTAGAAATTTGTGTAAACCCAAAAAAGTGGGGGATGGGGGGAAAAAAACCAAGGGGGGGTTTTTTATAAAAATAATAAAAAAAAAAAAAAAGGGGGTTAAAATACTTAAAGGGGTTTGTAACGTAAAAAAAAGTAAAAAAAAAATGATGCCAGAAAATTTTTTGAATAATAAAAACAACACAATCAGCAAAAATTCCCCCGGGAATAATTAAAAAAAGAAAAAGAAAAAAAATTCCCAAAAAGAAAAAAAAAAGAAAAGAGAAAGAAAGTGATGAGCAAATCGCACTGTTCCAGAAAGCGGGGCCTGGTGTAGGAGATTGTATGGTTGTGTCCTGTCACTGTTTGCTTCACATGCGCCCGGGTGGGGGTGTTTCCCCCCACAAATAGTATATTGTATAAAATTAAATGTCACCCAAAATTTACATTTCAAGGCCTTGGGAGCAGGCACAGGAATGCCCCCGTAAGTGTTATGCAGCTTCTAACTAAGATTGGTTAAAGGAAGGTTATAAAATGCATGCGTTTGAACCAATTATATTCCGTTCCCCACAACACAACATGCACCCAAAATACGTGCACAATAGCAAATAGGTGAAATCATACCCCCCCCCCACACAAACCCCCAAAACATACCACCTTAATGGGTTTGTTGGTAGGGGTGAATTAATCCAAGAGGTTTGTGTAGCCTAGAACAGAAAAGTTGGGGGGGGGAAGTTGGTGGTGGACACTGTGGTAGGGTGGGGGTGGCGGTGGGGAGGAGGGGGGTCGTCAAATATCGTTGACGTGGGAGATTTTTTTTGTTGGCCAGACACCCTATTTTAGGGGGTTTAGGGGTGGGTTGCGTCCCGACAGCGTGAAAAAGGGTTTTCCCGGGAAGGGGGTTGGTTTTTCCCTTTTTGAAAGCAGGGAAGGGTTGGTCCTCTTACGTCAGTGGGGCTGTAGGGGGGGTCGTCAGGAGGGGGTTGGGGGGTGGCGTTTTTGAGGGGGTACGCTAACTGTCGTACCTTAGGGGTGGGGTGGAAGGGGCAGAATTAAATCTTTGGTGGGGCCCCCTGGGGGTTGTAAATATGGGCGTGTGGTCTGCAAGTGTGTTTTTTTGCGAAAACCCTTTTGCAAGGGGAAAATTGGTGGTTTACGGTCTTCTTTAGAGGATGCCTCCCTTGAGGGAAAAAGGCGTGCCAGCAGTTGGTTGGGTGAAACAGCTTGGTATTTTGATGAGTTGTGTCCTTTTTTTTCGTGTGGGTGTATTTTGCATGTGTTGATTCAGTTAAAAAAAGAGGGTGCTGTACTTTTGTTTGAGGATGTGTTGAAGCCAAGGAAAAAGGTCAACTGTGAGACCCGGATGCTTGTTTTGATTTTGCCTTTGTAATATAGAATTTCTACTTTATTGGTGTCAGAGTCACCGGATGAGTTGTTGTGCGGGGTACTCTTTGTACTGCTAGTTGTTGGGTGGTGGGAGGGGGTTGTTGGTAGTAGTTGAGGTGCTTCAGAAATCTGTGATTGCGTTTGTTTTTCTTTTTTTTGAGGGACTGTTGTCCCAAAAAATTTTGGGGTTTTATTCTTTTTCATCGGTGTTGTCACGGGTTTGTTTGCCAGAGTTTGTTTGGTTGTTTTTTGACAGGGGTTTGGGAGTGTTTATTGTGGCTTTGGTTTTTTGATTTTTCAGTAATGTCGGTGCTTGTTTGCCGAGTCTGTTTGGGTTTTTGAGTTGAAGATTTCGTGGTTGTAGTGAAGTTTTTTGGTCAGGTGGGGTTGGCTTCTGGTCGTATTTTCTGTGTACATTTATTTGTGTTTTTGTTGTGGTAGAGAAGAGGATTGTTGGTGGTGGGGAAGGATGTTTGTAAGGAGTCATGTTTTCCTTGACGCGTGTGTGAGTTTGGTATTTTTGTGTTGTGCTTTTGATAGTGTTCTGAGTTCAACATGGTTTTTTTTATTTGCGAATGATAAAAGTTTGGTGGGGGAACCCCTTTTTTAGTGGTTTTTCGGATGAGCAAGCAGTGGTGTTCTTTTTTTCATATTTTGAGTTTTGGTAATGTTTGTTTGCACAGGAACGGGAAAGCGAGTGATTTTGTTGGGAGGGTAATGATGGTGGGATTGTTGCCCGTCAGTTTGGGGTGTTTTGTGAGCTGTTTTTGGACTGAATGTTAGATGGACTGGTGTTTTTGATCTCTACCCTGCTTTTGTTGGTGAGGGAGAACTTGCATTGCCAGGGTGTGGTTGGGGTGTTTTTGCGTGTTTTGGGGTGGTTTGTGTTTTTTTTCCCACTGTGAAATTACTGGGGGTCTGCTGGACTGGTGGGGGGGGGGGGTGATGCATCAGACAGTGGGCATCAGGATGGTGGTGGGTGGTGGTGAGATTGGTCAAAGGAGAAAACTTGGAGGGGGGCTCCCGGATGGGGAGGGGATGTCCTGGGAAATTATTCTGCCGAGGGGGAAGGTTTGGGTTGGGGTAGAGGTAGTTAGAAGGTCACGCCAAAATCGTCGGTTTGGCGGGGCTCTTCTGTGTCCGGCAAGATGGCTAAAAAAAATTTTTATCAGAGTCGGATTCTTTTTTGGCATTTTTGCCAGGTTGCCTTAAAAATCTGTTCTGTTGTGTAAAAGAAGGTGATGGGATCGTTTTTTGTCTCAAAATTACTGTTTTTTAGTTTTATAAAAATTCCCCACTGGGTGGGTGGTTTGGGGGTGCTGGTTAGGTCATGTTGACTGAAGGAAATGGGTTGTGGTTTGAAAGTCTTCCCAAAAAACGTCAAAGGGTGGTTGATTTTTTACACTGTGATTAGGTTTGTAGAAAATTTCTTTTAAAAGGAAGCAAATGAAAAAGGACTCTAAAAATTAAAATGTTTTGGGTCAATTTTTTTTTATTTGGGGGGGCCCCGTCACATGGGTTTTATTGGGGACGCAGTTTTTTTTGTGGGGGGGGGGTGGGGGGGGGGGGGGGGGGGGGGCAAAAGGGATAGAGATGTGAGTGGAGTGGGGCGGGAAAAAAGGGGAAAAATGGTGGTTCTGATGTTTTAACCCTGGCCCCGGGTTTCACAGTTCACTTTTTTGAATTTGGGGACATTTAGTACATAGTGACCTGGGAAAGTTTAAACAATACATGTGAATAAGGGTAAAAAGGGTGGGATTGAAGGAGGAAGAAAGGAGGAGGGGGGGGGGGGGAGGTTTAGGCAAGGCCTCAAAAAACCTCAACAGATAGGCCTAGTGAGCATAGGGGCACAAAAACTATGAAAGGCCCACACCCCCACAACAACCCCCCAAACACTGTGTTTGGGGAGGCCTAGCTGTAGAAGCCAGTGAGCCCGAACTTTAGACACTTCACCAAAAAATTTTTCCGGTGCACCCGGGATTAATTTTTCATTTTTTTTTTTTTTATTTTAAAAAAAATTTTATTTTCATATTTTTTAAAGGGATGAAAAAATGGACTGTGCATTGTTTTAGGGTTAGGCATAGGCAACAGGCGTCATGAGAAAGTTTGAAAAATCTCAATGAGGTTTCCGTATTTCTACAGCGTTACCCCCGTTGCTATTGGGTAAGGAAGCTAGCGACGACAAAAGGATGGGGGGTACAGGTTTGCTGAAAAATTTCAAATTACCAAATTTTTTAAATCACATGAGTTTTTGGGCGAGGTTTTTTTAAAAAATTTTATTTTTTTTCCCTTTGTTTGTCGGTTTTTAAATCAAAAAAAACAAAAAAAATTATTTTTTATTTTTTGTTACCTTTTTATCCATTTCCTAAAAGAGTTGGTATTGTAAAAAACTGTTAAATTTTTTATTTTTCTTTTAAATATTACTAATGGTTCTTTACAAAAAGTTTTTTGTTATTTTTTTAAATTATTACAAGAAAAAAAAATAAAGATGGGAAAACCCCGGGGGGAACCGTTGGAAGAAGCCACAGGGGACCAAAATGAAATTGGAAAAGGGGTCCCTTTAAAAGAAAATTTTTACGGCCCAAGGAATTCCCTTATATGTTAAAAAGCTTTTTTAACCCCTTAAAAAAAAAATAGATGAAAGAAGGTGAAAAGGGAAGAAGACAAGAAAAAGGGGGGGGTTTTGGGGAGGGATAAAGAATAGAGAGAGAAATCAAATTTTTTTAAAAATAAAAATTAAAAAAGATTTTTTATCCAGCCCTCAAAAGGGAAAAAAGTATTAATAAAAGCAAAGAAAATTTTTTTAAAAAAAAAAAGGAAAGGAAAAAAGAGTAAAACAACACAAAAGGGAAAAAAATTCCCAATTTTTCAAAAAAAAAAAAAGAAAAATAGAACGTCCGATCGTCGAGCCATGTAGTAAAATAGTGTTGTCGTCATCGTCATCGTCTTCGTCGTGTCGTCGTGTCGTGTAGTAGGTTGTGTAGAGATAAATATGTTCTACTATGCGGGTGGGATGACGTGGGAGCCCCGGGTGATGATGGGGATAAAAAAAAGAAAAACGGAAGTGACAAGAAGAGAGAGGAGGAAAAGGGGAGGGGAAGAGAGAGAGAGAGAGAGAGGAGTACCTTTTAAAGAAATAAAAATGTGTGGACCTAAAAGGGTGTTTTTTGGCCCCTTTTTATAGATGTTAAAAGGTTTGGCAAAAAGGTTTTTAGGTCTTTAAATCATTGCTATCTGTTGTCGTTAATCCCTTTGGTGAGACTATAAACCGAGGCCCGTGTGCGAACGCATGCAGAAAAATTTTCGACCGTTAAAATCTGTTCCCCTTTTCGAAAGAGTGGCCTTGGTGCCCCGGGGGGAAAAGATGCAAAAATTTACAAAAAGATACACAAGGGGGGATGTAAAAAAGCACATGTGTGCTTATTCCTTATCCTCGAGAAAGAAAAAAATTTAGCGCTTTTATTTGTTGCTTTACGATTCAGCGTAAAATAAAATTCCATACTTTTTTTTTTTATTTTAAAATTTTTTCTAAAACATTGTTGAAAATGTGAAGGGGGGGGTTTATTTTTAATTTTTATTTGGGAATTCTTAATTTTTTTTGTTGTTTTTTATGGCTTCCCAAATGAGAAGAGAGAATCTGTTGGTGGTAGGGAAGGATGTTAGTAAGGAGTCATGTTCTTCCTCTGACTGCGTGTGTGACGTTGAGTATTTTTGTGTGTGTGCTTTTGATAGTGTGTCTGAGTTCAAGTCATGGTTTTCTATTTGCAGAATGATAACAGTCTTGGTGAGGGAACCCAGTGCTTTTAGTGGTTTTTCGGATTGAGCAAGACAGTGAGTGTATCTTTTGCTTCAGTCATTGTGATGTTTTGGTAACTGTTTGTTTGCACAGGAAACGAGGAAAGCGACGTGACTTTTGATGGGAGCAGGTAACTGATGGTGGGATGTGTTGCACAGTACAGATGAGTGTGTTTTGTGAGCTGTTTTTGGACTGAATGTTAGATGGACTGTGTGTTTTGATCTCTACCCTGCTTTCTGTTGAGTGAGGGAGAACTTGCATCTGCACAGGGTGTGGATGTGGTGTTTGTGCTGTGTTTTGTGGAGTGGTTTGTGTTGTGTTCCCCACTGCTGAAGTTACCTGGGCTGGTCTGCTGGACTGGTGGGGATGAGGGTGGTGATGCATCAGACAGTGGAGCATCAGGACTGGATGGTGGGCTGGTGGTGAGATTGGTCAATGAGAGCAATCTTGGAGGGGCCGGACTCCTGGATGGGGAGGGGATGTCCTGGAGAATTATTCTGCCAGAGGGGGAAGGTTTGGGTTGGGGTAGAGGTAGTTCAGACAGGTCACGCACAACCTCGTCCAGGTTTGGCTGGGCTTCCTTCTGTGTCCGGCAGAAGATGGCTCAAATCACTTGTATCAGAGTCTGGAATTCTTTTTTGAGCCATTTTCTGCACAGGTTGCCTTCCACAAGTACTGTTCCTGTTGTGTAAAAGAAGGTGATGGTGATCAGTTTTTTGTCTCCACAATTCACCTGTATTTTAGTTTTATAAAGTTCCTCACTGGGTAGGGTGGTGGGGATGCTGGTTAGGTCACTGTTGTCACTGAAGGAAATGGGCTTGTTGGGTTTAGCAAAGTCATTCCAATAAACGTTCAAGGATGGTTGATCATTTACACTGTGCATGTAGTGTTTGTAGAAGATTGCTCTGTACAAAGGAAGCAACTGAAAACGGACTCTAAAAGTTAACTGTTTTGGGTCAATTTTTATATCTATTTGGGGGACCCAGTCACACTGGGTTTTATTGGTGACAGCAGACATTTTTTTGTGGGGGGAGATGGGGGGGGGGGGGGGGGGGCAAAGGGAATAGAGATGTGAGATGGAGTGGGGCGAAACGGGAAAGATTGGTGGTTCTGATGTTTCTAACCCATGGCCCCAGGGTCTCACAGTTCACTTCTTTGAATATAGGGTACACTTCAGTACATACGTGACCATGGGGAAAGTTTCAAACAATACTATGTGAATTAAAGGGTAAAAGGCTGGGACTGAAGGAGGAAGAAAGGAGGAGGGGGGGGGGGGGAGGTGTTAGAGCAAGGCCATCAAAAGCCTCCACACAGACTAGGCCTAGTGATGACACTAGGGGCACAATACTATGAAGGCCTACACACACACACACACACACATCACTAGTGATAGGGGAGGCCTAGCCTAGCCTAGATAGCCAGTGAGCCAGAACTTGAGACCACTTCACACAAAAATCTTGTACCGGCTGCACACCGGTATTAATTTGGGGGTCACGTAGTATCTTGTATAGAGTGTGAGTGGAAAAAAAAATGTTGGTGATTTTCACTGATTTTTTAAAGCATGAAAAAATGGACTGTGCACTTGTTTTAGGGATTGAGGACATAGAGCAATACCAGGCAGTCATGAGAAAGTTTGAAATAATCATCAAATGAGGATTGCCTGTATTTCTACAGCGTTGACCCCCGCGCATGCATATTGTGGTAAGGAAGCTAGCAGACGACAAAGGACTGAGGGGGTACAGTGTTTGCTGAAAAATTTCAAATCTACCAAATTTGTTCAAAATCACATGAGTTTTGAGTCAGAGGCTAGTCTTTCACAAAAAGTGGTTTTTATTTCTGTGGATGCCTTAGTACGTGCGGTATGAATATAAGAGTCACATAGAAAAACAGAAGGAAAAGAGTGATTTTTTAATACCCGTGTGTAGCCTGTTGGTGGCTGGCGACATTCGACATAGCACAAGCCAGTGTGGCTGATTCAGTCACAAAGGAACAGTGTGGTCAAGGATTTCAATTATCCTGTGCAGTCGACTGTGACGGGTGAATGGACATCTCTGTGACAAAATGAAAACAAACTATGTTACTTTTTTACCAATATATCACAAGAACACACCCTTAGAAGATGACCAACAGCACAGGTGCAATCCACGTAATGGAAGAAGACCACAGGTACAAAACTGAATATATTGGAAGACAGGGTCCCTCTTAAATGAACATTTTCTACAGAGCACAAGAGCACAGTCTGCACATGTCAGTATGTCTGAGAGAGACTTTTTTCATCCAGCCCTCATAAAGGGAAAAATAGATGTATAGAGAGAAGGTGAGAGGGAGAGAGAGACAGAGAGAGAGAGAGAGGGAGGGTGTGTGTGTGAGAGAGAGATAGAGAGAGATAGAGAGAGAAATACGAAATTTTATTTAAAGAGGGTAATAGATTAAGTACAATGACTTTTTTCATCCAGCCCTCAAAAGGGAAAAAAGTATCAATACCAAAGCAAAGCAATATGTTTCAAAAAAAAAAAAAGGAAAGGAAAAGAGTAAAGCAAACAACAAAAGAGAAAATACACCAATGATATCCAAATACATCAAAAACAAGAAGGTAGTAACGTCATCGCTATCGTCGACGCCAATGTAGTAGTAGTAGTTGTCGTCATCGTCATCGTCTTCGTCGTCGTCGTCGTCGTCGTCGTAGTAGTAGTAGTAGTAGTAGAGATAATTATGTTCTACTATGCGGAGTGGTGATGACGATGGCAATGCCGACGATGATGATGGTGATAATAAAAAAGACAACGATGAAGATGACAAGAGAGAGAGAGAGAGAGAGAGAGAGAGAGAGGAGAGAGAGAGAGAGAGAGAGAGAGAGAGAGAGAGTCACCTTTTAAAGAAATAAACATGTCGTGGACACTAACAGGTGTGATGTTGAGCTTTGTATAGATGTTAAGGTTAGAGCAAAAGGTTTTTAGGTCTCTTAAATCATTGCTATCTGAATTGTCGTTAATGTCCTTCGGATGAGACTATAAACCGAGGCCCCGTGTGCGAACGCATGCAGAACATCTTGCGCACACGTTAAATCCTGTTCCGCTTTTCGAAAGAGTAGGCCATTGTGTGCCGGTGGGAACAGATGACAAAATTTACAAACCGCATACACAAGGGGACTGGATGTAAAAAAGCACATGTGTGCTTATTCCATTATCCTCGAGAAAGAAAAAAATCTGAGCGCTTTGATTTGTTGCTTTACAAGATTCAGCGCTATATAAATTCCATACATTATTATTATTATTAATGATTATCTGAGATGACATTGTTGAAAAATGATGATTTATTGCATCGGCTGATATATCTTTAATGTTATTTGGAGCATTACTTATATTTTTATTTGTTAGTTTTTTGATGGCTTCCCAAATGGTCTTACTATCTTTGTTTTTATCAACTAGTTGTTCAAAGTATTTCCTTTTTTCTGCTCTTAAAAGACTAGTAACATAATTTCTTTGCTTTTTGTATTCTTCATGAGATCCTCTTTTTAACAGGTTACCTCTTAAATGTATATTTTCTTGAACTTGTTTAGTGAGTCAGGGTGGTTTAATTCGGTATTTAACTCTTGTTGTCTGAAGGGGAGCATGTTTATTGTAAACGCCACAGAAAATCTGATACCATAGGTCAGCATGTTTATTGTAAACGCCACAGAAAATCTGATACCATAGATCAAGAGCATGATTTGGATTGGTCAGCTGATATACACTGTTAAGGGGAGAGTTTATAAGATCTTTCAAGAATTTTTTAGTACCGAATTTTGAAAAGTTTCTATACGTAATAGTCTTACGTTTAAGATTGGGTACTTTTATTCCTTTTTGGGACCAAGTGATACAGACTGGAAAATGGCCGCTACAACCAAAAACTGAAACAGCTATCTCAACAATTGTATTAGGATTGGTAGTATAAACACGGTCTATTAAAGTTTTCGATATCTTAGTGATACGTGTTGGTGTGTGTATCAACTGTTTCAAATTGAATAACTCGATTGTTTGCGTCCATTGGTTATTTGTTTTAATCAAGTCAATGATAAAGTCCCCTAACTGTATTATGTCCTTTGAATCCTCATTGATATTTTCCATCATATCTTTATATTTATTAATCCAGTAACATTTTCAGCAGGGTTTCTGTACAGAAAACACAAAAGAAGTGGTTTAGAATGTTTGATTTTGATTTCTATCCAAACCGTTTCTACTGTATGCTGCTCTAAGTCTATTAGCCTTTTAAACTGAATAGAGTTGTGAATATAGACCAATAAACCTGTTTCATGAAAACTATGGGGGTCTCTACGAACAAAGGTATAACCTGGAATTGAGATGTCATTATCCGAAATATGAGGATTTAAATGTGTTTCAGAAAAGCCAAAAACATGGAATTTCCCCCCCCCCCAGAATTTGAGAGAATTGCAGGTATTTCTGTCAATTTGTTTATCACATGATTGATATTTAAGTGTCCTACACGAAAACCTTGTTTTGTTAGCCAAGTACTATTTTTTCCAGACATGATAGTTGTAAACACTTAGGGAGAGGGTGGGAGAGAGAATGTGAGAGAGGGTGACACAGAGAGAGAGAGAGAGAGAGAGAGAGAGAGAGAGAGAGAGAGGAGAGAGAGAGAGAGAGAGAGAGAGAGAGAGAGAGAGGGTGATGGAGAGAGAGAGAGAGAGAGGGTGGGGGAGAGAGAGAGGGAGAGAGGGAGAGAGGGTGAGAGAGACAGAACACTGGACACTGAGAGAGTGAGGGGGGGAGGCTGAGAGAGAGATGAGAGAGAGGGTGAGGAGAGAGGGTGGGAGAGAGGGGGGAGGAGAGGGGGAGAGAGAGGGGGGAGAGAGAGAGAGAGGGTGGGGGAGAGAGATTTTTTCATTTTTATTTTGTTTTTATATCGAGGATAATGGAATAAGCACTTGTGTGCTTTTTTTACATCCATTCCCGTGTGTATGCGGTTTTGTAAATTGTCATCTGTTCCCACCGGCACACAATGGCCTACTCTTACGAACAGCGGAACAGGATTTTAACGTGTGCGCAAGATGTTCTGCGTGCGTTCGTACGCGCGGCCTCGGTTTATAGTCTCATCCGAAAGACTTTTGGGGAGAGTGGAGTCTGCACTGATGTTAACTCCAGGGGAAAATATCCCCTTGAACGGGAATGGAACCCGGGTTGTCAGATTGCGAGCGCAATGTTCTAACCACTAGGCTATCCCGTCTCCAGAGGAGAGAGAGAGAGAGAGAGAGAGAGAGAGAGAGAGAGAGAGAGTCGTGCTACCAGGAAGATTGAACAGAGAGCCCGATTGGCTGAAGCTTGGTTTTTTTATTTTGTATTTGTGTGTGTTATTTTGTGACTTTTTAACGCCCCCCCCCCCCCTCTCTCTCTCTCGTAATTGTGTGTGTGTGTGTGTGGTGTGTGTGTGTGTGTGTGTGTGTGTGTGTGTGTGTTAGTTATTATTAATATTATTATAAATACTGCTGCTGCTTCTTTTTTTCTAACATCATCATCATCATCATCATCACCATCATCATCATCATCATCATCATCATCATCAATCATCATCACCACCATCATCATCACCATCATCATCACCACCAACCAACAGCAACAATAACTTCTGCTGTTGCTGCTGTTGCTGCTGTTGCTGCTACTACTACTACTACTACTACTACTACTACTACTACTACTACTACTACTACTACTACTACTACTACTTCTACTACTACTACTACTACTACTGCTACTGCTGCTGCTGCTGCTACTACTAGTGCTACTACTACTACTACTACTACTACTACTACTACTACTTCTACTACTACTACTACTACTACTACTACTACTACTACTACTACTCCATTACATTGCAGTATTTTTTTTCATGGACTGAACAAAGTCAACATTTCTTCCTGTTTGAAAGTAAAGGTGATAAAGTGTTCTCTCTCTCTCTCTCTCTCTCTCTCTCTCTCTCTCTCTCTCTCTCTTTTCCCCCCTCTCTCTCTCTCTCCCCTCTTCTCTCCCTCTCTTTGTCCACTTGTTCACTGTTCATTGTTCATTGTTCCCTCCCTCCCTCTCGCTCTCTCACAGCAGCCAGTGAGCCTATCTGACTGAAGACATTGCGTGACATGGAAACCGTGCCACAGATTAAATTATGTTAATGACTGTTACAGCAAAGTTGAATATGTTGGTACCTTTTCAAATTGGGCCATTGCCCCTTTCTTGAATAAATATCCTTATTGTTATCTCTCTCTCTCTCCTCTGTTTCTCTCTCTCTCTCTCTCTCTCAATCTCTCTCTCTCTTTCTCTCTCTTTCTCTCTCAATCTCTCTTTCTTTCTCTCTCTCAATCTCTCTCCTCTTCTCTCTCTCTCTCTCTCTCATCTCTCTTCTCTCTCTCACTCTCTCATCTCTTCTCTCTCTTTCACTCTCTTCCCGTCTCTGTCTCTCCTCTCTCTCTCGCTTTCTTTCTCATTCCTCTCTCTCCATCTCTCTCTCTCTCAATCTCCTCTCACTCTCTTTCTCCTCTCTCCTCTCTCTCTCTTTTTCTCTCCTCTTTCCTCTCTCGCTTTTTCATCTCTCGCTTTCTCTCTCTCTCTCTCTCTCTCTCTCATCTCATCTCTCTCTTCTTTCTCCTCTCTTTCTCTCTCTCCTTTTCTCTCTCTCAATCTTCTCTTCTCTCTCTCAATCTCTCTCTTCTCTCTCTCTCTCACCCCTCTCTCTCTTCTCTCCTTCACTCTGTCTTCCCTTCTCTCTCGCTTTCTTTTCAATCTCTTCTCCACTCTCTCTCTCTTCTCTCACTCTCTTTTATCTCTCACTCTCTCTCTCTCTCCTCTCTATCTCTCTCTAATCTCTCTCTCCCTTTCTCTCTCGTCATTTCTCTCTCTCTCTTTCTTCTCTCTCTCTTTCCCTCTCTCCTTCTCTCTCTCAATCTCTCCTCTCTCTTTCCCCTCAATCTCTCTCTCTCTTTTCTCTGCCCTCTCTCTCAATCTCTCTCTCTTTCTCTCTCTCTCACTATCTCTCTCTTTTTCTCTCTAAATCTCTCTCAATTTCTCTCTCTCTTTTCTCTCCCTTTCTTCTCTTCTTCTCTCATTCTCTCTTTTCTCTCTCTCCCCTCTCTCTCCCCCACTCTCTCTCTCTCTCGCTCTCTCTCTTCCCAAATCTCTCTCTAAATCTCTCTCTCTCTCAATCTCTCTCTTTCTCTCTCTCTCTCTCTCACCGGGAGTTGTGGCGCGCTCCTGTGATCCAGCTACTGGGAATTGGAGGTTTGAGGTGGGAAGGGTGTGAGGGCAGGGGCCCTGTCAGCAGGCGTGCCATGTGAATCGGGTGTCCGCACTAAGCCCGGCATCAATATGGACGGACTCCCAGGAGGAGCTCCGGGTGCCCAGGCTGACTAAGGAGAGCTTGGCCCAGGCCAAAAGCTGTAAGTAAGTAAGTAAGTCTTCAATTTTAACGTCTTTCCACTTAAAGTGATACCAGACCACCCTAAAATAGGAGACGAATACGAGAGCGAGCGAGCGAGCGAGCGAGCGAGAGAGAGAGAGAGAGAGAGAGAGAGAGAGAGAAGAGAGAGATAGAGAGAGAAGGGGGGGAGGGGGGAGAGAGAGAGGGGGGGGGGAAAGGATCTACTTTGTGAAAGTGCATGTGCGTGTGTGTGTGTTCCCTCATTGCATGCGTGTACGTGCTCATGTGTGTGCAAAATAGTAATAACCAACACCAAAAAATAGTGACTTAACATGAACAGATAAGGAACAGAAATTTTAAAAAAATAATAAAATAATAAAAAATAATAAAAAAGAAAGTAAAAAAGAACTATTTAAAAAATGCCCTATAGGGCTTAACAATAAACCTTGGCAATGTCAATTGGTTAACTTAACATTGTTCAAAACTTCTTCAATGGAATTCTCAGAAAAGGCAGGGAGATGAGGTTTTAACTTCTCACATTCAAGTATGACATGGGTATTTGAAATATATTCACCACATAAACATTTAACATCCTTGCTGAATTTGGTCATGAATGCATTTAGTCTTATCCTGCTTATCCTTATCCAAAAGCTGTGTCAGGTTATTGATGTCAGCTAATTGCCAAGGCCTACATTAAAATGTTGTTATGTTTAAAATGTTGTGTTGTGATTGCCTTCAGCCATGACAAGCTCTTAACATAATAACCTGCACTCTCCTTTATAGGAGAAAAAATCCTCTGAAGTCGGAGTATGGCTGCCTATGTGGCGAGGTACTTGAAAACAGTCGTACACGCAAACTTCTCACCCGGTGTACTTCCTATCTCACAGTGATTCCCAGGTGGGATGAGTGAGTCAGAGTGCATGTTCTGGGTGACCCCCAGGGTGTAAAGCTGGGGAACGCACAACAACAACAACAACTAAGGAGAGCCGCACAGGCCCAGGCTGGAAATCTATCTACTCTCTCTCTCTCTCTCTGCTTCCCGTGCTTGGTTGGTTACAGGCAAGAAGTGCTTTGACACCAGCAGATTGAAAATTCTCAAGGATTTGTTGTCAAAGTCCCGCCAGCCATGCCCTGTTCATGGGGCTACCGCCATCACTGGAAAGAGTTCTGAATGGGCTTAAAGCAAGAAATGTGCCTGACTTGGTGCAAAGTAGAAGGGAAGTCAACTCAGACAACAGTTGTACTTCGCCTGTCAACTCCAACAACAATGCAAGTTTTCATTTTTAAAAAATTCATTTTATTCTTTTATTTCGAGGATAGTGGAACAAGAAGTCATGTGCTTTTTTTTTAACATCAAGTCCCGGTGTGTATGCAGCTTTATCAGTTTTGTCATCGGTTTCCACAAGCACACAATGACCTACTCCTCGGACAAGCGGAACGGTTTTAATGTGTGCACAAGATGTTATGCATGCGTTCGCACACGGACCTCAGTTTATAGTCTCATCCGAAGGACTTTTTGGGGGAATGGAGTCAGCACTGCTGTTAACTCCAGAGGAAAAATCCTCTTGAACGAGATTGCAAAACAGGGTCAGCAGATCAACAGGGTCAGCAGATCACGAGCGCAGTGCGCCTCACTCTAATCTCCAGGCTATCCCATCCTCCCATCAAACCAGTGTGCAACTGTTCAAAATAACACAGCAATTGATATTTCGAGGCAAAGTGTCCTGCGCAAATTTCCCGTGACCGAAAGAG
>CM054146.1:29738555-29756055 GCA_028751875.1 Rapana venosa
GAGACAGAGACAGAGAGACAGAGACAGAACGTGTCCTGAGTTAAGGGAGCTAAACGCCTGGACGTTCTGGGATCGTGGCGGGGAAAGTAGTTTCCAGTTTTGTCCCTTGTGCTGACACGTCAGTACATTTCCCTCTAAAAGAGCAAGTCAACCTGGTAAATCACCTTGATGGCATGCAGATCAGTGCAGAGGAAACCCAGCTGATGACAAGTAGTGTCAGTGGCATTAAGGACAGACATTAAGGACAGCAAGAAAATTGAGACCGTCCTTAGCTTTGAATGATTATCTTGTAAGCTGTAGCAACGGATGAAGGATTAAAACTTGAATTTTTTTTTCCAGGATAGCCCAGACCACAGCTGAAATGACCAAACTGAAAGTCCTCTGGAACGACAAGAACATCGTCATGAGCTTCAAGAGCAGACAGATGCGTTCCCTGGTCATGTCCATATTTTTGTACACATGTGAAACGTGGACATCGAAAGAAGGATACAGACAATGGAGATTTTTAAAGTTTCATTTCATTTTATTTTATTTTTACCACTTTAAGTCACGGCAGATTTCTCTGCGTGAAATTCGGGCTGCTCTTCCCCGGGGAAAGCGCGTCGCCACAAGAACAGTGTCACCCATTTTTTTTTTCTTTTTCTGTCTGCAATTGTCTTTGTTTCCATATCAGAGTGACTTTTTTCTACAGAATTTTGCCAGGGACAACTCTCTTGTTGCCATGGGTTCTTTTACGTGCGCTAAATAATTTTGTGCAACACACGGGACCTCGGTTTATCGTCTCATCCGAAAGACTAGCATCTAGACCACCACTCAGAGTCTAATAATGGATGGAAGCCGGGGGGGGGGGGGGGGGTTGATATGGGGGGGAGGGGGGGGGAGTTTCGGATCCAAACGGGATTCGAACCACCGCACACTTCCCACCCGGACTTTTCGCTCTCTAAGGCAGGCGCGTTACCTCTAGACCACCGATCCACCGAGATGAGGTGTTTTCGCGAACTCCTTGGTATTTCGTACAGAAATCAATCACATAACTAATGAGAAATTGAAACCCAGAAATCAAAACTAAAGTCATATGATGAAGAGCTCCTGACTGTAGTGAAAAAAACACCACGAACTGAAGTGGTACAGGCACGTCACAGGAACATCTGAACAGGCCAAGACTGTCCCACAGGGAACAGGAGGAATAAGCGAGTGCCATGAAGAGTTAACAACGAAAAGAAAAAAAGGTGATGTAAAAGAATAAATAAAAATAAATAAAAACACACACACACACACAACACACACACACACGCACACACGCGCGCGCACACACACACACACACACACACATACACACACACACATACACACACGCACGCACACACACACATACATACACACACACACACACACACAAAACACACGCACACACACACACACACGCACGCACGCACACACACACACACACACACACACACACACACACAACACACCCCAACACACACACACACCACACCACACACACACACCACACACCACGAGGTCCAGTGTTTGAACGCACATAGAACATCTTGCGCTCACGTTGAAACCTGTTTCTTTCGGAAGAGTAGGCCAAAGTGTGCCGAGGGGAACGGATGACAAAAATGACAAAACCGTTAGTACGCCAGGACTGGATGTAAAAGAGAAAAAAAAAGGGCACACATGCGCTTATTCCATTATCCTCAAAATGAAAAAATTTACAATGAAAACAAAACAGATATATTTATATATTATATATAATTTTAATATATATATATTTTATATATATATATATACTTATAAAATTATATATATATATATATATATATAACACAGAGGTCGCTTTCCACGTACCCCCCACTCCCCCCCCTCCCCCCATCCCAACATGACTTCTTCAAACTTGCTGTTTATTTGTCTGACTGCTCTCCTCGAGGAGTACACGTCGCTTCAAGAGCGGCGCTATACCTAGTCCGGGTTGGAAGTGTGCGGTGGTTCGAATCCCGTTTGGGCCAGAAACTTTTCCCCATCCATTAGACCATGAGTGGTGGTCTGGGCGCTAGTCTTTCGGATGAGACGATAAACCGAGGTCCCGTGTGTTACACAAAATTATTTAGCGCACGTAAAAGAACCCACGGCAACAAGAGAGTTGTCCCTGGCAAAATTCTTAGAAAAAAGCCTCTGATAAGGAAACACATACAGTTGCAGACACAAAAAAGGGTGGCGCTGCTCTTGTAGCGACGCGCTCTCCCCGGGGAGAGCAGCCCAAATTTCACGCAAAGAAATCTCGTGACTTAAAGTGGTAAAATGAAAAAAAAAAAGAAATGAAAATATCCTTTTTTTTGTAGAAAATTCTGCCAGGGACAACTCTTGCTCACTCAGTCCCTTCGGATGAGACTATAAACCGAGGCCCCGTGTGCGAACGCATGCAGAACATCTTGCGCACACGTTGAATCCTGTTCCGCTTTTCGAAAGAGTAGGCCATTGTGTGCTGGTGGAAACAGATGACAAAATTTACAAAACCGCATACACACGGGGACTGGATGTAAAAAAAGCACATGAGTACTTATTCCATTATCCTCGATATAAAAGAATAAATAAATAAATAAAATAAAATTATGTCAGGGACAACTCTTGCTACCCCGAAATTTTTTTTGTTAAAGAGCGACTAACACCCAGACCACCACTCAAGGTCAAGTGAAAAGCTTGAAATGGATATGAATATGCATTTTAGAATAATAATAATGGCAAAACTCAGACCTGGCGTGTCAGATATAGATATCCATAAACTTTGATACAGAATGCATAGTGAATGTGATTCAACATGATTTCTAAATTGTGTGTGTGTGTGTGTGTGTGTGTGTGTGTGTGTGTGTGTGTGTATGTTTGTGTTTATGTCTTTATTAGAAAAATGGTCATTATGGTGTGCGGGTGCACGTGTGTGTGTATGTTGTTAAAACTGTGTTATTTTGGGTGGAATTTAGGGGTGTGCGCATGTTTTGTGAATGTGCAGTCGTGCACGAAATTTTTAAAAAAAAAATTTCTTTTCCAATCAAGGGGATTTAAAAATTGTATTCCTCATTGGTGCGTGCGTGCGTTTTTGTGTGTGTGTGTGTGTGTGTGTGTGTGTGTTGTGTGTGTGGGGTTGTGTGTGTGTTTGTGTGTTTTTGGTGTGTGTGTGTGTGTTTGGGTGTGGTGTGTGTGTGTTGTTGTACGCGGTGCGTGTGTGTGCGCGCCCTGGGTTTGTGTTGGTATGAAATTTTTTTTAAAGCTATTTGGAATGCTTATAACAATTGAATGTAGTTTTCTTGTGTCTTGTGAGATATTTGGTATCAAGGGCCCTGTCGTATTGTAATTGCCCTTATGGGTTGAAAAAAGGGGTTTTTGACTTCTTGACTTGATTGACATGCTGTTTATGTAACGAAGCGCAACAGAAGTGAAGAAGTCACTTCGGGTTTTGTTGTCCCCCCTTTAATTTTAATTATGAGGCAAAAAATTATCCCAGACAACATCCCAAACCGCCAAACGGTTCAGATCTGTTGGTTCTAGGGTGTGGTTGTTTAATATCAAATTTGCAAATAAGGGGCTATTTATGTCAAACCTCTAAAATAAAAGGTATCTGATTAAAGGTTTCGTTTTTCCTACTTGTGGATTTGCTGCCTTTGTTTTTCACGTTTTATTTTACTTGTATTTTTATCATTTTTTTAGTGCTTTGACAGCTCTCCCTTCATGTATGGGCAAAATCTTAAAGAAATAATCTTTTTGAATTTGTTCAGGTTCTCTCTCTCTCTCCTCTCTCTTCTCTCTCTCTTCTCTTCTCTCTCTCTCTCTTCTCTCTCTCTCTCTCTCTCTCTCTCTCTTCTCCTCTCTTTTTCTCTCTCTTTTCTCTCTCTTCTCTTCTTTCTCTCTCTCTCCTTTTCCTCCTCTCCCCTCTCTCTACTTATCTCCCCTTTTCTCTCTCTACTTTTTCCTCCCCTTCTCCTCTTCTCCTCCGCCCACTCATCCTCTCTCTCTCTCTTTTCTCCACCCCCTTGTCCTCCTCCTCCTCCTCCTCTCTCTCTCTCTCTCTCTCTCTCTCTCTCTCTCTCTCTCTCTCTCTCTCTCTCTCTCTCTCTCTTCTCTCTCTCTCTCTCCTTTCTCCTCCTCCCTCTACTTTCACATCCTCCTTCTCTCTCTCTTCCTTCGGATGAGACTATAAACCGAGGCCCCGTGTTCGAACGCATGCAGAACATCTCGCGCACACGTTAAATCCTGTTCCGCTTTTCGGAAGAGTAGGCCATTGTGTGCCGGTGGAAACAGATGACAAGATGTACAAAACCGCATACACATGGGGAATGGATGTAAAAAAAAAGCACATGAATGCTTATTCCATTATCCTCGATATAAAAGAATAAATTTAAAAAAGGAATCTCTCTCTCTCTCTCTCTCTCTCTCTCTCTCTCTCTCTCTCTCTCTCTCTCTCTCTCTCTCTCTCTCTCTCTCTCTCTCTCTCGTACACCCCCATCCCCCTCCACTGGATGTTCGATGTCAGGCATTAATACATGTGCATTTTGTGAATTCATGGGAAGGACAAAAAAAAACCAATTAAAAAACCACCACAACCACCACCATTACTACCACCATCACCACCATCACCACCACCACCACTATCATTGCCACAGCAACAACAATAATGGCCAACATACAACAATATTAACGATTGAAAAGGACCCCCCCTTCCCCCCCCCCCCACCCCCCCCACACACACACACACAAGAACGGATGACAACATTTACAAAACCACATACACACACACTGGGGCTGCATGTAAAAAGAGCAAAACAGCTCATGAACGCTAATTCCATTATCCCCAGAAAGACAAGAATGAAAACAAATAAACAAATAAAAAACAAGCAGACAGACGGGCGTACAGACAGCTGTAAACAGACAGACAGACAGACAGACCATACAGAGAAGCTAAAACAATTAAAGCCGCCCCCTAACAACCCCCCCCCCCCCCCAACAACACACACACACACACACACAAGAAACAAAAAAAGTAAACATCACCAACAAACACCCACCATCCACTAAACAAACAACACCCCTCCCCCCCCCCCCCTCCAACTCCTCCTTCCCGCCCCTCTCCCCCCCCACCCCCCCCACCCCCACCCCCCCCCCCCTTCCCTCTCCCGTAACCTCGCGCGCTTTGCCGCAAAAACGAAATACAATTAAGCCTGAGGCGAGGAGAGCGCAACGCCCCATGAACACATATGCATATTTAGCAATGTTCAGTTACTGCGTGAATGAATGGGGCTACGAAACTACGGCACTGATCGATAAAGCCCCACTCCGTAGGCGCACGCGCATTGAAGGAAACAAAGGCCAGTGTTAGCAGAAGTGTGTGTGGTTCAGTGAATAAGACTCAGGTTGTATACATTCTCACAGGGCGATTTTTGTTAGGCCTGCGTGTGAATTTGATGAACTCGTGGAAAGGATAGTAGAGCTGAGTGGATAAAAAGCGTTAGATTTCTAGTCACGTGGGTCTATGAAGTCGCGGGTTCGAATCTTGGCCGTGGCATCTAGTGATTTTTCTTCTTCTTCTTCTCTCATTCGCTTTACACTGTCGATGTGTTTAGGAAAAGTGATGGCATGTCCTTTCCAGGTTCTCACATGGAGAATTAAGGGGAAGGGGTTCATGGCTTAAGGATGATAGTCAAAGTAAGCAAGCAATGACTTCAACACTAAAAGCAATCTTTGAAAATGTGGTTTGTTAGCACGCGCGCACGCACACACACACACACACACACACACACACACACACACACACACACACACACACACACACACACACACACACACACACACACACTAAAATCACTAAATGTGAGTAGACGTTAAACTGAAGATCACACACACACACACACACACACACACACACACACACAGAGCACATGTACATGCGTGTATATGACCAGGGGAAAGGAAGGGAATGGATGTCTTTGTTATACTTCCTTGCTCTGAATCCAATGGCTGTTGGTTATTCTTGTTTTCCTTACATATGAGCATATTATGTGGTGAAGGGGATATGGGTGAGGATGGTGCATGTGTATGTGAGTGTTTAAATGATTTAAAAGGAAACTATACATCAGTTTCCTCTGTTTATATCCATTTGGTTGTTGTTGTTATTGGTGGTGGTGGTGGGGGTGGGGTTCTGGTTTATTTTGCTTTTTGTTTGTTTTGGGTTTAGGGTGGTTTTCTTGGGGAGGAGGAGGGGGTATTTTGGACTCTTTTTCTCGTCCTTTGTTAGTTCTATATTGTTCTTCATTTGTCTTGGGTGTTATTCTTGTCCTAGTATTGTCGCTATTGTTGTTGTGTACGTATGTTAGTGTTTGTTTGATTGTTTATTTGCTTGTTGTGGTTGTTCTTGTTGATTCATCTGTTTTTGTTGTTTTATTCAGTTGTTTGCATGGTTAAAGGTTTGTTTGTGTCTGTGTATGAGGGGGGGGGGGGGGGGGGGGGGGGGGGGGGGGGGGGGGGGGGGGGGGAAGGGAAGCAGTTGGTGTGGGGTTTTTTAAAATCTTATTTTCTTTTGTCTTCTTTGTTTGTTTTGGTCTGGTTTTTCTTTGCTGCTTGTTTGTTTGTATTATGATGGATATTTTTTCAAGATTGTTGAATCATATGAATTGTATGGTTTAATATTTCTCTGTGTTTTTGCTTTGTTTTTAATTCCATATATGCACGTGTTATCGTCTTTTCTTGTTTGATTTGTATAGTTTACCATATATTAGGTTTTTTATTCTATGTCTGCATATACATTATCTTTTTTCTCGCTTTTTTTCTTTAGATAGATGGCTTGATGAAAAAAAGCAAATGCACTGCTTATTCAATGTACCATCTGAAAATTAAAGTTTGACTTTGACTTTGACTTTGACTTTGACACACACACACACACACACGCACCCCCCCCCCCCCCCAACACACACGCACCCCCCTTCCCCTACACACGCACCCCCCTTCCACACACACACACACACTGAGTACGCGTGTGTTAGCATAAGACAAACAATTTTTTAAAAAATCTTTTATATCGAGTATAATGGAATAAGCACTTATGTGCTTTTTTACATCCAGTCCCCGTGTGTATGTGGTTTTGCAAATTTTGTCATCCGTTTCTACCGGAACACAATGGCCTACTCTTACGAAAAGCGGAACAGGATTTAACGGGGCCTGGGTTTTTATAGTCTCATCCGAAAACAAGAGAGGGGAAGGGGAGAGAGGAGGAGGAGAGAGAGAGAGAGAGAGGAGAGAGAGAGAGAGAGAGGAGAGAGAGAGAGAGAGAGAGAGAGAGGAGAGAGAGAGAGAGAGAGAGAGAGAGAGAGAGAGAGAAGGGAAAAAACAACTAGCAAAAGCACGCCTCTGCCCCCCTAAAAAACAACCCAATCTGAAACAAAAGATCCAAAAACACATGAATAAAGCTAACAATCCAATTAACTCAAAACAAAATAAAAACAAAACCGTAGGTAGGCATCTAAGCGTTTTTATTATATCAAATTCAACTTGTTTGTTAAGGGTTTTTTGTGTTCTTTTGGTGGTTGTTTTACAGCGATAATATTACGTATTTAAAGAAGTGTGGACATATGTGCCTTGCCTCCTCCTCTCTCTCCTTCCTTGTGTGTCTGTGTAGCTGCGCGCGCGATTGTGTACGTGTGAACGCGTGCGCGTGTGTGATATAGATTTTATTACTTAGGTTGCATTTTTTTCGTTGCATGAATGAGACAAACATGCTATAATAGTTAATAACATACACTATAGTAATGCACATAGGGACTGAATGTCAAAAAAAGGAAGCAAAACACAAACGCTTATTCCGTTATCCTCGAAATGAAAGTTTAAAGAAAGAAAGGAAGAATAACATTATCCTCCTCCTTTTCGTTCTCATCTCGTCTTTTTGCTTGTCCTCCTGTTCCCCCACTTCCTTTTTTCCTCTTCCCCTCTTCCTCCTCCTCCTTGTTCTCTCTCTCTCTCTCTCTCTCTCTCTCTCTCTCTCTCTCTCTCTCTCTCTCTCTCTCTCTCTCTCTCTCTCCTCTCTCTCTCTCTCTCTCTTCCTCCTCTTTCATTAAGCGTTATTACTTTGAAACTGAAGTTACCTGAAAAAACCTGTGGAGTTCAACATAGAAATTTATAGTGCGACTTCACTCGAGAGTTCGGATCATGTTGAACATTTCACTAGTCTACCTTGCTACACAACTCCTACTTTGACTTGTTCGGTTTTGATGTTGACTCCCTAGTTTGAGTTGTTTGTTTTTGATGTTGACTCCCTAGTTTGACTTGTTCGTTTTTGATATTGACTTCCTAGTTTGAGTTGTTCGTTTTTGATGTTGGCTCCCTAGTTTGACTTGTTCGTTTTTGATGTTGACTCCCTAGTTTGAGTTGTTTGTTTTTGATGTTGACTCCCTAGTTTGAGTTGTTTGTTTTTGATGTTGACTCCCTAGTTTGAGTTGTTTGTTTTTGATGTTGACTCCCTAGTTTGACTTGTTCGTTTTTGATGTTGACTCCGTAGTTTGAGTTGTTTGTTTTTGACGTTGACTCCGTAGTTTGAGTTGTTTGTTTTTGACGTTGACTCCGTAGTTTGAGTTGTTTGTTTTTGATGTTGACTCCGTAGTTTGACTTGTTCCTTTTTTATGTTGACTCCCTAGTTTGAGTTGTTTGTTTTTGATGTTGACTCCGTAGTTTGACTTGTTCGTTTTTGATGTTGACTCTGTGGTTTGACTTGTTCGTTTTTGATGTTGACTCCCTAGTTTGAGTTGTTTGGCTTTGACGTTGACTCTCTAGTTTGAGTTGTTTGTTTTTGACGTTGACTCCCTAGTTTGAGTTGTTTGTTTTTGACGTTGACTCCCTAGTTTGAGTTGTTTGTTTTTGACGTTGACTCCCTAGTTTGAGTTTGTTTTTGATGTTGACTCCCTAGTTTGAGTTGTTTGTTTTTGATGTTGACTCCCTAGTTTGACTTGTTCGTTTTTGATGTTGACTCCCTAGTTTGACTTGTTGGTTTTTGATGTTGACTCCCTGGTTTGACTTGTTCATTTTTGAAGTTGACTCCAGGGTAAAAAATCCCATAGAACTGGCGTCTCAGTAATGGATCGAACCTACGCTTCGAACCTCTACCGTCAGAGTGCGAGTGCAACACGCAACATTCTAACCACCATTATTTATTTATGTCGAGGATAATGGAATAAGCATTCATGTACTTTATAAAAAAAATCCAGTCCCCGTGTGTATGCAGTTTTGTAAATAATGTCATCCATTCCCACCGGCACACAATGACCTCTTCCGAAAAGTACAACGGGTTTTAACTTGTGCACTAGATGTTCTGCATGCGTTCGTACACGGGACCTCGGTTTATAGTCTCATCCGAAGGACTTTTGGGAGGAGTGGAATCGGCACTGATGTTAACTCCAGAGGAAAAATCCTCTCGAACGAGATTCGAACCCGGGTTAGTAGATCACGAGCGCATCACACTAACCACCAGGCTATCCCGTCCCCCTCAACTTTAGACGTCTTCACAGGTGCTTGTACTATTGTGTTGTATTGTATTGTATTGTCTTGTATTGTATTGCATTGCATTGTATTGAATCGTATTGTATTGCATTGTATTGTACTGTATTGTATTGCAATGCACTGTATTGCATTGTATTGTAGTGCATTGAATTGTATTATATTGTATTGCATGGCATTGCATTGTATTGTATTGTATTTATTGCATTGCATTGCATTGCATTGTATTGTATTGCATTGTATTGTATTGCATTGTATTGTATTGTATACCACTTCCAGTCACAGCAGATTTTTCTGCGTGAAAAGGGAAAAAAAGGCCTCGCCACAAGAGCAGGGTGACCCATTAGATAAAAGCTGTGGTCATAAGTATTTGTTTCCCTATAAGAATGGCTTACAGTTTTGCCTGAAACATTTTTTTTGTTGCCGTGGGTTCTTTTACGTCCACTGAAAACACAGGACCTCAGTTTATCGCCCCATCCGAAACCAAAACTAGCACGCAGACCATCACTCAAGGTCTAATGGATGGGGAAAAAAAAATCGGGCACAAACGGAAATCGAACCCACACGACTCGCATTTTAGACGGATGTTACCTACATTGACCCACCGAGCCCTTTGTTATTGTGGCCGTTTAACGGCCAAGAAATAAGCTTGATAATAACGCGCCATAATGATTGATTTCATGCTCAACACTTTCACGGTCTGGTGAGTCTATGTTCTATGCCTTGTTGTTAGTATCAGTTTCTCTGCAGTGAGTGTTAACGTGCCTGTGTGGAATTTTCACCATACCACGTAGCTCATGTCGCGCGAGCGCACGCACGCGCGCGTGCACACACCACACACACACAACACACACACACACACACACACACACACACACAACACGCACGCACGCACGCACGCACGCACGCACGCACGCACACACACACACACGCCACGCCACACACACACACACACACACACACTCTCTCTCTCTCTCTCACTCTCTCTCAATTTCTCTCCCTCTCTTCTCTCTCTCTCTCTCTTCTCTCTCTCTCTCTCTCTCTCTCTCTCTCTCTATCTCTCTGAGGCAAACTGAAGCAGAATGTAATGTTTAAAGTGTACATTTCAGTCATTTTGAGTTTATCTCACCTCACCTAGCTTTGAGTTTATCTCACCTCACCTATCTTTGAGTTTATCTCACCTCACCTATCTTTGAGTTTATCTCACCTCACCTATCTATTTATTCATTTTATTTCGAGGATAATGGAATAAGCACTCATGCGCTTTTTTCATCCAGTCCCCGAGTGTATGCAGTTTTGTAAATTTTGTCATCTGTTCCCATCGGTAACACAATGGCCAACTCTTCCGAAAAGCGGGGAATGGGTTTTAACGACGTGTGCGCAAGATGTTCTGCGTGCGTTCGCACTCGGGACCTCGGTTTTAGTCTCATCCGAAGGACTTTTGGGGAGAGTGGTTTTGTAGACCGTTGGGGCAGCACTGCAGATTTTGCAACCAGCTTCCTCACTGAAGTGGAGTTTTAATTGTGATTACAAATTAGGTTTCTTTTGATGTGTCAATTAGTCTAGATGACTTTGTGGCAATGGAATATTCTGAACCTGAGTCTGAATCACACAAACACATGCACGCACGCACGCACGCACACACACACACACACACACACACACACACACACACACACACACACCCCACACACACACACACAAACACACACACACACACACACACACCACACACACACATAACACAACACTAATCACTCACACACACACACCGTCTAATATCACTTATAATAGTGAACAGACGTTAAATACAAGAACGAACACACACACACACACGCTCACGCACACGCACGCACGCACGCACGCACGCGCGCAGCACAACATGTATTGTGATTGGCTCAAAGTCCTATTATAAGATAACCTGTATACCTGTATGTGTGGAATATTGGTGTTTACGAGTTGTATGAATTGCAAAGTTAGTGTTTAAGCTGTTATTTCGTTCTTTTCAAATTTCTTGTTTACGTTTTATTTAAAAATATTTAAATCAACACTTGTTTATGGTCTCCCCCACCCACACCCGAAACAAACACAACCCACAACAACTAAAAAGCAGCAGCAACAACAACAACACACACACACACACACACCCATACCCACACACATTCTTACCCGTCTGATACCACTATTTAGTGGAAGGACGTTAAACTGAAGAACTAACCAACACACACACACACACACACACACACCACACACACACACACCACACACACACACCTTGCACGAACATTAATGTGAGTGGATTGGCAGTCTAACAATAACGCCCCTGTGTAAGATTACAATAGATTGCCGGCTCGATTCCTCGTCAGACTCCCACACTCCCCCTCCTCCCTTCCCCGCCCCCCCCCCCTCACACACACACATCAGAAACCCTCCCCTCCAGCCGTTAGACCCCCCTGGGAGTTTGGTCTTTCAGATGAGAAGATAAAGTGAAGTGCTTATTTTTCTTATTTTATTCGAGGATAATGGAATAACCATTCATGTGCTTTTTTTTTTTTTTAAGCATACAGTCCCTGTGTGTATGCAGTTTTGTACATTTTGTCATTCCTTCCCACCGGCACACAATGGCCTAAAAAGGTAAAGGTAAAGGTGTCCTATAACCTATAAGGTCGTAGGGGAGCGAGGCGTCAGAGACCTCACTTCTCTAGGGCCAGCATATTGAGGGCGGCGCCCATCTCCTCTCCCTCGCTGCTTTACCTTCCCTGACCCTAAAGAGGACAGGTACCCATTTACAGCTGGGTGAACTGGGGGAACTGTACTGAAGCTAAGGCGCGCAAACGGTCACCCATCCAACTGATAACCACGCTCGACGCTGCTTAACTTGGCTGGGGGAAAGCGAGTGCTCCGACCACTGAGCTATCCCGTTACCCACAATGGCCTACTCTTCCGAAAAGCCGGGAACGGGTTTTTACGTTGTGTGCGCAAGATGTTCTGCGTGCGTTCGCACACGGGACCTTGGTTTATAGTCTCATCCGAAAGGGGGGAGTGGAGTCGGCACTGATGTTAACTTCAGAGGAAAAATCCTCTTGAACGAGATTCGAACTCGGGTCAGCAGATCACGAGTGCAATGCGTATCGCTCAAACCACCAGGCTTTCCTGTCCCCACAAGGGCTTCCTACGTGTAGCGAACTTGTAAAACACCCAAGGCAACAAGAAGGTTGTCCCTGGCGAGATTTTTGTAGAAAAAAGGCACTCTTAATAAGAAAACAAATGCTGGGGACACTTGCAGACAAGGAGGGCAAAAAAGACTGGAAAAAAATGGATGGCGCTTCGCTGAATGAGTGTTGCACACATCCGAAAGACTAGCACCCAGACCACCACTCACAGTCTAGTGGATGGGGGAAAAGTTTCGGGCACAAATGGGGATCTAACCCGGACTTATCGCTTTCTAGGCAGGTGCCTTACCTCTAGACCACCGCTCCGCCGCCATGGGTATAAGCTTTGTCATCTATTGAGGTAGGCAAAGAGCCAAGGCCTACATCAAAACGTCCTTATACTTTGATACGTTAAATGAAGATTGCCTTTGTAATAATATAATAATAATAATAATAATATATGTATGGAATGTATATAGCGCTGAACCTTGTAAAGAAGACAAATAGAAGCGCTTGCATTCAGATCATTTAGATTCATGCAACCGTCCAGAAATATGAGGATTAACGGATATCAAATTTATACACACACATACGCGCGCTCGCGCGCACGCTTAAGCGAGGTGGTGGAGATGAACATATATCCTTCAGTTAAAGGAGGAAAATGGCCCTGAAGTCGGAGTATGGCAGCCTACATGATGAGGTTTTTGAAAATAGTGATACCCGCAAACTTCTCATCTCACAGTGATTCCGAGGTGTGATGAGTGAGATCGAGTATATATTAGTGTCATTTTATTTATGTATTTATTTTATTCTTTTATATCGAGGATAATGGAATAAGCACTTATGTGCTTTTTTACATCCAGTCTCCGTGTGTTTGCGTTTTTGTAAATTCTGCCATCTGTTCCCACCGGCACACAATGGCCTACTCTTACGAACAGCGAAACAGGATTTAACGTGTGCGCAAGATGTTCTGCGTGCGTTCGCACACGGGACCTCGGTTTATAGTCTCATCCGAAGGACTTTTGGGGAGAGTGGAGTCTGCACTGATGTTAACTCCAGGGGAAAATATCCCCTTGAACGGGAATGGAACCCGGGTGGTCAGATTGCGAGCGCATTGTTCTAACCACTAGGCTATCCCGTCCCCTTTATAGTCTGGGTGACCCCCCAGAGCGCCTAAGCAGGAGAGCGTTGAACAATATCAACGCCAATGTACTGGCAACACATTGTCAAAATGGTTGTATGTTATATCTGAAAAAAATGTGTTGAAACCAACGTTAAGTTATTACTGCCGCTATAGAAATTGGTTTTGTGTTTGTGCTATCAAGCTGTGTGGTACTGGAGGTATGATCTTAGCTTGTGTTAGAATTATAGTATATGTTTCTCAAGCTACGATCCGTGTTACTGCTGATGCGATTGTCAAAGATTTTGTCAGTTCAACTACTGATAGATCTTGGGCCAATTTCTGCTGATGCTTGCTACTGTTGTTGTTATTTCTGATTGTTGTTGGTGGTTTTTTTTTACTGTTAGTTTTGATGCTGTTGCTGGTATATCTTTATTGTTGCTGCCGTTGTTTTTAAAATCGCTGCTGCTTTTAGTTCTACTGTTGCTGCTGTTGTTATTGCTACTGTTGATGTTGTTGTTGTTACTACTGCTGTTGTTGTTATTGTTTTTTGTTGCTGCTGTTGCTATTACTGTTGCTGTTGGTTTTTTGAAAAAACTGTTGTTATTACTGTTGTTGTCGTTGTTGTTGATGTTGCCGCTGTTGTTATTACTACTGCTGCTGTTTGGTTTACTGTTTCTGCTGTTGTTATTGCTACATGGTTGTGGATTTCTACTGTTCGCTGTTGTTATTACTAGACTTGCTTGCTGTTTGGTTTACTGTTTCTGCTGTTGTTATCTATGCTTGTGTTGTTTTATTGTTTAGTTTCCTTGTTATTACAACTGCTGCTGTTTGGTTACTGTTTGTTGTTGTCTTACTGTTGTACTTGTTGTTAATACTCCCTCTGTTGTTGTTTTCGTATTGTTTGGTGGATCGTTGTCTTAAGGTTAACGGCCTGTCTAGAAAGCGAAATGTTCCGGGTCGATGTTTGATCGCTTCGTACCCGTTTATGGACCGAATTTTTTCCCCCATCTAGACCATGGTTGTGGTCTGGGCGCTAGTCTTTCGGATTTGAGACATAACGGGTCCGTGTGTTACACGTAATTATTTACGCACGTAAAAAACCCACGTGTATCAGAGTGTTGTCCCTGGCAAAATTCTTAGAAAAATAGCCATCTGATAGGGAAACAAATCAGCTGCAGAAAAAAAAAAAAGGGTTGGAAGGGTGGCGCAGCGCTAAGTGGCGACGCGTCTCGCGCTCTCCGGGTAGAGCAGCCCGAATTTCACGGAGAGAAGATTCTTGCCATGACTTAAAGTTGATATAATAAAATCTGAGCGCTTTGATTTGTTGCTTTACAAGATTCAGCGCTATATAAATTCCATACATTATTATTATTATTATTCCTGCTTTATATTATTATTATTATTATTATTACCGTTGCTGCTGTTGTTATAACCACCACCGTGGGCAGTAATGAAAAAGCCGACCCATTGATGCGTATTTTTCAGATTCCGATCATCACCATCATGAGAATCACCATCATTATAGTCATCAGCATCTTTCCTCCCTCATGGAGACCTGTAGGTCTGAAGCACGTAAAATATCGGGTCTATTACCTCAAGCAACAACACTTGATACTTTCAAATAATATTTTAAAAGAATTTATCAATGTATTTGTTATTAGTAACGTCTTTTAATTTTTTGTGTGATTCAAAATCAGCACTACACACACAAGATTCAAGATTTAATTATTTTCACAAACAAACACACACACACACACACACACGCGCGCGCGCGTGCGCGCGCGCGCGCGCACGCACGCACGCACACACGGCCCTTGTGGTCGACTGGGCTTTCAACAACATGAATGAACGAACGTGACGAGTAGCGCTGCTGCTAACTCCAACCGACAGCCTCCATTTAGCCAACGTGGTCTAACCGAGCACAGTGCTCATTCACACAAACTGTCACCAAGTCCTGCAGAAAGAATGGGGTCGGCAGTGTGTAATTCGTGCAAAAACAATTCTCTGTCCTGCTGCAGTTAGCTTTTGATGACATCATTATCATATTGATTTCCCCTTCCGTCTCTGCCACACAATTTGCTTCATCACAGTGTCACAACATTCATGTCGGAGGACATCAAACGCGAACATACAAAGGGAGCACTGCCGGCCGCAGACGACTTCGAGCAGACGATCGCTGCTACCAGGCAGACGTGTGTGTGCGTGGGTTGGCGACAGGAGTGGGACAGAAATGTGACTCCCGAGCACAAAATGGATGTTGTTTTGGAGAAAAAAGTGGAAAAAAGTTAATGGGAAAAAAGAAATGGATCTATATTCTTAATGTTGTGGCCGGTGTGTCTGTGGAGTGGCAAGGAGAGTCGGAAAACTTCGTTGAAATTGAGACGGTTAGTTTTTGGATTGTGATGTTATGATGTGACATGTGAATGAATGAAGTCAAAAAACTAAAATGAAAATTCTAACACTGTGTGCACACCAAATCTATAGGCTAACTAAAATATGCATAAAAAGGCTAATTTTTATTTACAACCAAAAATCATAGTTGGCAGAGATTAAATTATAGATCTATACTATCTCTGCTATTTTAAGGCGTAGTGTCTACTGTAGTACTAAATTTCGATCTTGATGACTGTAGGCTACATAATTTGTCTTAATTCTTGCTGAGAAATCAAACTTTGATCTACATTTTAAAGATTTTTTTAACAATTAGGATTTTTTTCGCAAAATTTTGATATGGATTTATGATACTAAATCTAGAATTCCATTTCTGGACATTTTCTTTTATTTATTTTGTGATAAACTCCTAGCAATGTTGGAAATGATTTCTGTCAGTTTTAGTTGCAATAAAAAGTTTTATTCATTAGCTGGATATAGGGCTAGAATTCAAGAACGCGTTTTGATCTAAATCTCGAGGGTTAAGATAACAACGAACAGGTCAACAATAGTGGTGGTGGAAGTTTTAGTCGTAATAATACGCGGCAGCAACAGCCTTAATAGTAATACCAGTTGTTATGGTAGCAGTGGTGGTGGCGGCGGCGGCGGCGGTGGTGGTGGTGGTGATGGTGGGGGTGGTGGTGGTGGTAGTAGGTAGTAGTAGTGGTGGTGGTAGTAGGTAGTAGTAGTGGTGGTGGTGGTGGTGGTGGTAGTAGTAGCAGTATTGGTGGTAGTAGTGTTGTTGTTGTTTGTTGTTGTGTTGTTTTGTTGCTGTTGGTGGTGGTGGTAGTAGAAGTGGTGGTGGTGGTGGTAAACTAGAATAACTAGGAATAAAAGAGGGAGCAGATGCAGCAGCAGCAGGAGCTACAGTAGTAGTAGTGGTAGTAGTAGTATCAGCAGCAGTAGCAGCAACAACAGTACTTATAGTAGCAGCAGCATCAGCAAGTGTGGTAGTAGCAGTAGTTGTGGTACTATTGTAGTAAGTACTGCTTGCGCAAACCAGTAAATTGCACCATAGCATCATAGCAAGGGCGGCAGGGATAGTAATAGTATCAACATCAGCTGCGATAGTAGCATCGGTAGTAGTCGGCGTACAAGCAGTCGCCTGTTTGCCTTCATACCAGTTGTAGAGATGAACGAAAAATATGGATATCTTGCAGAATCTTTCATAATTCGCTTCCGAAAATCAGCTCAGTACCGAATCTTGTTTCGGGTAGTGCAACAATGCTACGAGAAAACTAATCAAACATTATTTCCATGCGCT
>CM054146.1:29763555-29778555 GCA_028751875.1 Rapana venosa
CCACAGCACACCACACCACACCACATCACACCAAACCACACCACACAACACCACACCACACCGTACCGCACCGCACCACACCACACCACACCACACCGCACCACACCACAGCACACCACAGCACACCACACCACACCACACCGCACCGCACCACACCGCACCACACCACACCGCACCACACTACACCACACCACACCACACCACACCACACCACACCACACCACACCACACCACACCACACCGCACCACACCACACCACCACACCCCCACGTTCTGCTGCATCACCCTATACCACCTCCCTCCCACATCAAACGTGACCACACCAGACCACTCCACACCAGACCACTCCACACCAACACCCCGAACCATGCCACACTGTTCCATGCCACACCACACCACACCACCCACACCACACCACACCCACCGTATCACACCACACCACACCACACCTCACCACACCACACCACACCACACTACACCACACCACACTGGACAGTGTTTTCTCATGCTGTAATTAGAGACCATCCCGCAGCTCTGCACATTGTCTGTATCTTGAGGGTTGCGGACTGATTGGCATATTGTCTGGCATATTGTGTGTATCTTGTTGGTTGTGGACTGATTGGCATACTTTCTCAGTCTCTCCTCCTTTCACTGTCTGCTGACTTGGCGCGCTTTTACGCGCTCGCACGCGCGCGCATATGCACACACACATACACACACGCGCGCGTAGGCACACATACATACACACACATGCACGCACACATACAGACATATTTTGTGTGGGAAGGGATAGCCTAGTGGTTAGAACATTAAAGAGAGAGAGAGAGAGAGAGAGAGAGAGAGAGAGAGAGAGAGAGAGAGAGAGAGAGAGAGAGAGAAAAAAACAGACAGACTGACAGACAGACAGACACAGCATGCCTTTATCCATACAAGCATGAACGCACACACGCATGCATTGACAGGAAACGGCTCCTGGCACTTTCAGAAAGTGCCACTTCCCACCCCCACCCCTCTTTTTAGTGAACCTCTTTTTCTCGAAAAAAAAAGCAGTAAATTACAGCTTGGCCACTCCTGTCAGTATCTTGGAAGGAGAGAAGAGGAGAGAGAGAGAGAGAGAGAGAGAGAGAGAGGGGGGGGGGGGGGGGGATAGAGAGAGACAGAATAGCATTGTGGTCAGAGCAAGGAGCTAGCTGACGATAACCGAAGGCATGGGTTTGAATCCTCTCTGAGGCATTTGCTTGAGGGGTGGGTGTGGGTGTGGTGTGGGAGAGAGTGGGGATGGGAGATCCCCTGGAGTTCATATCAATTGAAAGTGGTAGGTTCTCTGGAGTCCATATTAAATTCAAGGACGCACAACAGCAACCGCAACAACAACAACATTGATTCAGCCTCAGTTCCCTTGACGATCCTTCAGGTGAGACTAAACTAAAACCCAAGGTTTTGTGTACAAACGCACGCATAATGATATATTGTGCACACGTTAGAAATCCAGCTGTCTTTGCAGAAGAGTAGGCCAGCTATGGCCGATGGCATGGAAGATACGAGCACAACCAGCATGCATTCTGCAACGTGGAGAGGAATGGACTAAGTTCGTTGAGATTCAGCTTATGCAAGATAAAATTACACTGCCTGGAAATTTCAGTGCAACAGCCTATCGACTTTACCCAGGAAGCTAGGGGAAAAGCCAAATAAAGTGCGGTCACGTCCCTCTTCTCTTCCTTTTCCCATCCATATGTATGTGGTTGAAATTTTATTGTGGGGAACACTAGCTCAAACCATCACTTTTTGTAAGGTGGGGTTGGTTGGGGTGGTAATGGAAGGTCTTGTTATTGTTTTGATATAGTTGATAATTTATTATCATAATAGACGGACGCTGTGGCTGAATGGATTGCACGTTTTATTTCTTCCCGCGGGTCCTTGAAGTCGTGGGTTCCAATCTCAGCAGCAGTGTCTGGTGAAGGGGAGTTTTACGATCTCACAGGTCACCTTAAAGCGCAGGTCTTCTGGTGCCTTGATTCCCTTCGGACATATCATACACATATGCAGCAGATGATGAAATATGCGCACGCTTAAGATTCCGTAGTGATGTCAGCGTTGGGTGGGCTACGGAAACAGGAACATATCCAGCGTACATTCTGTACAAAGACTTAGGTTTAGTTTACGTAGAAGACAGGATTTGAAAAATTCAATAAAGTGCCCCAGTGATGCTTCAAACAGCGAATGGAGAGGATAGAGAATTTCATAATCGTTAGTGCTACCTTCATGATTATTGCTACTGTTACTTCCCCGTGGATCCCCACAAAGGCTCTTTCCGTATGCATTTTAGCTCTATCTTCTGGAAATTCTGTGCTTGAAATTTCCTGTTTTCGATCAGTGATTGTTTTTGTCTTTTCCCTTATATTAATTTTCTGTCTTCTCTGTTGCTTATTTTCTGCTTTTCCTTTCCATTTTCCTGCGTTTTTTAAAAAAACAACAAGAAGTAAATCTGACAAATATTTTCTTTTTATACATTATATGATTCTTTGCCTCTATTGTTCTGTTCTGGCGACCAGGTGGTGATATTGTGAACACTGGGATGGGCACAGAATGTCCATTCTGCTGTGCTATTTGCCCATTTGGCATTTTTCTGATGTATTTTTGGTACACTGAAGTATTCATTATCCATTTTTACACTTTTTCTGTAACCTGGGGATGGTGAATTCAGCGGAACGGCTGGCGTCCTCAGCACTGCATGGTTTCGTTGGCCATAAGGAATGACATGATTAAGGGACTTTGTCATTTCGTGTTTTTTGTCAGATGGACGGTGTTAGATATTTGAAGGGATTTAGATGCTGTCGATGTTGAACTTGAAGTGAATGTTTTTAGAGTTGCTGAAATTGATATTAGGTGACATCCCTGATTTGGCCTTCGTGGTCAGTGGGGCTATAAACAATATGACGTAAGATGATTAATGTTATCAGTTTTGTTCTTTTGATGATGACGACGATGATCTTCATGGTCATTAATATTGTTATCAATATAGTTTATGATGATGATTTTGATAATGGTGGTGAGCTTCATGACAAGCATTATTCATTTATTGTCAACAGTATCTTGTTGATGAGAAGGATAATAATCTTATGATGAATATTATTATTTATACCAACATTGTCATTGAAACGTCGAACGTCGGTGATAATTTTAATAGTTATTATCAGTTTTATAAACATTGTAACATATGAAGATGGTGTTGGTTTTTGCGATTATCACTTTTATCAATGACGATGATAATGGCGGTTATAATTTTTTGAATTGCTACTAGTTATCAACATTGTGACTGTGATGGCGATGATCTTCATTATTATCATCAGGTATTAATATTGCTGTTACAGTGATGATGGTAATTATGACCAAAAAAACAACAGCCACCAATGATGATGATGATGGTGTAGTGATGGTAATTTTATGATCATCGAAATAGCTGTTTTCTAAATCTTAATGTAATCACTCCATGCCATGCCTCATTCACACCACCATCGTGTTCAGTAGTGTACATTTATTCTATTGGAAATGTCCTCTGAAGCGGTCGCAGGTCACAGGAGGTGTATGGGGTTTCTATGATGGTTTTGGTGATGGTCGGCTTGTTCTAAACCTTAATGAAATTACTCCATGACAGTATTTGTCAGACAGTCGCCCCCCCCAAAAAAAAAAAAAAAAAAGAAGAAAAATCCATAAAAAGCGTGTTAGAGCCAGTCAACACTGTTTGCTACGTTTTCTGCTCGAGTCAGTAAATTTTTTCGAGATGTTAGTGTTCCAGTTAGTATAGTTTTATGAGATCTCGGTGTTCTGTTTTGGTAAGAAAAATTAATTCAGCACAACGAAAAAACAGTTATATGAAATTAAGCGGCACTTTAATCTTTAAAAGTGTAATTATTTAAGAAGCTCAAGGTCTCATCAATTTACGATCAGTTTGAAATGTTGGCTACTTAGAGTTTTGAGCTAGCATTCATCGCCACTTGATGTTCCACCAAATAAGCTTTGCTGCCTGAAACTCGGTCATCGTTTCTCTTCTTCGGCTGATTTTAATGGTCTCGTGTTAGTTGACCGTAACCGAAAGCCGTTACAGTTGGAAATATTTGCAGAACAGCTACCAAAGGATGTACAGAAGAAGAAACTGAGTGTGTGGCTAGAAGTGCTTCAGCTGCTTTGTACACCCATGGCATCTTGTGAAACACGTTCATATCCATTCACTAGCTATGGCTGGTGGCATGGATGACACAAACATATACTAAGCATGCATCCTGCTAACTGGAGAGGGATGGGCTTCGCCAGGTTCAACTTACTCTAGATATACCGTCTGAAAAATTCAGTGCAGTGCCCCAACCACTCCTCAAGGAGTTAATTGAGAAGTCAGTACCCACCTGGAAGAAGCAATACGAGCACTTAGTACCACTATCACCTTTAGTGTTATCCAAAATCGTTCTAAATTGAAATTGATATTGTAATTCACATTGGTGATTTAAATGCACGCAGCATTTGCAGCTCAACAGTTAACAATGAGCTCTGGAGGTGGGAGAGAAGTGAGGAAAAAGCGGGTGTGGGGATGTGAGTGGGGAAAAGTGGAAGAGTCTTTTGTCCCTCGAATGTGCTTAACGTGTGGAAGTGACATTCACAGACACATACCCTCATTCATTCACTGGGCACTGTTGCCTGTCCCTTTTCCACCCCCTTGTCTCCTGTCTCCCCCCTCCCTCCTCCGCACGCACACACACACACACACATACACACATACACACGGAGTGGTGAAGTCATTAGCGAAATGTCACCGTCTGCTGACGGCAGGGCAGTCCCTGGTGGGGTGAAGGGTGGAAATGGCAGGGGTCGAGTGTCATCCCCACTCCCCCATTTCAATCAACACTTTGGCCACATGCAGGCCCTGAGCTGAGCCCTGTTGCTCTGCTGACTGTGAGCCTGCAGGTCGAGTCCTTTGTCCGGAGTGAGAAACATGACAGGCAGGCAGGCAGGCAGGCTATTAATTCTAAGGTGTCAACACTGTTCGCTGTTTTTGTGACTTTGACTTCTTTCCATAACTCCTTCTGGAGTCGTTGGGGGGCATTGCACTAAATGTTTTGCTTTTCTAATGTTTTTCTATTTTTGTGCTGTCTCATCCTCTGTGACGTTTCTGTCTTGCTGTTCCCACGATGCTCATTTCAGTCTTTCCGCCTAAGCCATACCCAGATTCGTTATGTCACATCCTAAGGGTTGGTTGTCCACAGAGAGCCCATCAATGTAGGGCCACCAGCCAGAGGGGCCCCGCACTGCTGCTGGGTCACATTTGTGGTGTTCAGTGGTGCCTGTTCTGAGCTAACACACGCAGGACACCACCTACTAAGCCCCCTACTAACGACAATATTAGCTCGGTCGTGGAGCCAGACCGAGAGAGATGCCCACCGTGAGACCAGAGCAACTGGGGCCAACGAATCAGAGGGTTTCTTTATTTGCATGATGATCGTTCTGCCACAACATATCCCGGTTTCAACCGGGCCCGAGAGATACAGAAACCTGCAGTGTTGGTTAGGTAATATGAACAGCATTCTCAAAATTACATCGGTCAAGTAGATGAAGCTCGGCTGTGTGGTTCCAGCCTTTCCAATGAACCCACAGCGCACTCACTCTGGGTAGAAGCCGGCTGGAGTCCAGAAAAAAAACATCCCCATACCTCTTATGGGATTCGAACCTGCAACCTTCCAATCCGTAGCCCAAGGTGCTAACCACTGCGCCAAGGCGGCTGGTTGCACTGAATTATTTATATGCCGTGTCTTGGGCAAGTTGAAACAAGCAGAGTCCACCCCTTTCCAGGTCGCGGATTGCAGGGTGGATATGTTCGTGACAAGCATGCTACCAACCCTGACTGGTCTACGCTCCTATGAAAGATTGATGGCATTTTTAATGATTTTATGTATGCGTTTGCACACAGGAACGTGGTTTAGAGCTCACCCAAAGGACTTGCAGAACGTTAGAGTTGGATCACTTGTTCAATAATTAATCTAAGGGAAAATCCCTCCCAACAGTAGTGACGCAACACCGCTGCCGTCCCCGCGCCCGTGCCGCTGGTTCTTTCAGATGAAGAGTTTTGATGTTTTAACCAAGGATTTGTTGTTTTCCACTTATCTTTATATTTGTGGTACATGGCAATCGCGTGGATAGGACTATGCGAGTCTTTCGTTTAAAAATCGTCCAGGAGTGACTGATGCACAAATCAGTAGAGTTTAACCACGTGAAAGCGATCTGAAAACACACCAGTGCTGGTGTTCGATTCTGCCATTTAAAGGGATACCAGGTTTATCCCGTCAAGGGGACGGGATAGCTCAGTGGTCAGAGCACTCGCTATCCCCAGCTAAGGTTAAGCAGCATCGAGCGTGGTTAACACTTGGATGGGTGACCGTCTGCGCGCCTTGGCTTCAGTACAGACCCCCCCCCTCCCCCACCCCAGTTCACCCAGCTGTAAATGTGTACCTGCCTCTGTAGGGTCAGGGAAGGTAAAGCAGCGAGGCAGAGGAGATGGGCGCCACCGGCAATATGCTGGCCCCTAGAGAAGATGAGGTTTCTGATACCTCAATCCCCTTCGACTACATAGGTCATGGGACACCTTTACCTTTTACCTTACAGGTTTATACAAATAACAGACTCCGACAAAGATACATGCGACATATACTAAATCGGTCAGAATTTGAATTTGACGACAATCTGATACTGAATTTGACGACAATCTGATACCGAATTTGACGACAATCTGATACTAAATTTGACGACAATCCGATACTGAATTTGTTGACAATCTGATCGCTCTGTAGTAACTTCTTTTGGGTTTGCGAGTGTTCTTTTAAATTTTTTTTTTTACAAATTCCAATGTATTTTGCAAATCAGCGGATACTAGCTCAATGTGTAGCTATATCAGCAAAAAAATATGTTCACTACTTCTGTTGAAGGTTTTCGCCTAGATATAGAAAAAAACCCTTCACTGCCATTACTGTTTCATTTGCATGGGGGCAATCACGAGATGTGTGGATGTGTTTCTTTAACAGTGTATCTTTAGTCTATCAGTAACTAACGTGTTTAGAAAACAAGTGGTCGTGGATTCTATTAGCACAAATCGAACTTTTTTGCCTCTCACCAGAGCAGGGGAGTGGTAGTCTGGGTTCTAGTCTGAAATGAGACATATTTATTTCAAACTGCGAAGATATTTTCCACTTAAGACTCCCTGGCACTTAAAAGTTGTCCCAGCAATTCTTAGAAAAAGCAATGTATTCTATGCAAGTGCATGCTTGTTATTAGAGCCAAGAAATCTTCGTGTGTTTTGTCGCTTATTCATCTCGTGATTTTGTGACTTGTTTCTCTGTCTGTCAGTTCCATGCATTATGGAACTTAAGAAGTGATGCACAAACATAGTATGCTTATACATTGGTTGTAGTTATTTGGGCATGTAAATGAAAGTAAGTAGTTAAGCATGTCAAGCGACTACTCATATAATTTGTAGGTTTGAAGAACTTCCATCATTCTTGCTGTCTGTTTTCTATCTCTCCCCTCTTTTCCATTGTGTGTGTGTGTGTTGTGTGTGTTTGTGTTTAGTTGTGTATGTGTGTGTGTGTGTTGTGTGTGTGTGGTATATGAAAGTTTTAAATCCCAAACTTAAATGCTAATCGACTATGGCAAGTAAAGTAAAGCAATTGCTAGACAAAATCGTAAGTAAAGAAAAAAAAGCATAATATATTCGTATGCAAGTGCATTGCTTATTTATTAGAGGCGCAAGAAATGCTCGTGTGTCTTTATCAGCCTTATTCATCTCTTGCATTTTTGTGACCTTGTTTCTCTGTCTGTCAGTTCCATTGCATATATGGATACTTGAGGAAGTGATGCACAAAAGCATAGTACATTCGTATACAGATGTTTGGTGTAGTCATTTTGGGCATGTAAATGAGAAAGTCAAGATAGTTTAAGCATTGTACAAGCGACTAATCATCATAATAATTGTGTAGGGATTTGTAAGAAACTCTCCCCATCAGTCTCTCTTTGTCTGTCTGTTTCTCTATCTCTCTCCCCCTCTTTTTCCTGTGTGTGTGTGTGTGTGTGTGTGTGTGTGTGTGTGTGTGTGGTGTTTGTGTGTGTGTGTATGTGTGTGTGTGTGTGTGTGTGTGTGTGTGTGTGTGTGTGGTGTATGAAAAGTTTTAAATCCCACATCTTAAATGCCTTATCGGACTATGAGCAAGGTGAAAAGTAACAGTAATTGCTAGATAAAATCGCTAAAATGTATTAGAGAAAGATAAGCCTGATAAAGATGGCAAAAATGTTTCAGTGTGTGAATGTGTATGTGTGTGCGTGTGTGAATGTGTATGTGTGTGCGTGTGTCTTCAATTTTACGTCTGTTCACTTAAAGTGATATAAGACGAACATTATTATTAGGCGTGTGTCTGCGCTTGCATGCTTGTGTATGTGCGTGCGTACGTGCATTTGTGTGAGTGTGTCAGAGAGAGAGAGAGAGAGAGAGAGAGAGAGAGAGAGAGAGAGAGAGAGAGAGAGAGAGAGAGAGAGAAATCCATCACACCATGGAATTTTTACCCCCCATAACCGTGTTTTGAAATATTTATGACCATTATTTTTATTCCGAAAGGAGTGAATCGCCCGAGATATTGCTTAGCACATAGTTTATGAACTGTCTAGTCTCTGTTTCTGCCTGTCTCTCATATGTGTGTGTGTGTGTGTGTGTGTGTGTGTGTGAGCGCGCGCGCGCGCGCGACTGTTTATATTGCTCCCCCACTCTGTCTCTGTCCCTTCCCTCTCTCTGTCTCTGTCTGTCTCTCTGTTTCTCTGTATCTGTCTGTCTGTCTCTCTCTCCTTCCCCCCCCCTCTCTCTCCCCTTCCTCCCCCCTCTCTCTTAACGAGGCGGAATAGCTCATCACACAATCATTCATTTAACTAATGCAGTTTCACCTCAGAGCTCAGTGGTTTGAGCATCGTACTCGTGATCTGACGGCAAACTGAGGTGGGGGTTTGAGGCCGACTGCTGAGCTTTTTGTTTGATGGCCATTTTTTTGGTTCTCTTGGGAGTTAAAATTAGTTATGTGCTGGAAATTTTCTCGTTTCTATCACTCTTTTTGTTTCTGTCATGACCCTTTTCTTCCTGTCACCTCCTTCTTGTCTATTTTCTGCCTTTTTGGTCCATTCTTTTGCCTTTTTTTGGAGAAAGACTTCAAAGATAACAATACTCTTTCATGCTGAAGTCGGATGCGCTGGGCAGAACTTTTCAGGCGTTTTGACGGCAGCGCAACGCATTTTCGCTCATAATAAAAGACAACAATAATTGCTGTCTGAGCGGTCGACGACGACGAAGACGAAATTAGCTCCATCTCCAGTCCCATGCAGATTTTTAATGAGATTGTAAACTTAGTTCTCGTGTCCAAAAGAGCGCGCGACCCTTTCGCGTACATGTTAGAAATGTAACCACCTCCTGTAAACTAAGAATAGGTTAGATAAGGTTGTTGGTATGGATGAATCAAACATACCCGGCATGCAGCCTGGATACTGGAGAGGGATAGGCTCTGCCAAAGTTAATTCTCCCTAGACACATAGCCTGAAAGTTTCAGTGTGGTGCCTCAGTAATTTCTGATGGAGTTAAGGAAGAAAATGAAGTCCAGACAGTTGAGAAGGAGAGCAAACCCTTAATGTCTATTATTCAGTTAATAAAGTGCCCAGGACGAGTTTGGGAAGAGTGCAAGGGTAAAGTGAAGAAAGCAGGACAGTCATACAGTTGACTTGGTAGTATGGTGCAGGTCCAGTTGAAACTATTGCTCTCATTTCCATTTGCTCAATTACCTAAGTATATGTAAGTACTATTGAGTATGCGAGTACTACTGCTGTTACATGAATCAGTCATCTGCTGCAGATACTTTGAATTCATCCATCACAATGTGTGTTATGTATATATTATTAAGACAGGACTATTATAAGTTTGCTTGATGTCATGTCAAGGTTATGTTTGTGTTTTTTGACATTTTTCTGGATTAAATTCTGTGAAAAAAAGTAAACACTGACATTTCAAAGACTACTTGCAGAAAATGACAATCAGTAAATATACTCAGCATTTCACACAACCTCAGGCTTTCCAAGCTGAAGAAATCCAGACATAGGAAGATAACATATTCCTGATAGTTCGTTCAAAAATACATTCCGCTTAGAAAAGATGGAAGAGAATGGGCTTCCGAAAGATAAACCAGACAGAGACGTCCCTTGAACTGTATTCCAAACCTGCCTACTGCAAAGACGTGCCGAATAAATCTTGGAGTGTGTTTTCTCAAGGGAGTGCTGTCACATATGACAAGGCTTTCATTCCGGGGGCCCGCTGGCTCGTGGAAGGCCTTGAATTTTTCATCATGGCCGCGTGCGGACGAATCCCCGGATGGGAGAGACGTTGCATGCTGACGATAGCTGGGGAAATGGAGGGTGATGCGACGTTAAGTTTGCATCAGGCGACGGTATCTTGCGTGAAGCACGAAACACTTTGGGGCTTTGGAGTGTAAATCTGTCATGCTGCGAATCTTGATTTCTCTTTTTCTTTCTTTCTTTTTTTCTTCTGCTCTTTTTGTTAGTCTTCTTTATGTAAAGCTTTCTCGACCGTAAATCTCTGCGTCTGTCTCTGTCTCTGACTCTCTGTCTCTGTCTGTCTGTCTGACTCTCCCGCCCTTCCTCCCTCTCTGCACCCTCTCTCATGCCCATGCGCTGTCTCATTCTCTTTGTCAATCTGCCTGCCTGCCTGCCTGTCTGTCTTGTCTGCCTGTCTATCCATGTATCTGTCGGTTTCTCTATCTCTGTGTGTGTTGTGTTATGCTGTGTGTGTGTGTGTGTATGTGTGTGTGTGTGTGTGTGTGTGTGTGTGTGTGTGTGTGTGTGTGTGTTGTGTTGTGCTGTGTTGTGTTGTTGTGTTATGTTGTTGTGGGGTGTGTGTGTGTGTGTGTGTGTGTGTGTGTGTGTGTGTTGTGTGTGTGTGTGAGAGAGAGAGAGAGAGAGAGAGAGAGAGAGAGAGAGAGAGAGAGAGAGAGAGAGAGAGAGAGAGAGAGTCTTTGCTGCTGTTCTTGTCTCTCTGTTTTTGACAGCCTGTCAAGTGTATTGCAGAGAACTTTTGTGATTAAACACACTAACAAAAATTACACGCACGCACGCACGCACGCACGCACGCACGCACGCACGCACGCACGCACGCACACACACACACACACACACACACACACACACACAAGGGGGGACGGGATAGCCTAGTGGTTAGACTATAGCGCTTACAATCTGACGACCCAGGTTCGAATCCCGTTCAAGGGGATTTTACCCCCGGAATTCACATCAGTGCAGACTCCACTCTCCCCAACAGTCCTACGGATGAGACTATAAACCGAGGCCTCGTGTGCGAACGCACGCAGAACATCTTGCACACGCGTTAAATCCTGTTCAGCATTTCGAAAGAGTAGGCCATTGTATGCCGGTGGGAACACATGACAAAAATTTGCAAAACAGCATACACACGGGGACTAGATGTAAAAAAAGCACATGGGTTCTTATTCCATTATCCTCGAAATAAAATAATAAAAAATAAATACCAACTAACTAACTAAATAAGCTCGCAAACAAACAAAAACCTTTGCTTTTTTTGCCTGTTCTCGTCATCTGGTTTTGATAGCCAGTAAAATGATGCAGCCCTTCCCCCCCTCCCCCCCCCCCCCCCCAAAAAAAAAAGAGAGATTTGAAATCTGCCACAAAACTGGCTTATTTTACCCAGTTTTATCAGGCTCTGACAAGAAGCCTAGGTTTTGTGTAGGACATGCATCTAGAACACACCGAAGAACCCACAGCAACAATTAGTACAAGTGTTTCTGGTACAGTTCTGCAGGAAAAACAACAACACACTCTCTTAAGCATGCGATTGTATACCCAGATGCAAAAGGAAAGAAAAGATAGAAAAAAGAGAGTGAATCGAAACTATACAAGGAAAAAATGATAGAACGAAGGAAGGAAAGAAAGAAGGAAAGAAAGAAAGGAAGAAAGACAGAAAGGAAACCTTCGACGGGGGACATACATTCACATGTAATCTATCTTTCTGTCACTCTGTTCCCAAGCTCTCTTTTCCTCTCCTTTTCTCTCTGTCTTTCTGTTTGTCTGTCTCTGTCTGTCTGTCTGTCTGTCTGTCTGTCTCTCTCACACACACACACACACACACACACCACACACACACACCATCCCACAACACACAACACACACACACAACACTGCGCGCGCGCGCGCGCGCCCGCACACATACACACACACACATACACACATACTCTCTGTGTCTCTTTCTGTCTCTCTCTGTGTGTATCTGTCTGTTTCTGTCTCTCTATCTCTGTCTCTCTGCCTTTTTCTCTTGTCTCTTCCTTCTGTTGTTTTCTTCTTTTTCTTTTGTCTAATTCTATGTCATAATGTGTGTCACAATTTAGAATTTAATCGAGCATTTTGTGTGGTATTCTTTCTTGTTTTCCTTGTTGCTGTTCTTCTTGCTGATTTTTTTCGTCTTGTACGTGCCCTTGTATTTTTTTCTTGTTGCCGTTGTCGTTGTTGCTGTTGTAGTAATTGTTGTCGTTGTTGCTGTTGTAGTAGTTGTTGTTGCTGTTGTTGTTGTTGTTGTTGTTGTTGCTGTTGTTGTTATTGTTCTTCTTCTTCGTTGTCGTCTTTTTCATCATCATCATCATCTTTTTCATCATCATCATCATCATCATCTCTTCTTCTTCTTCTTCTTCTTCTTCTTCTTCTTCTTCTTCTTCTTCTTCTTCTTCTTCTTCTTCTTCTATTTCACTTCCTCCGAAGTTTGACAATGGTGATAGGCACTAAAGGAATTATTTTGTTCTGTTTATGAATAGAATACGGTAAAGGTGGCAAGTTCAATCGGAGGACTGGACAGTGTTTAAAATAAAAGGAAAAGGTAAAGGTGTCCCAAAACCTATAAGATCGTAGGGGGAGCGAGGCGTCGGAGACCTCACTTCTCTGGGAGCCAGCATAGTGAGGGCGGCGCCCATCTCCTCTCCCTCGCTGCTTTACCTTCCCTGACCCTAAAGAGGCAGGTACCCATTTACAGCTGGGTGAACTGGGGGACTGTACTGAAGCCAAGGCGCGCAAACGGTCACCCATCCAAGTGGTAGCCACGCTCGATGCTGCTGAATCTTGACTGAGGGAAAACGAGTGCTCTGACCACTGAGCTATCCCGTCCCCAAGTGTTTAAACTTAAAATACTCATGATATATTCATCTTTGAATTTCTAAAATGCGAGTCTAGCTGTCGACCCGCCTGGCTATCTGCCTGCGTGATTTTATCTTCTTTCTGGTTCTCCAACTACCTCTGCACTCTGTGTGTGTGTGTATGTGTGTGTGTGTGTGTGTGTGTGTGTGTGTGTGTGTGTGCGCGCGCATGCGCGCGCGCACGCGCGTGGGAGGGGGGGGGGGGGGTCGGGGAGGGAGGAAAAGGGTGGTGTGTGTGTGTTGGAGGGGGGAGGGAGAGAGGGAAGGTGGTGGTGTGTGGTGTGTGTGTACGGTGCTTTAATGCGTTCATTAATGCGCACATGTACGCGTCCCTATGGTTTTTGGTGGTTGATGAGACACATACCCATCCAGACATCAATATTTCCCCGCTTCCCTTCCTCACTTTTTTCCCGCTTCTACAATACTTAAAGATCATCTTCTTTCCTTCCCTTTTCCTGCCGTCTACAGCTCCCAGCCCCTTCCCCCCTTAGGAGACAGACCAGGAGAATTCCAATATGTTGGCTTCTTGAGTGCTTGCCATAAGAAGGTCAGGGCGTTGTGCGCGAACCAATCAAGCGTTCCACTTCATACGAGTGGTAGACAGGACGCTGGCTGTGTAGATTGATTTGCGAAGGCTCTGTCACCCCCCTGCCTTCTTTGTTTTCCTGCATTATCCGTCCATGGGAGCCTCCCATTGCCATGCCACGCCATGCCGCCCGCTGCATGACCCAACCAAAAAGAGTCCCTTGGGGTAAGACTATAAACCGAGGTTCCGTGTGCGAACTCGCACAGAACATCTTGCACACACGTTAAAACCTGCTGCGCTTTTCTGAAAAGTAGAACACACAGTGTTCCCATGGAAATGGATGACAAAATTTACAAAACTGAATACACACGGGTACTGGATTGTACAAAAAAAGCACGAGGGTGCTTATTGCTTGAACTAAAAGAATAATAGAAAATGAAGCCAGGGCTGGCCGGCGGTCTGGTTTTAACCTGGGTCATGTTCAAGTTTCCAGAAAACGTTTGTTTTTTTCTTGTTCTACAGTGGGAGTGATTGGATAATGGCTGTGTATGATTGATGGAGCGATTGAAAGGTCTACATCCAGAGTAGGCGTGTAAGCAGCGCTGGGGCAGAATGGAATTGAAAATGGGGTGGTTGGTGGGGATGGGGATTGGGAAGAGATTTTTTAAGTTTTTATTATCCCTGACATGAGATGCAAACTCAGAAGCAGAATTGTGTTATACATAAACATATGCTTGCAAACACAGCATACACTCACGCACGCACGTACGCACGTATGCACGCATAGATGTACGCACACACGCACGCACGCACGCACGCACGCCCGCACGCACGCACTCACACACACACACACACACACACACACACACACCACACACACACACACACACACACACACACACAACACACACACACACACACACACACACACTGTGCGAACCTTAAGAATCATAAAGATCTTTAAGAGAATGAAATATAATCAGAATTAAACATGAGAAACGGAGATCGTTCCAGAGAGCGGGTAGCTGCATCAGAGAAAATACGGATTTGATCTTGATACACTGGAATATGCTTGACTGTTGTATTGAAGAAGGAAAGAAGATGGCAAGTTGCGATATACAGCTAAAGAAGGAAGATCTTGTATCAACACTCTGGGGGTCACTCAGAATCTGCACTCTTGACTCT
>CM054146.1:29788555-29808555 GCA_028751875.1 Rapana venosa
AAGCTGTTCACCGACTAAAACTTTTAACGAGGAAAGTCAACATTTTACTCCACAAAGAGCGTGCTTTGCATTGCTTTACGAAAAAGCTTTCAGATATTCGACATTGCTGGTTTGGTGCGGGCCATTTGCATTTCATGTTGCAACTCTCAATATGTTTGAATGAATTGCTGTTGGGCTTGTTCTCCAACACAAGTTGTCTGTAGTTCTCCATATCTCCTGAGGAGCATAAAGAGCTAGCTGTTGAAATTTGAATCTGTTGTGAAGCAACATCAGTTGAATACATTCAGTCTAAAGAAAGGAAGTAAATCTTGAAGTCTGTGATCAACCACAGTAACTGTAAGTTGGATACATCCAGTTTAATAAAACAAAACCCACACAGACATAAGAAAATAAAAGCAAAACAAACAAGCAACTACCAATCCTTTGAAATAAGTTGTTTTACCTTCATCAACTAATTCAGTAAGTAGGTTATGATTCCAATTTTGTTGTTGTTGATATTTTGGCTTTTTTGTTTTTGCATAGTAATGAAAACTAGAATCAAGACTGCTTCTTTTTCCTTAGACGGTAAAATGTTGGGATAACTAAATTTGTGAGAACCAGGGTCCTGTTTGATAACGCTTGCACAACATCTTACGCGCACGTTAAAACCTGTTCCGCCTTTTGGAAGTGTAGGCCATTGCGTGCTGGTAGGGACTGATGATAAAATGATAACATCAACAATAACAAACCCGCATGCACACTGGTATCGTGTTTAGACATCAGCCTCGAAGTCGGAATGTGGCTACCTTCATGGTGGTGTAGGGAGTGGAGGGGGACGGGGACGGTTCGAGATTCAAGATTGAATTCCTTTCACCCCTTTTGGGGTATGGAGGATTACAAACAATTTGAACAGGAGAATAAACCTAAAAGCAATACACCCAACAATAATATGAATACTAACAAGAACTGAAAAGCAAGAGTTCATCGCAAAATGATAAGCAAACAGTATTAAAGTCACATATGCAAAATCTCACCAATGATGCAACCTCGGAGCTCAAGCTGAGGAACGAAAAAATAAAAACCAGCGTTAACTGGGGGTGAAAAATCCGCTCAAGTGGACATTGCATCGGGGATTCGAGCCACCACTCACGATTATATTCATATGAGTTTTACGCTCTGACCCCTAGGCTACCCGCCCCTCCCCCTCCCCGCCCGCCCCCTCCCCCTCCTGCACGCCAAAATCCCAGGAGCAAAAATCAATCAATCCACAAGACCAACCACGTCAAAATTCATCAATGACGTTAAAGCAAGTCATAGTTGGTGGACTGCGTAGCGCTGTAAATGAAGTCATAAAGGCAGTATGCATGCAGATCAGCCAGATTAAGTGTAAGGAAGAAATGTAAAACACTTTCCTTTCAGTTTGGTTCTCTCAGTTTGTATGGAAATGAACTAAGACAATGATCATGAATGCTGCTGTAGAGGGGGGGGGGGGGGGGGGGGGGGGGGGGGGGAGGGGAAGAAGTAGTATGGGTTTGAATGTACAGGTCGTTGTCAACAGCCATTTTGACTAAAAAGAAAGCTGTTCTTGTCAGAGAGAGAGAGAGAGAGAGAGAGAGAGAGAGAGAGAGAGGAGAGAGAGAGAGAGAGAGAGAGAGATATTATGTCTTTCTTACTCTCTATGTGTCTGTATGTCTGATACTTTTTGTCTGTCAGTTAGCCATTCGCTTTGTCCTTTGGTGTTTCTGTCTCTGTCTCTTTCTCTTTATGTCTCTGTCTGTGTGTCCCTGTGCATGTCTCCCTCGCTTCCTGCCTCTCTTTCTCTCTCTCTCTCCCTCCCTCTCTCTCATATATGTCCTGTGTCTACAACTATCTCTATTCTGTTTGTTTATGCATGTTTACATTTTACCTAATTCTTTAGACATTTCATTACTGTTTGTTTAATTAAATGTTTGGTTGATTGATTTACCTTTTGGACTGAGGGCTGGATGAAAAAAAGCCACCATTGTGCTTAATCTTTTCCCTCAATAAAAATGTTCATTCATTCATTCAGTCTGTCTGTCCCTGTGCCTGTCTCCCTCGCCTCCTGCCTCCCTCTCTTCCCCCCTCCTTTCGCTCTCTTTCATGGATTGAAAAAATGTACATTAATAATGATAATAAAATAAGCGCTTCGATTTGTTTGTTTTTTTTACAAGATTCAGCGCTATATAAATTCCATATATTATTATTATTATTGTTATTATTATTATTATTATAATAACAATGTATGGAATTTATACAGCTCTGAATCTTGCAAAGGAACAAATTCAAGCGCTTACATTCAAATAATTTACACTTATGCAATGAATAAAATAAAAAAGATATCAATATCATACACACACACACGCGCACGCGCGCGCGCACACACACGCACGGACGCACAGCATTCATATACACGGTGATGGAGATGGAGATGGCCGCTGAAGGGTATGGATAGATAATGAGAGGGAAGATCTCAGTAAGGAACAAATGTGTCTTGAGGCTGGATTTGAAAGTATCGAAAGTAGACTTCTGGTGAAGGGACAGAGGGAGGTTTTTCCGGATGGATGGACTACAGACAGAGAAAGAGCGACGGCCAACAGTGCTTTGCTTGCATCTCAATGTTCGGAAGCACAGAGTATCCGCAGCTGAACAAAGGGAACGGGATGGAGTGTACAGGTGAAGACAGTTGGAGAAAAAAGAGAGTGCAGATTGGTGGAGACATTTGAAACAGAGGGTACAAATCTTGTACCTCACTCTTTGTGAGACAGGGAGCCAATGAAGAAATCGCAAGAAAGGAGTGATATGTTCAATTTTTTCTTTCTTAGGACTAGTCGAGCTGCAGAGTTTTGTATGCGTTGAAGCGAGTGGATGGACGATGCTGGTAGACCAGCCAAAAGAGAATTGCAGTAGTCCAAACGTAACTCTGCTATCAGACTGTGCTATCAGAACTTATCTTGCTCTCGAGAAATATTTCGATTTGATTTGATAATGATTTTCTGCACGTTACTATTTGTACATTCATATTTAAAAACAATACAAAGCAAAACAAAAACCGTACTGTTTTAAGATGGCTTATGTGTGAATGGGTTTTTCATTTGCATGCTATGTATGCAACGTAGAAATGGAAAAGGAGAAGACGTAGTGGTAAATCATCGTTTATAATGTTCTCTTTTTAATAATTATTGGATTCTTTGCCATAATTTATATTTTAATGACGTTTGCTTGTCTGTATGTTGGTTGCTTTGTCTCGTTTATAATGTTCACTTTTAATAATTATTCAATTCCTTGTCATAGTTTATATTCTGAGGACGTTTGCTTGTGTGTATGTTGATTGCTTTGTCTACCCACCTTCTCTCTATCTCCTTTCCTTTCCTACCCCTGCCGCCCGTCCTTCTGTCTTACTCTTTTTCTTTACGTAGACGTTTTCCTCTCTGCCAGTTTCCTCTCTTCCCCCTCCACCCTCCCCTCGTCTGTCTCTAATCTCCTTCCCTCTTCCCTCATTTACCTCTCATCTCTCTCTCACTAGTCTTTCCATATTCGTCTCAACTTGACAAAGAGGAACAAGAAAATAATAGAAAAACGTTTCTTCGCGTGATGGCAAAGACCAGAAACGCTGCCATCAAATTTCCATTTTACCATTGTTCCAGACATAATAAAAAAAAAGAAAGAAAGAGAGAGAGAGACATAAAGGAGAGAGAGAGCGAGAGAGAGAGAGAGAGAGAGAGAGAGAGAGAGAGAGACAGAGACAGAGAGATAGATAGATAGATAGAGAGAGAGAGAGAGAGAGAGAGAGAGAGAGAGAGAGAGAGAGAGAGAGAGAGAGAGAGAGAGAGAGAGAGAGAGTGTGTGTGTGCTGATACGAATACTCTATCATCATCTGCATGCGAACCAAACGGGACTGCTATGCTATGATAGGACTGACTTTGAAACATGGCTTTGATGTCTGGCATCTCCGTAGAGACCTAGGGGCCAGAGAGCCCCTGCAGACTGATTGTGCGGTGAGGTGCTGGTGAAGCAGGCAGCCATCTGACCAGAGAGAGTCTGTGGTGCCAGGAAGCCATTAATTGGTCAGTGTGTGTGTGATTCAGTGTGTGTGTTTGTCAAGTCAAATTTTTATTTCCAGATGCTACATTGAATAAGCAATGCAGTTGCTTTTTTATTTTTTAAATCAAGCCATCTTTCTAAGAACAAATTTCTTAATGATTATACTGAAATATTACATTTTTGCAACCTTTACCAGTAAATTAAACCAATAAAAAGAGGAAAATCGATAATACATTGGAAAATACAAATTACACACATATACATACGCACACACATACTCATACACACTGTGCGTATGTGTATGTTTGTGTGTGTGTGTGTGTGTGTGTGTGTGTGTGTGTTGTGTGTGGTGTGTGTGGTGTGTGTGTGTGTGTGGTGGTGTGTGTATGTATATGTGTGTGTGTGTGTGTGTGTGTGTTGTGTGTTGTGTGTTGTGTGTGTGTGTGTGTGTGTGTGTGTGTGTGTGTGTGTGTTGTGTTGTAAGAATCGCATTGTAGCTTTTCTTTGTTGCGGCTGAGTAGAAAAGCTTTCTCCTTAATATGTATGGGGTTTTATTGCTAGTTTGGTCGCGTGACCTCTATATGATCGGTATTGCTTTAAGTGCACCTCATCAAGATTTGTCAGTTCGTAATGTGTAAAAGAATTTTGAAGGAAAACTGTGAGATTTTATCTATTAATTTGTACGCATGGTATCGTATGTAATGAATTATACTGTAACTATAGTAAGTATTGTGCTGTGCATGTGCTGTATGGGGACGGGATAGCTCAGTGGTCGCAGCACTCGCTTTCCCCCAGCCAAGTTAAGCAGCATCGAGCGTGGTTACCACTTGGATAGGTGACCGTTTGCGCGCCTTGGCTTCAGTATAGTCCCCCAGTTCACCCAGCTGTAAATGTGTCCCTGTCTCTTTAGTGTCAGGGAAGGTAAAGCAACGAGGGAGAGGAGTTAGGCGCCGCCCTCAGTATGCTGGCCCCTAGAGAAATGAGGTCTCTGACGCCTCACTCCCCTACAACCTCATAGGTTACGGGACACCTTTACCTTTTGTTTTACGTGTTGTATGTATTGTGTTGTATTACACTCTTATCGAATCGCATTATTTTGTCTGCACTGTTTTGTATTGTTCATACTTTGGCCAGCGTGCGTGCCATTTCAAAGTTTCATACTGTCTGGAATACTTTGCCTCAGGATGTCCGTCATTCTTCTTCTCTTCCTTCTTTCAAAGGGCAGTCTGAAGACAGATATCTTTCATAGTAATTTATATATATATTTTTTAACCTGTCCACTAGTTTCATTGAGTGTGTCTGCAATGTGCGTGTGTAAGTGTAGGGGAGAGATGGAGGTAAGCAACATAAGGAAATGAGGAGAGGGGGATCGATGAGCGAGAGAAATTCAGTGCCGGGAGGAATGAGTATGTGAAGTGTTTGTTATGGGCATTTGTAATGATTACGAGATGTATATTTGTATGGTTGTCGGTATTTATCCCATTTCTTATGTGAAGGGCTTTGTGCGTCTTTCGCAAAGAGGCATGAAAGCATCCTACAAACATCCATCATCATCGTCATCATCATCGACATCATGACAATTATACTACTACTACTACTACTACTACTACTACTACTACTACTACTACTACTGATAATGATAATAATAATGGTAATATATCGTTCATTTTCATCATCATCATCATCATCATCATCATCATCATCATCATCATCATTATTAGTAGTAGTATTATTAGTATTATTATTATGCTGATTTGTACTCTACTGCTTTTACAGTCACCGTAAAATTCTCTGCGATAACTTTGGACCATCTCCCTCTTGACATAAAACTTGGGCTGCTCCCATCAAGAAAAGTGCATCGCCACCAGAACGGTGCCATCTTTCTATCGTAGTTCTGGCTATATATGTATTTATTTCCTCACGAGAGTGGCTTTTTCTACAGAATATTGCCAGACATAACTTTTTTGTTGCTGTGGGTTCTGATCTGTGCGCTAAATGCATGTTGATCTCTGGGTCTCGGTTGATCGTCTTATCTTAAAGAAAACCAGCAAGCGCCCAGACTATCACCGATAGTCTTATGGAAAAGTGGAAAAAGATCAGGCTTCATATAGGAATTAGACTCTCAAAACGGTACTTTTGTTCTGGACCACAAATCCAAAATATGTGTGTGTGTGTGTGTGTGTGTGTGTGTGTGTGTGTGTGTGTGTGTGTGTGTGTATGTGTGTGTGTGTGTGTGTGTGTGTGTGGAATGTGGGGGTGGGGTGGGGGTTGCGGCGCAATCGTGATTTCGTTTCTCAGCCTGGCTCATCAAAACTCGACAGTTCGTAATATTTTCCACAATTTTGAAGGTAGAAGCTAGCTGTTGGATTGGCCTCGAACAACATTTCCCAATGCTCGTTAGTGGCTTTTTTTGAACACACACACACACACACACACACACACACACACACACACACACACACACACACACACACACACACACACACACACACATACACACACACGCACGCACACCACACACACACACACACACACACACACACACACACACACACACACACACACACACACACACACACACACACACACACACACACACCTCTCTCTCTCTCTCTCTCGATCTTACACACACACACAGGCACAGACACACACACACACACATATTTTGGATTGGTTGTCCAGGGGTACAGCTCCCGTCTTGAGAATAACGGGTCAAAAAAGGTAAAGGTGTCCCATAACCTAAGTGGTCGTAGGGGAGAGAGGCATCAGTGACCTCAACTTCTCTAGAGGCCAGCAGTGAGGGCGGAGCCCATCTCCTCTCCCCTCGCTGATTTACCTTCCCTGACCCTAAAGAGGGCAGGTACCCATTTACAGCTGGGTGAACTGGAGGATTGTACTGAAGCCAAGGCGCGCAAACGGTCAACCATCCAAGTGGTAACCACGCTCGATGCTGCTTAGCATCGGCTGGGGGGAAAGACAAGTTCTCTGACCAATGAGCTATCCCGTCCCTTGAAATAAGAATAAAACGACCTGCAAGACTAAGTTGTCTGAATAAGGGTATCATACGTCACTGGACATGAATTTCATATCTTCAGCAGATGAATGTTTGCCTTTTCATTTCTAAGGGATGGATGTCTGCTTTTTCAATACTAAATGATTGACGTCTGCTTTTTCAATACTGAGGGAGAACTATTTGTCTTTTCATAACTAAGGGATAGATGTTTTGCTTTTTCAGTACTAAGGGATAGATGTTTGCTTTTTCAATACTAAGAGATAGATGTTTGCTTTTTCAATACTAAGGGATAGGTGTTTGCTTTTTTAATACTAAGGGATAGGTGTTTGCTTTTTTAATACTAAGGGATAGATGTTTGCTTTTTCAATACTAAGGGATAGGTGTTTGCTTTTTTAATACTAAGGGATGGGTGTTTGCTTTTTTAATACTAAGGGATAGATGTTTGCTTTTTCAATACTAAGGGATAGGTGTTTGCTTTTTCAATACTAAGGGATAGGTGTTTGCTTTTTTAATACTAAGGGATAGGTGTTTGCTTTTTTAATACTAAGGGATAGATGTTTGCTTTTTCAATACTAAGGGATAGGTGTTTGCTTTTTTAATACTAAGGGATAGGTGTTTGCTTTTTTAATACTAAGGGATAGGTGTTTGCTTTTTCCATACTAAGGGATAGATGTTTGCTTTTTCAACACTGAGGGATGAATGTTTGCTTTTTTAACACTAAGGGATAGATGTTTGCTTTTAAAAAAATACTTATTGATTTTCACGACTTAAATGAAAAAAAAAGAGATGTGGCGGTAGAAAAAGGAAGGAAATAGGAGTGGTGGGGATGGTATTTGGAGGTGATGTTGAAGACAAGCCACAGACCCCCCCACCCAAAAGAGACAGCGTGATAGACTATGTCCCCCCCCCTCTCCCAAGCCTTCCCGCAGTCTGGGTCGCTGTGGCTCAGTCTTCTCCTCTTTCATTTCTTTACCCCTGGCTACCTTCGACATGACGATCACCACCCCACCCCTCCCCCTCCACCATCCACTCCATTCGTCCAGTTCCTCCTCTAACAGACTGCTTCAGTTTCGCTTGATTTGTTTGAAGTCTGTTGTCTATGGGTGTTGTGAAGAAACGACTAAAGGACGGTTGAGGAAAAAAAGCAAGGAAACTAATGTTCTATATTCACAATAAACAGAAAGATACGAAAGATAAGTTTAAGCATGTCGGATGAGACTATAAACCGATGTCCAGTGTGCAAACGCACGCAGGACATCTTGCACACACGTTAAAAACCTGCCGCTTTTTGGAAGAGTAGGCCATTGTGTCCCGGTGGGAACGGATGACAGAATGTACAAAAGTGCATACACACGGCGACTGGATGAAAAAAAGCACAGGAGTGTTTATTCTCTTATCCTCGAAATAAAATAATACAAGAAAAAAATGTACAATGGAGTTTTGTATTCATAACATTGATTCACTGGGTTTTAAGGTTTCCTTGTTAATAACAGACACTTCACATGAATGAGAAAAATGGACATCAGATAAAAAAAGACGGGAGCGGACACTTGTTACAACTTTGGGAATGTTTGGTTTTCCTAGCTTTCAGATCAGGAGTTAACGTTTAAAGTGTTCTTGGTAATGATAGATATTTAACATTTGAAAATCATTTGGAAATTTCATTATTCAGTTTGAATGCATATCAAAAATGATTCAGTATCAGAAGTGTCTGGGTTGCAGCGCCTTTGAGGTCAGTTCCTTTTTGCCCATTCCTTTGCTAGGTTACCACTTAAATCTTTCTGTTTGGAACTCTGACAACTCTTTTTTCAGCACCTAAAAGAAAAAACAAAATCTACGGGTTTTTTTCTTCAGAAAAAGAGGGCTTGGCCTCTACTGTCGTCTACTTAGCATTCTTAAACCCCAACGTTTTAAACATCTTCAGTATGATAGCCCCAGCAGTACTAAAAGATTTACTCCTCTGATTATTTTTCAAAGACCTCCTTACCGGTATCAGGATAAAAACTGCCTTTTGTTTTTAGATTTACACTGTGCTTCTACAGCTATCTGGTCAAAATGTTTATCAGAAGAGACATGCTCTGGGTGTCTTGTTATAGTTAGAATAAGATTTTATTCATGCAAGTTAAGGCGCCTGTGTGGAAAGCGAGAGGTTTGTGGCTAAGATCCCGACCAGGGGAGAGGAGAGGAGGGGTGGGGTGGGGTGGGAGTAGCCTGGTGGTTAGAGTGTTACGCTTGTGATCTGACGGCCCGGGTTCAAGCCACCATGGAGGCGCCTGTTTTAGCCAATTATACCCTGGTGTTAACATCAGTACTGACTCCACTCCCTGACAAGTTATTCGGATGAGACAACGAACCGAGGCCCCGTGCGCCAACGCACGCGGAACACCTTGCAATCACGTTAAAAGCCCGTTCTGCTTTTCGGAAGAGTAGGCCATTTCGTGCTGGCAGTAATGGATGACAACACCCCCCAAAAAAACCCACAAACCGCATGCACAAAGGTGGTGTGTATAGGACCACCTCCGAAGTCGGAATGCGGCTACCTTAATGGTGGGTAAAAACGGTCGAATACGCAAAATCGTACCATTGATGAATCTCAGAGCTCTAGTCGAAGAACGAAAATAAAAAACCCCGAGAGAGTAATCCCAGCTAAGGTAACGTGTATTTTGTATATTAGAACCAGTATCATTAGATCCGGAATGATGCAAGCCGCTGAAGTAAGTTGATAAACAGGTTTCGCGCGCAATATCCATTTAATGCATTGATAAGAACTCAAGGGAATGGTTGAAACTTGCACAATAAGGAAGAAATGCCCCACTGTGCTGGAATAAACAGAAAAAGAAAATCCAGACAGGAAAACAAAAAGTAGCGCTGATTTATGGCGCCGTCTTGCGCCTGTGGTGGTTCCCCGCCCCCCCCCCCCCCCCCCCCGCACGCACACGCACGAACACGCACGCACTTACGTTACACACGCGCGCTTGCGTGTGTGCATATATTGAAACAACAATAGAGAGACTTGAGTTTCTGAACAACAACAACACGCCAGAAAGAACAGGCACGCATGGGCATTTTACATGATTCATTTAAAAGCATGAGTCACAGTAAACACACACACACACACACACACGCACGCACGCACGCACGCACGCACGCACGCACGCACGCACGCACGCACGCACGCACGCACGCACGCACGCACGCACGCACGCACGCACACACACACACACACACACACACACACACACACACACACACAGAGTTTCATTCAGATAAAAGCTCCTTTGAAAAGAGAGACACATACATACACAGCCAGAAGTAAAACCAGGCCATACATTATACATCAGGCTGTACAGTAGCACTTAAACAAAGCAATCAAAATATTGCTAGTGCAGTGCTGGGAACTCTTGAGCAGCTTGCAAAACAGCCGAAACTAGAGCTGCACTGCTGGTACACATTACGTACATTTACATACACTTTTTGAAGGCTTCAAAAATACTTTTTTTATTATTATTATTATTATTATTATTATTATTATTCAATTCTTTTAAATCGAGGGTAATGGAGTAAGCACTCATGTGCTTGTTTTCCATCTAGTCCCCGTGTGTATGCAGTTTTGTCAGTTTTGTCATCCGTTCCCACCGGCAAACAATGACCTACTCTTCCGAAAAGCGGAAAAGGTTTTAACGTGCGCACAAGATGTTTTGCGTGCGTTCGCACACGAGACCTCGGTTTATAGTCTCATCCGAAGGACTTTCCCAGAGAGTGGAGTCTGCACTGATGTTAACTTCAGAGCAAAAATCCTCTTGAACGAGACTCGAACCCGGGTCAGCAGATCACGAATACATCATCTAACCACCAGGCTATTTTTGGAGCCTTCAGAAATGTAAATGGATTACAAATCGAGACTGGATTTGTATCTTAAAGGCTGTAGTAACAATGATCAGAAATTACTTGGAGGCTATTTATTTGTGTTTGTGAGGTGTGTGTGTGTGTGTGTGTGTGTGTGTGCGTGTGCGTGCGCGTGCGCGCGCATGCGCGCGCATGCGCGTATGTGTGTGTGTGTGTGAGTGAGAGAGAGGAGAGAGAGAGAGAAGAGAGAGAGAGAGAGAGAGAGAGAGAGAGAGAGGAGTGAGAGACGCGGGAGGGGGTGGGGAATAAAACAATGATAGATGGTTTTATTTTTCTTCTGGAAAAAACCGACCACGGGATGCATACATTATTCACTGAAACAACCAATCAGAATGTCTTTGTGACGCTCAGTGTGCATAATTTAGAGGGCTCGAAGCCATTCAAGTGAGAATCTGTGGCTACAAATCGATTGTATTTTTGTCAGGCAGCACACGAGCAAAAGCACACACATGCCTACACTCGTGCGCACGCGCGCGTACACACACACACAACACACACACACACACACACACACACACACACACACACACACACACACACAGTCTCACTCTCTCTCTCTCTTCCTTATACACATACACACGCACAGACTCACACACACACACATTTGTGCAAAGCACTCACGCATATCCACACACGCAAGCACCCTCACGCACGCAAGCACCCCTCCTCTCCCTCTCCCTGAGAACGGAGGTTGGGATGCACATACCCCCCCCCCCCCCCACCGCCCCCCACCACTCCTAACCACACGTGCGCATGCAAGCATGCACATGCACGCACGCAAACTCCCCTTCTCCCTCCCCCCGTACTCCCGTCCTTTTTCTGGAAAGGGTCGTATTGTGAGAGGCTTTGTAGTGCGATGTATTTTTTACAGACCAGAAGTAGTATTAGAATGCAGAGAAGCATTACTTAATTTCTTGTGAACTGTCAAAGAGGTGTGTGTGTGTGTGTGTGTGTGTGTGTGTGTGTGTGCGTGTGTGTGTGTTATTTTTAAAAATTTATTTTATTCTTTTATATCGAGGATTATGGAAAAAGCACTTATGTGTTTTTTTACATCCAGTCCCCGTGTGTATGCAGTTTTGTCAATTTTGTCATCTGTTTCAACCGGCACACAATGGCCTACTCTTACGAAAAGCGGAACAGGATTTAACGTGTGCGCAAGATGTTCCGCGTGCGTTCGCACTTGGGGTCTCGGTTTATAGTCTCATGCGAAGGACTTGTGTGTGTGTGTGTGTGTGTGTGTGTGTGTGTGTGTGTGTGTGTGTGTGTGTGTGTGTGTGGTGTGTGTGTGCAGTCAAGTCATGTCAAATCAAATTTTTATTTCCAGATGGTACATTGAATAAGCAATGCATTTGCTTTTTTTCATCAAGCCACTTATCTAGGAACGAAAACAACTTGATCAATAATATCGAACTACATTATTGCCATAACCAGTAATAATAAAACTGACTCAAAGAGAAAAAACAACAGAAAAAACACATCACAACCCCCCCCCCCCTCCAACAAGAAGAACAACACTCCCCCCCCACCTCCCTCCCCCACAAAAAGAGAAAAAAACAAGATAAGTGCACTGCAGAACTCGTACACACTTACACACACACACACACACACACACACACACACACACACACACACACACACACACACACACACACACCACACCACAATCACACAACACACACACACACACACACACACACACACAACACACACACAACACACACACTCACACCACAACACACATTCATACACACGCACATACACACACACGTACTCACTTAGATCTGGATTACAACTAAAAAAAGAAAAAAAAAAGAACAAAATACAAGAAGAACAAATAATAAAATGTCCAACAAATCGTATCAAGTTACACAAAATCACCCGTTCTTTCACGTTCACATTATAATAAAAGACAAACAACAAAACCCCCCCACAAACAAACCGAAAAAGCAAACACAATAATCAAACAAGGAAACACGCCAGTGTGTGTGTGTGTGTGTGTGTGTGTGTGTGTGTGTGTGTGAGCGCGCGCGCGCATGCGTGTGTGTTTCTCCTTGAAATCATGAGTAAAGTTCTTCATTAAAGCTTCAATTTGAAAAGGCCCTTTATCAATTCCCAACATTTTGCCAGTCCCAGTAATGGCCTAACACCGATTTCGCATGCGTATAACTGTATCTATGTGTTGAAATTGAAGAAGTAGCTTAGTAGGGTAATGGTAGCTTGTTGAGTTGCCATTAGGCAACGAACCCCAAAAAGGCTTTGCACGATTACGGGTTCGCGTTACTTATGTTAGGGTTTGTATAACAAAATCGATGCCCCCTTCTTCGTATTCTATTTTGGGCATCATCATCAAATCATACACACCAGTGTCTTCTTCTTTTTTCTTGTTTTCTTGTTCTTTCTTCTTCTCGTCTTCTATCTTCTTCTTCCTCATCGTCTTCTTCCCATACCACCACACACACACACACACACACATCACACACTACACACACTACACACACACAGTCACACACACACAGCTTCAGTCGATCCAACCACGCAGTCCATACTAGCCACACACGACTATCACACTGTGTAAACCTTTTTTACCTAATTTTGAAAGTCTCTGGAAACTGTATTTGAAAAGCTTAGCTAGCATTGCCATTGCCAGATGTTTAATTGCAATCCACTTGAATTTATTGTAGTTACATTATTTGGGTTTATGTTTCACATTGTTGAGTTTATATTTTGCTTCTGTTTTAAAAGTATATCATTACTTTCATTTTTTTCCCCCCCTCCCTCCCCAATACCAACTCTTGCTTTTCTTAACCGTTTATCCTTCCACTCCTTCCTCACACTCTTAACATTCCTTACACTTTCTATTTCCTCGTCTAAATCACTCAGAGTGAACAGACGTTAGATTGAAGACAACAACAACACAACGCACACCACACACATGCACACACACACACACACACACACACACACACCACACACACACACACACACACACACACACACACACACAAACACACACACTACACACAAACACACAAGCACACAAACACACACAAATATCATCGAAATAAAAGGAAAGATCTACTATTTTAATACATTGTTTCAGATGAAAAGGTGGGAGATCACCCCGTGTCTGTCTAATCAGTTCAGTCTGTCTGCCGAGTTCATCCAGAGAGGACCTGGGGTCACGCTTTGGCGGCAACAAACCATACAGACAGCAGACACGTCAACGCCCGAAGCCAGAGGCCAGCAGCCGCCAGCCCACTTCTGCCCAGCGCTTTGAATGAAGGAGACGTTCCTGGGAGCTCTGGTCCACAGGAGGATAAGCACACTGCTCGTTATTCATGGCAGGCCAGGTTGTTCACACACAGTGTTCTGCAGGTCACACATTTCAATGATGCCCGCTTCTAGGGACTGCTTGCTTGCTGTCCTTCTCGACTTGAAAATGTAAAGACTAATGGCGTCGTAGTGATGTACAATGCTACTCTTAAAATAAAGTGAGTCAGGGTAAGATGTGCAAGGGTGGTGACGTACACTTTACCACGTGAGAGTAGTATTTGCCACGAAAAAAATGGTGAGCTTTTCCATGTTAACTTCACTTGACTAACGGAAAGCAGGTCGCGCGTGTGTGTGTCGCATACCGGAAATGTGCAGATCGTCATGGCGGTCGTGTCACTGCTCAACCAGGCACCCTACAGGCGAACTTTCTCCAGTCGTGAACGACTCAACACCGAGGAGGGAAGCGAGCTGTGGTCTCAGCACCACGGGGAGAGTTCCAAGCGGACCCCTCGACCTCACCCTGGATGTCGTTCCAGGACTGGGGAGCTGCTGGATCTGCGTCACCAGTGTTCGCTGGAAACCTGTGAACGGATCGTGATCAATGTCAGTGGCCAGTACTTTGAAACGTGGAGAACTACCCTGGAGAGGCACCCCGACACTTTGCTCGGGGATCCTTCCAAAAGACACAAGTTCTTCGACAAGCGAAAGAATGAGTACTTCTTTGACCGCCACAGACCCACCTTTGATGCAATATTTCACTACTACCTTTACGGGGGTCGTTTAAAGCGACCGCCCCTGTGCCGGATGATATCTTTCTGTCAGAATTGGATTTCTTCGAGATCGAGAAAGATGTGGTGGAGGAATACCGCCGAGATGAAGGTTACGTAGCTGAAAAGATAGTGCTGCCAAAGAAAGGCCTTCAGCGAAAAATCTGGATGACTATGGAATACCCTGATACTTCCATGCTTGCCTATGTTATAGCTATTGTGTCTGTGATAGTGACAGTGGTGTCCATAGCATTGTTTTGTGTGGAGACACTCCCACTGTTCCGTAATCAGCACTGCATAGAGGGGCAAAAGCCAAACTTTGGGGATCCGTTCTTTGTCCTGGAAACGATATGCACGGTCTTTTTCACGTTTGAGGTGTTGATTCGAATGATAGTGTGCCCCAGCAAAAAGAAATTTGTGAAGGATTTTAAGAACCTGGTGGACTTTGCGGCAGTGGTTCCCTATTACGTCACACTCTTCAACACGCTGTCCAGCACAAACTGTGAAAACGCCGGGTCTAGTGCATCGCTGGCATTCCTCAGGGTCATTCGCTTGATCCGCATTTTTAAACTGACCAAGCACTCAGCGGGTCTGCAGGTTCTTATCCTAACTTTTAAGGCCAGCTTGGGGGGCCTGTGTCTTTTCCTTGTAGCTCTAGTCGTCTGCATTCTAGTATTTTCGTCGGCAATCTACTTTGCAGAAATGGATGTCAACGGCTCCCAGATCAACTCCATCCCAGATGGATTCTGGTGGGCCATCATCACCATGACAACGGTAGGTTACGGTGACGTCGTTCCCGTGGGACGCCTTGGAAAGTTGATTGGGTCGACGTGTGCCGTGGCAGGGGTATTAACTCTTGCCATTCCAGTTCCCATCATTACTGAAAACTTCAACAAATTCTATGCGCACAAAATAGGGAGAGGGAGGCTTTGATAGACAAAGAAAAGAAACTAGGAACTGTCCGTTTATTGCATGCAATTTTTGCACATTTCGGGTCTTTTCTGGCCAATTTTCATTTTTAAAAAATTGATCAGTGCTGCTGTGAACACATGAATTGAGTGTACCAGGAATACAGCACAACACAAATCGTGATATATGCTTCTTCAATGAAGGGACATTCATCGTCAGACAAAATCCATTTTGATGGATGGATCTAGGTCTGATTTTATCGCATTCCTTTTGATCTTATTATTCATCACAGAATCGCAACTTCTGAAATTGTTGAAATGAAAGTGAATTAGAAATGCTCTAAACCAAAGTCAGTGAAATATCAAGCGGGGCCAATTTGAAATGGACATTCATCGCGCAAACTACCACCGTGTGAAAGAGAGATGCTCAGCTATGCACTTGTTTTCAAGTGCATCTGCAGTTTGTTATCACTTGCAAAATGTAATATGTGTATGCGTGCGCTGAGCTGATGTTGAAAGTGTTCTTTTTGCCTTGACATCGTTTTGACGAAAACATCGAAGTTCTCAGTTGATAACAAGATGGGATGAATCTTTACAAGGCAAAGACATTTTCTCAGGACAATTTACCAGTGGTGTAATGTTGTGGCTGATCGACCTTGGTGTACTTCGTGCTTGGCAGTGGAGCATATGCGTGATATCCGTTCTTTTATCTATCGTTGTGCATATTTTCCTCCAGTTTTCTTGTCGTTTTACAAGCAACACTTGTGTTTTTATCCACCTCATGTTGAATACTTCACAAATTTCGTAGTATTGGTCATCACTGCTTAGTCTCCTTCTTCAGTGGTCGATTGTGCGCGTTCTGTACCATATTTTCTTGAAGTATGAGAACTTTTTGTACGTTTTCGGAAGATATGTCAGAGCTCTTAACCTTTGTTGTTCCTTTGCAAAAATCCATGTTTTTATCGGTGCGACAACCCCTTTTACACCTGTTTATATAGTCTTTCTTAGCAATATTTGACAACCTACATGACAGAACGGCTACATGTTTTATGAAGGGAGGAGAGATAAAGTATTTATCGCAGACTGAAGCAAAGAGATAATAAACATGACAATGAAAATCTTTCATACAAAAAAAGCAGTTTAAGGAAAATTAAACACCCTTTTATCTCCCCCTCCACCCCAAATCAAATCGCTACCCTTAATATGGCCAAATAACGTTTTATGCAAGAAGTCATGATCAAAGAAAAAACATAGGAATGAAAAAAATTCATCACTAATTCTTGGAAGTAAACAAACAAAACATTCAAAGTTTCAAATTTAGACATACAACCAAGTAGTTTTATCGGCATAGCTGATGAAGAGAACACTATTATAGGAAATAGCTTAGCACATTTTCCACTTGAAGCTGAACTTAACACTGAAAACGAAATTACAAAGCAGCGGTTGACAAAGGAAAACGAAAGAATTTGAGAAAACAATACCACGGTTTGATTAACAATTTAAAGATCAAAGTATATAAAAAACCCCCATTATTTTAGAAAACAAAGAAGAACACACCAGGAGAAGAATGTGCTGAAGGGAATTGTGTGTATGAAGAAGGCAAAGACAAGGAGAAGGAGTTTGGAAGTTTCCAGGACTGTGGTACCGCATGAATCAACAGGAGTGCTACACGATGTTCTGCTGGCTTGTGATATATAAAGACCAGTCTGGGGTGAATCGGTTTCTACTGGAAGCAAGCTCTACGACATGAAGTTTGGCAGGTTAGTCTCTGTCTGTCTGTCTGTCTATCACCGTCTCTCTCTCTTTCTCTCTCTCTTTTCTCTCTCTCTCTCTCTCTCTCTCTCTCTCTCTCTCTCTCTCTCTCTCTCTCTCTCTCTCTCGTTTGTGCGTGCGTGCGTGCGTGTGTGTGTGTGTGTGTGTGTGTGTGTGTGTGTGTGTGTGTGTGTGTGCGTGTGTGTGTGTGTGTGTGTGTTAGGAGTAGTGATGTTTTGTGTTTGTGTGTGTGTGTGTGTGTGTGTGTGTGTTGGGGAGTACTGTGTGTGTGTGTGTGTGTGTGTGTGTGTGAGAGAGAGAGAGAGAGAGAGAGAGAGAGAGAGAGAGAGAGAGAGAGAGAGAGAGAGAGAGAGAGAGAATTGGAAGGTGTTGGGGCTGTGTGAATTTGTGTGCATGCCAGTGTTCGTGTGTGTGCGTACGTGAGCGCGCATGCACACATATACGAGGTTTTTATATTGGATTTTCGCATCTGTAGGATCTAGCTTAACTATTATTATTATTTTCAATCTTTCGTAATGAGTTGTAAATCTAGGTTAACTTTCTGTTGGATTTTCCTGTCTGAGCTTTCGTTCAAAGTAGTCAATCAGCTATATCAATAATTATATGTTAAAGCCTGTCGGCGAACACTTGTCCCGGCATACGTACTTAGTTACAATTCCCATTGGTGCTTTAGCGGATGTAGTTAGACGTGCCTATGAATAGTCGGAAAGTTGTCTAGCGTTGTGATGCATTGTGTTGTAGTTTGTGATGTTGTGTTCACTTGTAGTGAGTGAGTGGATCGGTGGTCTAGAGGTAACGCAAGCACCTGCCAAGAAAGCGAAAACTCCGGGTTTCAAGTGTGCGGTGGTTTGATCCTGTCACGGTTCGCATACTTCTGCACGTAATTCATTGCATATCTCCGTGCTAGTGTCTTTCTGTGTTCACGGGCGCAGTTTTTTTTAATGTACGTGGTGGCATGCACATTCCCTTTTCTCTGCAATTTTGCATGCAGGTTAGCTTCTCGTGAAGTTCCTGGTCGTGAGTTAGGGTTTGGTTCATCAGTTGAGTAGCAGCAGCTTTAAATAGGAAGAGGCCTTGACTTGAGTGAGGAGGAGGAGATTCAGTCTTTGGTTGAAGTTTGTTGGTCGCCGTTCCAGCTGGGCTGTTGGGCGCCACGTGGTGTTGTCTCTCTATTTGGAGAGCAGGGGGAGCAGTACCTTGGAGTAGTTCAGGCTCCTGTAAACCCGGTCTTCGCTCTTCGTTGTTACGTTGTGTCCGTCCTGTCAGCGTCTTCCTCGAGGTTCAGGAGTGAGCCTTACTTCCTGTGGTGTTGTGTATCTTTTTGGAGAGCAGAAGGGAGCGTTCACCTTTGAGTGGTTCGGGCTCCCAAGAACCAGTCTACGTTCTTCGTTTGTGCTGTCCGTCTTGTCAATGCCTTTCCTGGGGTGCAGGAGTGCACCTTGTTCTTTCTCAGTGACAGGTTCCTGTGGGTGTCTCCAGCGGTGGAGTTGTGCCTGGAGAGGGTGTAGCCCGGTGTGCCCTGAGGAGTCGCCGACGGCTTGTTCTTGACCCTCTGTCCCCTTATCCCCTGCATCCACATTTTCCCCCCACGACCCATTTCCCTTCTCCCTGCTGCCCTGTTGACCCGTGACCCTCCTTGAGGACTTCAGCCTGCCCCGGGCTACGCCACGGTGACCGCGTGTGTAAACCCGAGATGTGACTGAGGGAAGTGGGAGGGGAATATTCCTCAAGCGGGGTTCAGAACTGTGCAGAAGAGGGGAGGGGATTATCATTTACTTAGTGTGACTGGAAGTTGAATTTGTGTGTGTGAAAGTGGTTTAAGTATTTGACTGATGGGATTGTTTTGATTTTTTGGAAAGTAAAGTCTGGAACTTTTTTTCTGTTTGTTGTTGTCGGGAAGATAGAGAGGGAACGGGTGGGGGTTTAGCCCCAATCCCTTAAGGAGCATGACAGATCCTCGTTTGTGCTCGAAATTACCCCCCCATCCCCCTTCTCCCTCATCTTCTAGACCGTGGGTGGTGGTCTGGTGGCTAGTCTTTCGGATGAGATGTTAAATCAAGGTGGTCCTGTATACGTTTTCTCTGTTTTTGTGTTTTCTCTGTTTATGTGCATCTGTCTGTGTACTTTCGTCCGTCTGTCTGTTCCCCCCATCCCCGTTCCTCTCTCTCTCTCTCTCTCTCCTCTCTCTCTCTCTCTCTCTCTCTCTCTCTCTCTCTCTCTCTCTCTCTCTGTGTGTGTCTCAGATGTACGCTCACGCACATTCTCTTACATTATAGTATCGTTGGGCTATTTTCATTGCGTTTCCTTTGGTCTTACGTT
>CM054146.1:29811055-29823555 GCA_028751875.1 Rapana venosa
GTGTGTGTGTGTGTGCGTGCGTGCTTGCGCGTATGTGTGTGTGCGCGCGCGCGTGTGTTCCCATTGGCCCCATTATTTTGTGTGCCCCCCGTCTTGAATGTTTTGTCTGAGTATCGTTTTATTTTGTGTGTCCTTTTATTCTATTTGTTTGTTCAGCAGGTTTTTGAGGGCTTGGGAATTGGAACAATAAAGATGAATGATGTATTATTCTGGAATACATCTTCCGTCTGCCTGCCTGCCTGCGCTGGGAGTTTATTTGTTTGTTTTTAGCATCTCTTGTCTCTCTGTCTGTCCGTTTGTCCGTCTGTCTGTCTGTCTGTCTCTTTCTCTCTGCTTATGTCAAGTCAAAATGAACATTTACTTAAGAATTTGTGCATATACCTGTATACAGTTTTCAGAAGACGTTCTGAGAGTGTTAGGAATGACTAATACTTGATCCATCTATAGTTTCTTTATAGTGAATAGGAAGTGATGTTTGTAAAATCCTTTTATGTAATATTTTGTGACGATGTTTTTGTGTTACTTGTGTGATGTTTATCTGTACCCCCATTCAGAAGGGGCTATGGCCTATACTGAATAAACTTCGTTTTCAATTTCAATTTCTTGGTCTCTCTGTCTGTCTCTGTTCCCCCTCCCCTCTTTCTCTCTCTCTGTCTTTGTCTCTGTCTGTCTCTCCGTTTCTGTCTGTCTGTCTCTGTCTGTCTGCCTGCCTGCCTGCCCGTCTATCTGTCTGTCTGTGTCTGTGTCTATCTGTTACCACACTCTCAGCCAGCATGCATGTCTATGGCTTTTTCTCTCAGTTAGGGTCCCTCTCTTTCTCTCTGTCGCTTGCTTGCTTGCTTGCTTGCGTACGCGAGCTTGCGTGCGCGTGAGTGTTTTCCCACTCCCTCAAGACTTTTGTTTTGCGCAACCCACCTCTCTGGGGAGGAAGAGAGGAAGAAAGAAAGATGTGCTTTGTGATAACTGCAGCCTGAATGGATTACAAAGGTTTAATGGTAATAATTCTTTAGTGCCCCTTTGTCTGTTTCAGACGTGTGTGTGTGTGTGGGTGTGTGTGTGTGTGTGTTGTGTGTGTTTGTGATGTGTGTGTTTGTGTGTGTGTGTGTGTTTGGTGTGTGTGTGTGTGGTTGTGTGTGTGTGTGTGTGTGTTTGTGTGTTATGTGTGTTGTGGTGTGTTGTGGTTGTTGTGTGTGTGTGTGGTGTGTGTCTCTGCTTGGGACTTTGTTGGTTGTCTCATGCAGCAAGCTAACGATAATGGAGAGCGACATTGTTTCCATCTCTGTTCTCTTGTGAGTGGATCAGATGCTTCTCGTTTTCTCTTTCTGTCCCTATCTCTCCCCTCCTCCCCCCTAGCTCCCTTCCTATGCGCAAAGGCACGCATGACATTGTGTGCACAAGTTAAGGTTCTCTCTCTGTCTCTGTCTGTCTGTCTGTCTCCATCCTTCTCTCTCTCTCTTTGTGTGTGTGTCTCTCTCTCATGCATTACACTCATTTTTTCGCATCTTTTAAAAGCGTTGATGGCACAAACATACATGCTCTTTTACAACTAGTCCTCTGGGCACACAAAGAAAATACACGAATACTTTTCAAGGAAGAAAAAATGTGTGTGTGTGGTGTGTATGTGTGAGGAGAGAGAGAGAGAGAGAGAGAGAGAGAGAGAGAGAGAGAGAGAGAGAGAGAGAGAGAGAGAGAGAGCAAGCACAGACTGACATACAGACAGACTGACAAACAGGCAAGCCGATAGGCATACCAACACACAGATAGACGACGCGACAGACACAAAGTGCCGCGCAGAGATCAGGCACACATAGTATGTTACTGACAATAACCATGGCAGTGCAAAAACACCTCTCAGTGACACCTCAGACCGCAAGAGAGTTTTTCCCGGAGAGGAGAGACTGGTAAGTGTATGAGATATAAAGTGTCAGACCTGTCCTGGTCTGCCAGTGATAAAAAGAGCATAATGTGTTGTGTCCATGTTCACTGGGTTATTTTTCTGCCGTTGGAGTTTTTACGGATGATGGAGAATCTGGATTCAAAAGTTTTTTTCTGGAGTGTTTTGCAAAAGTTTGCAGTAGGTTGTCAGTACTGAAGTTGACTGCTTTTGTCTCTGTCTCTCTTGTTCTCTCTGTTTTTATGTCTGTCTGCTTGTCTCTGTGTAAGTGAGTGCATTTTTGTCTGCTTGTCTTTCTCAGTATGTTTGTCTGTCTATGTATGTCCCTATTCCTTTCCTCTTGACTCTGACGCTTTCCCTCACTCCTCTCTCTCTCTCTCTCTCTTCTTGACTGTTTTCATGCCCCAGCTTTTGTCTTTTTCCACTCTCATACAGCTTGCTTAGCCTTCATAATGTATTTGTTTGCACACACACACACACACACACACACACACACACACACACACACACACACACACACACACACACACATACACACACACACACACACACACACACATATATATGTATATATATGGGGATGGGATAGCTCAGTGGTCAGAGCACTCACTTTACCCAGCTAAGGGTTAAGCAGCATCGAGCGTGGTTACTTCTTGGGTGGGTGGTCGTTTGCTCCCCTTGGCTTCAGTACAGTCCCCCCAGTTCACCCAGCTGTAAAAGGGTACCTGCCCTCTTTAGGGTCAGGGAAGGTAAAGGAGCGAGGGAGAGGAGATGGGCGCCGCCCTCAATATGCTGATCCCTTGAGAAGTCGCACACCTCTTCGACCACATAGGCTATGGGACACCTTTATATATATATATATATATATATATATATATATATATATATATATATATATATATATATATATATTTTATATATATATATATATATATATATATATATATATATATATATTTAATATATATATATATATATTTATATATATATATATATATATATATATATATATATATATATATATATATATATATATATATATAAAGGTAAAGAGAATACAGTGCAAAGATCAGCCATACATTCTATGTTCTTAACAATGAGCATTGCAGACTGTCTGACAAACACAAAAAAACCCTCTCACTGACACTCCAGTCCACACTAGAGGAATGATCCCAGAGAGGGGGAGACAGGCTGACATTTGAGATAGAAAGTCTTAGACCTGTCTTGGGTCTGCCAGTGATAAAAATATATAATGCCTTTTTCTTGTCTTTTGTCTTTTCCAGTCTCCCTATCTCGTACAATTGGCTTAGCCTTCATAACTTATTGGTTGGTCCACCATATTCATGCAAGACCTGGAGAGAGAGAGAGAGAGAGAGAGAGAGAGAGAGGGAGAGGGAGAGGGCAAGGAGAGGTAAAGTTTGTTTCAACCCTTTCCCCCCAATTAAAGGTTATGAAAGTGTCTCATATTGGACATAAGTAACTAAAAATGAAACGAGGTCTGACCTTTGGAAATAATCAAACAAAAGTGTGTGTGTGTGTGTGTGTGTGTGTGTGTGTGTGTGTGTGCGTGCGTGCGTGCGTGCGTTGTTGTTGTTGTTGTCTTCAATTTAACGTCTGTTCACTCTAAGTGATATTAGACGAGGGAAGTAGAAAGTGTAAAGGAGTTTAGAGAAGGAAGAAGAAGGAGTGGAAGGAGAAAGGATTAAGAAATAGCATCCGTGTTGGGTGTTTGTTTGTTTGTTTGTTTGTTTGTTTGTTTGTTTGTTTAAGAAAAAGAAAAAAAATAATAATAACAACAAAACCCAACAATACACCTAGAAAAGTAATAATAATACTCTTAAACAGGAGCAAACTTAAAACTCAACAACGTAGAAAAATGAAATAACAATAATGTAACTACAATAAATAATCGAGTGGACTATGCAATAAACATCTAACAATGGCAAGGGCTAACTTTGAATTTTCAAATATATTTTCCAGAGACTGTTCAGAAAATGTAGGTAAAAAAGGTTTTACAATAGGGCACTCAAATATGATATGAGTATTGGAAATATGATCTCCACATAGACATCTGACATGTTTACAAAATTTTGTAAGGAATGCATTTAACTTCATTCTAAAATATAGTGAATGAACCCTTCTCACAGTTATAAAACGCGAATCTATTTGAGGAGTCATATAACCAAAAATATGGGAAGTGCGTGCGTGCGTGCGTGCGTGCGTGTGTGTGTGTGTGTGTGTGTGTGTGTGTTATAGGGAGAGAAACAGAGATAGACAGACACAGAAAGTACAGTACAAAGATCAGCCACACATTGTTCTATATCATTGCCAATGATCAGTGTAGACAATCCTACAGAAATACCTCTCAGTCACACCCCAGTCCACAACAAAGTTGCTTCGGAAGAGGAAAAGACAGGCAGACATATGAGATGTAAGAGTGTCAGACCAGTCCTAGTCGTAATAGAAAAAAAACCCCAACCACAACGCCTTGTGCCTCCCTGTTCACAATTTTTACTGCTAGTTAGAGAAACTTATGGATGATGGAGAATCTGAATTCAGATTTCCTTAGGCGTTTTGCAGGAGTTTGTAGTAGGTTGTACAGTGCTGCCTGTCACTGTTATAGCCTTTTGTCTCTGTGACTGTCTTTATTTGTTTCTCTCTTTTTCTCTCTCTCTCTGTCTCTGCCTCTTTTCTTTCTGTCTGTAAGGGAATATCTATTTACGCTTTCCAGTCTGTATTCTGTGTGTTTGTCTGTCGCACTTCCTCTTCAATCTCCATCTCTCCCCTCTTCTGGCTGTGACTTCTCTCTGTCTCTCTGTTTGTCTCTCTGTCTCTGTCTCTCTATCCATTCTCCCCACTTCTTATCCTCTTCTCTTGCTCTCTTTCTGCTCGTGTATATGTCTACTCCTTCTCCAGTCAACTTCCTTAGCCTTCGACACTTTGTCTAATCTGTATACACGAGAGATTGGGAATCAGAGCAAGAGCGAGAGTACACATGCAAGAGAGAAATCCAACTCGAATATTTTATTGAAGGTAATTGGATAAGCCAGAGGCTTCTTTACACCAGGCCCTCATGGGGAAAAAGTGAAAACAAACATGAATAAATAATTGAATTAATAAACAAGATAACGTCAAATATCAATTAAATGAATCACTCAAATTCCCATTCAATTATTGGAAAATCGAGAGATCAACGAAAGACCACAAAAGTTGAAAAATTCAATAAACAAGACCAATTAAAACAAGAAAAAAACTCCCCCCCCCCAAACATCCCGCTCCTTTAAACAAACAACCCTCCCCCAAAAGTCAAGGCAAAACCAACACAGACAGACAGACAGACAGACAGACAGACAGACAGACAGACAGACAGACAGACAGATGGACAGACAGAGAGAGATACAGAGAGAGAGAGAGAGAGGGGGGGGGGAGAGAGAGAGAGAGAGAGAGAGAGAGAGAGAGAGAGAGAGAGAGAGAGAGAGAGGTTCAATATGTTTTTTTTGTGTGGCCTCAGTTGCATGCAGGTCAGGGGCACCATCTTTTGGGGTTTTGTTTTCCCTTCTTTTTTTTCTCTTTTCTTTTTTTAAGTGAGTGCTTCACACGCCTCTCTTCATTGGCCATCCCCCCCCCCCAAAAAAAAAAAAAAGAAAAAAAGAAACAAACAATAAACCCCTAGAACCCCAAATATATTTTTTTTAGGTGGTGGTGGTGGTCTTTTTTAACATGAACAACCTTTTTCTCTTATCTCTCTTATCTTACTTACTGTCTGGAGCAATAACTGCCCCAGTGTGAACTGCTGCCTGTGTTCTATAGATATTGATATTGATAATCAGCTGCAGCGGATAATCGCCTGGGTTTATAGATGCTCTAGTATGTTTTTTATTTCGAGAATAATGAAGTAGCACTCAGTTGCTTTTTTGAAATTCAGTCACCGAAAGAGAGAAAGGAGAGAGAGAGAGAGAGAGAGAGAGAGAGAGAAGAGAGAGAGAGAGAGAAGAGAGAGAGAGAGCGAGTACGATGGAAACAGACAGACAGACAGACAGACAGACAGACAGACAGAGGCAGAGGGTTCAATACAAAGACCAGCATCATATACTTCGTTACTGACAAATGACCATCGCAGTGCACAAATACCTCTGGATCATGGATGACCCCAAGTTCACAGGAGAGTTGTTCCTGGAGAGGAGAGACTGGCAGACATACTATATCACATAAGTGTCAGGTCTGTGCTGGTCTGCCAGTGGTAAAGAAGTATAATGCATTAGGTTCATGTGCATTGTGTTTTTTTCTTTCTGCCGTTGGAGTTGGCTATGATGGAGAGTCTAGAATCGAAAGTTTTCCTGAGTGATTTTGCAGAAGTTAGCATTGGGTTGAAAGTGCTGCAGTCTGCTGCCTTTCGTGTCTCTGTTTCTGTTTCTCTTTTCTGTGTTGTGTCTGTCCCTCCTTTCGCCCCTATCTTTCTGTCTTTAAGTGAATATCGATCTTTTCTTATCTGTCTGTCTATCGTCTTTTTGCCTGTCTCTGTCCCCCGTCCCTCAACATGCCTCTCATTCTGTCACACTCCCCTCTGTCTCTCTCCTCTACTCCTCCTCTCTCTCTTCCTCCCTCTTCTCTCTCCTCGCTTTCTCGCTGTTTTAAAAAACAATTTCCTCCTTTTTCCTAATTTTATTTTTGTGTTTTAATTGTTCAGTCAATTTGCGTAGCCTTCAACGCTTTTTGCTTAGTCTGTATATACAAGATAGATATATAGAACGAATTTGAACGAATTTTTTATATATTTATTTTTAGAAGGTAGTAGATTTCGCATTACATGGTTTGTTTTTGTTTTGTTAACATCCAGCCCTAAAAAGTGAATATGGATATATATAATTGTATGACAATCATAAAAATGCACAGAGAGAGAGGGAGAGAGAGAGAGAGAGAGAGAGAGAGAGAGAGAGAGAGAGAGAGAGAGAGAGAGAGAGAGAGAGAGAGAGAGAGAGAGAGGAGAGAGGGCGAGAGGGCGAGAGAGAGGGGCAGGCAGACAAAGTCAAACAGACAGACAAATGAAAACAAAGTACGATGCAATGATCAGCCACACATACTGTATCACTGATGACTGACCAGCTCTGAAGTCCAGCAACAACAGAACACCTCTCACTGACACTGCAGCCCACGAGAGGGTTGTTCCGGGAGAGCGGAGAGGAGGGGGAGACTGGTAGATCATGTATGATGAGATATAGAGTGTCAGACCCGTCCTGGTATGCCATTGATTAAGAAGAAGAAAAAATCCATGATACAGTGTGTTCATGTTCGCTGTTGCCGTATGAGTGAAAAGGCGATGGAGTGTGTAGATCTTGGTGCGTTTGCCATAGGGATGGGGCTGTAGTGTTTTGGTGTAGTTTGAGTTTGGTAGTGTCCTGCTGTCTTGACTGTTCTGTCTGCCTCTGTCTGTTTGCCTCTCTGTCTGTCTTTCTGTCTGTCTCTGTGTTTGTATGTCTTACTCTGTGTGTGTGAGAGAATGCATGTGTGTGTGTGTGTGCATGCGTGTAATGTGTGTGTGTGTGTGCGTGCATGCGTACGAGTGTGTGTATGTGTGTGTATGTGTGTGTGTGTGAGTGAGTGAGCCAATGTCAAGTTAACATTTTTGTAAGCTTGTGGAATGCGAATCCACAAAAACTTCTTCCATTTCTGTCAGTCAGAAGAGGTCCCTGCCTGCTGCTGGGTCATTTTGGTGATGGTGAATAGTGACTATTATGATCCGGCACATGCAGAACACTGTTAACCTCTATGGACACCAGTAATAGCTGATTATAGCATAACACGGTACAGGGCAGGATGCATAGCGCGTAACAACACAGTACTGTGCTGCACAGCATAGCATGGCTCAGCACAGCACAGCACACCACAGTACACCACACCACACCATACCCCATCACACCACACCACGCCACGCCACGCCATACCATACCATACCATACCACACCCCACCACACCACACCACGCCACAACATGTTAAAACAACACAACAAACACAACCATTAATATTATTATTCACACCAGCTCAGGCCATCGGTGGATTCTAAAAACTGACCGCACCAACAATGAAACTCATGGCATGAGGGAGAACATGGATCAGAAGTGACCATGAGACCACAATACCAAGTACCACCACATGGTGTTAGTTATTTACTTCCTTATTGATTCATTAACTGGATTCGATAGTTGGCTAGTTTGATATTCATCTATTTCCTTAATTTAGTTGGTCAGCTAGCTTGTTTGATATTCATGTGTTTCGTAATTTAGTTAGTTTAGCTAGCTAGTTTGATATCCATCTGTTCCTTAATTTAGTTAGACAGGTAGCTAGTTTGATTTTAATTTATTTCCTTAATTTAGTTAGCTAGTTTGATATTCATCTATTCCTTAATTTAGTCAGTCAGCTAGTTAGTTTGATATTCATCTATTCCTTAATTTAGTTAGTCAGCTAGTTAGTTTGATATTTAATCTATTCTTTGTTAGTTATATTATTTTAGTAGATGGTTGGCTGGTTGTCTGGTCGGTTTATCGGTCGTTCAGTCAAGTTGATCGGCTAGTTGAAAAAGTTGGTCAATTATTAGTCACCTATTTCTTCAACCTTCCGACATCAAACCCCCCCCCCCCCAACCCCGTCTCTCTGGTATTTCGACATGGAAATGAAACCTGAAGCTTGCCCCTGTGGAGCAATCGTTTCACTATGGTGACCACTTGAGGCGGAGGGAGCCACATGTTCGATTTCCCATGTTTAAACATGTACAGTATACCACGACGATCAATACAGTTACCGTAACTCCACCACTTCAGAGTCAGCTAGCTCCCATACATGCCCCCCTACCCCCCCCCCCCCTACTCCCCCCCCCCCTACTCCCCCCCCTACTCCCCCCCCTACCCCCCCCCCCTACCCCCCTACTCCCCCCCCTCCCCCCCCCCTCCCCCTCAAGAGACCGTACGCAGTTTTGCATGATACTGTATTGCATTGCGTTATGTTTTCTTGTATTGTGTTATGTTGTATTGTATTGTGTTGTATTGTTTGTGTTGTATTGTTTTGTGTTGTGTTGTATTGCGTTGTACTGCAGCGTATTGTATTGTGTTGTGTTGTATAAAATTCAGGATGCTATTAATGAAGAAAGACCGTGCGTTGCTATAGTTTTTGGGGCAGGGTTTTTTGTTGACATCTGTTCTTTATGGTTTTTTTCTTGGTATTTTTTGTGTGGAAAAGTCGCAAAATTACTTTCTTCTTGTTATTTGTCTCGTTTTTTCAATGTATATAAACAGACCATGTGTATACTGTTCGTTTTGGAGGACTAGCACCCAGTTGAAATGGAGAGGAAAAGCAAGAAAACAAAACAAAACAACAAAAACAAAACATAAAACACCCCCATTCCAACAACGACCACGACGACAACACCCCCCCCCCACCACCACCACCACCACCACCACCACCACCACCACCACCCACACGAACAACCCCAAAACTTCTCACATTTTGACAACTAAACTGCATATCTCTGAATTCTTAGCCAGGTATGTTAAATTCAAGGTCACAAACGTCTTTGTTGAAGATTTTTTTTGATCACTTGCAGGTCATGCCATTGCTTCTAACCCCCCCCCCCCCTCCAAACAAAAAAGGAGGAAATAATTATGGTTGTCTAACTTTCTTGGGAATGGATTATGTATTGGTTCTAACTATCCACAGATCATATTTTTATAACATTATTTTTTCTCCATAGCTGTCTTCAAGTATGCGCGAAAGAGATTTTTTTGCAATTTTTCTTTCTTAAAATTTTTTTTTAAAGCGCGTTCCTTTTCTCTGCTTCTGTCTATCTCTGGCTGGCTGCCGTCATGTCTCTGTCTCCGTTTATCTATCTGCTCTGTATCTCTGTCTCTGTCTGTCTCTCTGTTTGTTTCTCTGTCTCATGCGGGCTCGAGCATGCGCGTGCGCAATGCGTGCGTGCGTGCGCTCGTACGCGCGCGGTGTGTGCGTATGTGTGTGAGCGTGTTGCACAGACGTGATAATATATTTTTGAAGACTATTTTCTTTGCCATCGCGAAAAAACTAAGTTCGTGGTCTATAGCAAATTCAGCTTTGGCTTTTATAGGAGATTTCTTAAAGTATGTTTTCTTTTCTTTCCTTTTATTTTGGTTTCAGATTTAATTTTCTTTTACCTTAAAAAAGTCAAAGAAACAAACGCCATACAGCATTTTTCTCCCTAAAACCTTACAGCTGGTTAAGTTAGGTTTGCCTGGCTATGGGGAAGTAAAGAAAATGCTTTTTGCAACTTAACCAAGTAAAGCCCCATGTTGCAGGTTGTTATACCAGCAACATATACCACACACTAGCACAGGTGCACTTGCGCGACCCTTCTACCCCTTCACAGACACAGACACAGACACACACATACACACCACAGACACAGACACACACAAGCACACAGAGACACAGAGACAGACACACAGATAGATACAGACACCCATACACATACACCCCCTCCCCCCCACACACGCACACACAAACACACACACACCACAGACACAGACACACACAAGCACACAGAGACACAGAGACAGACACACAGACAGATACAGACACCCACACACATACACCCCCCCCCCCAACCACACACACACACACACACACACACACACACACACACACACACACACACACACACACACACACACAACACACACACACAACACACCACCATAGACACAAGCACACAGACACACAACAGACACACAGACAGATACAACACAGACAGATACACCCCCCCCCCCCCACCCCAACACCCACCACACACCACACACACACACCCACACACACCCACAACAAACACCACACACAAGACAAACCACAGACACAGACACACACAAGCACACAGTGACACACAGACAGATACAGACCCCCCCCCCCCCCCCCCACACACACACACAACCCTCCTCCTAACCCCCCCCCCCCCCCCCCCACACACACACACACACGCCCTCTCTTGTTCAGCAGCTCTCTGTACTTAAGTCCTTTAAACAGCGTTGCTCAGAGAAGTTGACAGAACGTGGCAACAAGGCAAAGCAAGCCATGGTCACCGCAGTGCAGTGCTGGCATTGTGCCGGCCGCCATCCATTGATTTTCCCAACACAGCGAAGGGAACTGGACAGGCAACGATGTGTTTAGAGAAACCTTTATGCCATGACTTCATAACTCCTCTCCCCCTGCCCCCCCCCCCCCTCCCCTCCCCCCATCTTCCCCGGGCCCCTTTCTACACTCCTCCAGGAGTCATTGGGGGTATTGCACTGAATGGTTTGTTGTTGTTGTTGTTGTTGTCGTGGGTACAAGAGGACGGGATAGCTCAGTGGTCAGAGCACTCGCTTTCTAGTACACTTTTTTTTTTTAGACAACAGAATAAGGTAAAGTGTTGTAAGTGGCAGTTTTATAGTAAAAGAACATTTGCATTAGTTGTAGCTATAGTGTATAATAATGGGAAGAAAAAAACGGTCTTATCATTTATTCCTCCGCATACTTGATCTCTTTATTTACTGTTCACTTTCATCTGTTCTTTTATTTCGAGGATAATGGAATAAGCACTCATGTGCTTTTTTTTTTTTATAAAAAACTTCCTGTTTCTGTGTGCATGCGGTTTTGTCAATTTTGTCATCCGTTCCCACCGGCACAAATGGCCTACCCTTCCGAATAGTGAAACAGGTTTTAAACGCTGAACGCGGGGCCTCGGTTTATAGTTTAATACGAAGGACTTGTGTGTTCTGAGTGTGTGTGTGTGTGTGTGTGTGTGTGTGTGTGTGTGTGTGTGTGTGTGTGTGTGTGTGTGTGTGTGTGAAGTCAAGTCAAATTTTTATTTCCAGATGGTACAATGAATAAGCAGTGCATTTGCTTTTTTCCCCATCGTGTGTGTGTGTGTGTGTGTGTGTTGTGTGTGTGTGTGTGTGTGTGTGTGTGTGTGTGCGCGCGCGCGCGCACGCGTGTTAGCGTGCTTTCGTGTGAGTATGCATGCGTGTATGCCAGCATTCATGCATATATATACCCGAATGTACTACACGTAAATGTTTACATTGTGTTTGATACTGCAGTTAGCTAAAAACAAAAGCAAAAAGACCCCCCCCCACCCCCCACTTGGTGATGTTGGGGGTCTGCCAGTATAAATAGCATCCCCACCTTCTGAAAATTGTGTGCTAGAATTTTCCTCTTTTCTATCACTCTTTTTGTTTATGCCTTGTTCCTTTTCTTCCTGACACGTTCTTCTGGTTTATTTTCTGCCTTCTTTGTCCATTCTCCTTCCTTCCCCCTCCCCCCCCCCCCGCAGAAAGATTTAAAAGATAATTCTCTGTTATGCCGAAGTCGGATGGGCTGGGCTTGACTTGACAGGCGCTTAACGGCAGCGTGACGCATATTCTTCGCTCATGTAACAGAGAACAGTAGTTGCTGTCGGGAGCGTTCCTCCCAGTCCCTCCAAGCCCAGTTGCACTTTTGCCAGTAAGATGGTTTGATTTTCATCGATTAGCGCTACGATAAAGTAAGCCAAAGTTACAAAGTTACGAGCCATAGTAGCAAAAGAAGACTTTTCTCAGCGCTTCATGATCG
>CM054146.1:29828555-29863555 GCA_028751875.1 Rapana venosa
TCCACAGCCAGAATCGAAGTTGCGCCTTCAGGTAATCGCCATGCCTCGAATCCGATACACTCTGCCATTAAGCTGCTCGCCCCATATGGGAGTGTGATGAAAAAAGTGGTGATAGTACTAGATGGCTGAGTGGTTGGCTGGCTCGCAATCTGACGACCTGGGTTCGAATCGTTCAAGGGGATATTTTCCCCTGGAGTTAACATCAGTACAGACTCCACTCTCCCCAAAAGTCCTTCTAATGAGACTATAAACCGAGGCCCCATGTGCGAACGCACGCACGCAGAACATCTTGCGCGTACGTTAAATCCTGTTCCGCTTTTCGTAAGAGTAGGCCATTGTGTGCGGGTGGGAAAGGATGACAAAATTTACAAAACCGCATACACACGGGGACTAGATGTAAAAAGCACATAAGTGCTTATTCCATTATCCTCAATATAAAAGAATATAAAAGAATAAATGAAGGATTAGTAACAGTACTGAGTTGTGGGGCTATTGGTTAGTGTGATGGATTGTTGAAAATACTGGATTGAGGGGTTATTAGTTGGTGTAAAGAAGGACTAGTAAAAAGTATTGGGTTGTGGGGTCATTCGCCGAGTGATCTAAAAAATATTGGTAACAATACTGGCAGTTGGAGTCAATGACTGGTATGATGAAGGATTGATAACAATGAAAGGTGGAAGAGTTGTTGGCTGGTGTGATGAAGGAATAGTAACAGTACTGGGTTGTGGGGTCATTACTTGGTGTGATGAAGGATTAGTATAGTAGCAGTAATGGGTTGTGGGGTTATTGGCTGGTGTGATGACGGATTGATGAAATACTGGGTTGTGGGTTCGTTGGCTGGTGTGTTGAAGGATTAGTAACAGTACTGGGTTGTGGGGTCTATTTGCTGGTATGTTGATGAAGTAGTGACAGTGTTGGCTTATGGGGTCGTTGCCTGGTTTGTTGACGGATTGGTAACAATATAGAAATGTGGAGTTGCTGGCTGGTGGTGTGATGAATGCTGGTAACAAGTATGGTTAACAGAGTTGTGTTGACTGGAGTAAAGAAGGATGTGAGTTTTGTCAGAAATGACAGAGACTGAGGAAGAGAAGAGAAGAGAACAGCGTTAGAGTTAAATAACTTGAGCGTCATGTGTAGACACCATCCACGCAGTTGGAATGCAGCTACCTAAATAGTGGAGGGAAAAACAGTCGCATTGTTGGTCAACCTTGGAGCTCTAGTCGAGGAACAAAAAAACCCAACATAAAAACAACTAGAGCCAGTGGTTTTAGATTTTTGAAAAAAAATACACTGTATGTTAAGTTGCCTGACACAAGTTTATGTACCGTTTTTGGGGGGTTAATATCTTATACTCTTTGATATGAAAACAAATTTTGAGAAAAATGTCATCAGTTCATGTTCATATTTGTAAATGATTCTTTAGCTCTGTGACAAGAGTCAAGGTTGTCAGAAGTATTTTGTTCGTGAGAAACCTCTTTCTAATGTCACTCATTATGTGTTAATCAACCTTTTGTAGTGTAAATAATGCATAGGAGTTGTGGATCTCTGTCCCAAAATAAAAATGCGTATTTGTTTTATGAAAATTTGAAAGCATGAATGTGAGTCAACACTGCCTTCTCTCTTGGTATCTCCACTTTTCCTTTTCATGGCAGATGACACCACCCTACTCCAGTTTGTGTGTGTGTGTGTGTGTGTGTGTGTGTGTTTGTGTTTGTGTGTGTACATGCGTGCGCGTGCATGAAAACGTACACGCGCGCATTTTGAAATGAAGTTTAACACTGAAAAGTAAGGCGTCTGCTTTGCTTTTGTTATCCCGAAAAATAAAGTCATTGCCGTTAAGCATTGAACTGCAATGGCTTTAATTCCTATCAGTCGACTAGTATTGAGTATCCAGGGTGTTTTGAGCAGGTCAAGCTTGGTGGATCCCAAATCTCCCCAGGTTTGGGTTTTTGGTTTGGCTTTTATCCCCACAGTTGACAGATAATACTGAGTTACGTAGTCACCAACAAAAGAAAAGAAGGAGGAGATAGGAAAAATAGAAATTCTAAGCCAACTGATTGACTTGTTTGATTCTTTTAGGGCTGTCACACATACTGCTGCTGCTGCTGCTGCTGCTGCTGCTGCTGCTGCTGCTGCTACTACTACTACTACTACTACTACTACTACTACTACTACTACTACTACTACTTCTACTACTACTACTACAACTACAACTACTACTACTACTACTACTACTACTACTACTACTACTACTACTACTACTACTTCTACTTCTACTACTTCTACAACTACTACTACACTACCACTTCCTTCACGACTACTACCACTTCTACTGCCACTACTACTACCACTACTACTATCACTGTTACATCTCAAAACAGCAATAATCATAATGATGATAATAATAATAATAAAAAGGAATATTTTCTTACGCCTAATCTCATGTAAACAAAAGCCTTAGGCGTATACAGCACCAGCAGTGTCAAAAAAGAAGGAAAAAATAAAGATACAAATGCATATGTGTCACACACTAACACACACACAAAACACACACACATAAACACACACTAGTATTCACACACACACACACACACACACACACACACACACACACACACACACACACACACACACACACACACACACACACACACACACACACACACACACTTCACATGTGGCCTTAATCTGTGTGTACTATCCTAGCAACTTCGTTTCTCACTGATAATGTAATAAGATCTCTACGCATCTGAAGTGCTTTCACGTTAAAATCTAACGTCAAAGCAATATACCGCCCTCAGCCCACGTTTTTGGCTATGGATTCCATTCACTCTCTGTCATTCTAACCTGGTTTCAGCCTTTAGATTTGCTCCTAAATCTGTCTTCTTCTCTCTCTTAAATTGGCTTATAAGATCGTATTGGCTAGGCTGGATGTGTGTGTGTGTGTGTGTGTGTGTGTGTGTGTGTGTGAGATAGAGAGAGAGAGAGAGAGAGAGAGAGAGAGAGAGAGAGAGAGAGAGAGAGAGAGAGAGAGAGAGAGAGAGAGAGAGAGAGAGAATGAATCAGGAATGGATGAGAGATTTTGAGAGTCTTTGTAGCATGCACTACCACTGATGTACAAACAATAGCATGCATTTCCCAGCATCTTCTTGGAAAGAGACTATAATTCAAGACCCCATGTGTGCGAACGCATGTATAACACTCAAGCACACGTTAATGACCCGTACCTGTGTCATAGAAGAATAGACAAGTTAATGCTGATGGCACGACTAACAGGAACATACTCAGCAAACAATCGGCGTTTTGGAAACTACCTTCAAATTTCAGTGAGGTTTCACTCTTACTGAGGTTCTGAATTCCATACATGACCTCTCAAAGAGTTGAGGGAATAGTCAAATGAAGCAAAAGCAATAGATAGGTACCAGAAAGAAAAATGGTATTGTGGCAGGACCAGCTAGGGAAAGTAGTGTGGACAGCAGTACTCCGCTCTCTGTGGAGGCTGGTTTCCAGGGATTGGTGATTGTGTTAGGGTCAGTCCCATCTCGTCTTCGCTGACTGTCGCTGGAAGGTGGCCTAGGGACATGTTGACATTTCTGTTTCTCTCCGGCTGCCTGTGTGCCTGTCACCTGTGATGGACAGACTAATAGATAGGTTGTGTGTGTGTGTGTGTGTGTGTGTGTGTGTGTGTGTGTGTGTGTGTGTGTGTGTGTGTGTGTGTGTGTGTGTGTGTGTGTATGTGTGATGTGTGTGTGTGTGATGTGTGGTGGTGGTGGTGGGGTGTGTGTGTGGTGTGGTGTGGTGGTGGTGGTGGTGGTGGTGGTGGCGTGTGTGTGTGGTCTGGTGTGGTGGTGGTGGTGGTGGTGGTGGTGGTGGTGGTGGTGGTGGTGGTGGTGGTGGTGGTGGTGGTGGTGGTGTGTGGTGTGTGTGTGTGTGTGTGTGTGTGTGTGTGTGTGTGTGTGTGTGTGTGTGTGTGTGTTGTGTGGTCTGGTGTGGTTGTGGTGGTGGTGGTGGTGTGGTGTGTGTGTTTGTGTGTGTACGTGTATGTGTGTCTGTTGAAATATTTTGTGTTTTCTCAAAACAGAGAGATTCACGTAGGTTACAAGAAAAGGAAAGAATAAATAGCAAACATGTCATCACAGAGCTTACAGCACCATACAAGATACAGCACCCATATAAGATACAGCACCATACCAGATACAGCACCATACAAGATACAGCACCATACAAGATACAGCACCCATATAAGATACAGCACCATACAATAAATATGAGAGAGACAGACAATGACAACGACAAATTCTTTTATTTTTTTTAATTTCGAGGATAATAAATAAGCACCCATGTGCTTTTTTACATCCGGTCCCCGAAGAGAGAGAGAGAGAGAGAGAGAGAGAGAGAGAGAGAGAGAGAGAGAGAGAGAGAGAGAGAGAGAGAGAGAGAGAGAGAGAGAGAGAGAGAAGAGAGAGGAAAGAGAGAGAGAGAGCCATAATTCTGACATTCACAGTGTAGGTGGTAAATACATGTTCTTTCCCGTTAATTAGTTTTTGTACTTTCCACTACGCAGTCATACTTGTGATACAGATATATAGCTGCAATACATTAATTAATAATGTACTTTACCTACAAGCACAACATGGTTTCTTCGTTTTAAATGGTTGGAAGCTGTCGGCTTTAAAGAAAATCATTTTAACAATGAGTTGTTCTGAAGTAAAAGCTTCATTTTGTGTTTGATTGTTTTGTTGGTTGATGCTACTTTTGGTGGAGGCCTGTTTCTTTAATTAACCTTAAAAACGAACAGACCTACGAGCGAATGCATTAAGGCAGGGTGTCAGGATATTAACTGGGTGCGTGTTAGCATGCTTCCCTTACATTTCCCAAAAGAACAGTAATTAAAGTACTTCCCTGTAATTAGAAAGAGTGACTCGATCACTTTTCCCTCTGTCTCTTACATTATTTGGTCTGTCTGTCTCTGTGTTTTTCTTTCTGTCTGTCCATGTATCTCTTTCTGTCTGTGTCTGTCTCTGACGTTCTCTTTCTATTTGTCCTTGTATCACCCTTTATCTGTGTGTCTCTGTCTGTCTGTCTGTCTGTCTGTCTCTGTCTTTCTCTTTCTATCTGTCCTTGTATCTCTGTCTTTCTCTATTGTATCACCCTTTATCTGTGTCTCTGTCTGTCTGTCTGTATCTTTCTATCTGTTGTTGTATCTCTTGTCTTTCTCTTTCTATCTGTCCTTATATCTCTGTCTTTCTCTTTCTATCTGTCCTTGTATCACCCTTTATCTGTGTGTCTCTGTCTGTCTGTCTGTCTGTCTCTGTCTTTCTCTTTCTATCTGTCCTTGTATCTCTTTCTCTTTCTATCTGTCCTTGTATCACCCTTTATCTGTGTGTCTCTGTCTGTCTCTGTCTGTCTCTTTATGTCTGTCCATGTATCTCTTTCTATCTGTCCTTGTATCTCTGTCTTTCTCTTTCTATCTGTCCTTGTATCACCCTTTATCTGTGTGACTCTGTCTGTCTGTCTCTGTCTTTCTCTTTCTATCTGTCCTTGCATCTCTGTCTCTTTCTATCTGTCCTTGTATCTCTGCCTTTCTCTTTCTATCTGTCCTTGTATCACCCTTTCTCTGTCTACCTCTGTTTGTCTATCTGTCTGTCTCTGTCTTTTATGGTGGATCGGTGGTCTAGAGGTAACGCGCCTGTCTAGAAAGCGAAAAGTCCGGGTCTGAAGTGTGCGGCGGTTCGTACCCCGTTTGGACCGGAAATTTTTCCCCCATCCATTAGACCATGAGTGGTGGTCTGGGCGCTAGTCTTTCGGATGAGACGATAAACCGAGGTCCCGTGTGTTACACGTAATTATTTAGCGCACGTAAAAAAACCCACGGCAACAAGAGAGTTGTCCCTGGCAAAATTCTTAGAAAAAAGCCACTCTGATAGGGAAACAAATACAGCTGCAGAGAAAAACAAAAAAAAAGGGTGAAAGGGTGGCGCAGCGCTAAGTGGCGACGCGTTCTCCCGCTCTCCCCGGGGAGAGCAGCCCGAATTTCACGGAGAGAAATCTGCCGTGACTTAAAGTGGTATGAAATAAAATCTGAGCGCTTTGATTTGTTGCTTTACAAGATTCAGCGCTATATAAATTCCATACATTATTATTATTATTATTATTATTTTTCCATTCGTCCTTGTATCACTCGTTCTCTCTCTCTCTGTCTTTCTCTTTCTATCTGCCCTTATATCACTTTTTCTATGTCTCTCTTTCTCTGCATGTCTATCTTGTCTGTCTTTGTCTTTCTTTTCTATATCTCAAGCTTATATCACTCTTTCTCTTTCTCTATCTGTCTCTGTCTTTTTCTGTCTCTCTGTTCTTGTGCTACTCTTTTTCTGTATCTCTTTCTCTGCCTATCTCGTCTGTCTCTGTCTCTTTCAATCTATCCTTGTATCACCCTGTCTCTGTCTCGTATGTTTGTCTGTCTCTGTCTCTTTTGTCTATCTCTGTCTTTCTCTATCTGTCCTTGCATCATTCTTTCTATGCCTCGTATGTTTGTCTGTCTCTGCCTTTTTGTCTGTCTCTGTCTTTCTCTTTCTATCTGTCCTTGTATCAACCCCTTCTCTGTTTTGTATGCTTGTCTGTCTCTGCCTCTTTGTCTGTCTCTGTCTTTTTCTTACTCTCTGTCCGTGTATCACTTTTCTCTGTCTGTCTATCTGTCTGTCTCTGCCTGTCTCTTTTTCTCTGTCCCTATATCACTTTTATCTGCCTGTCTGTCAGTCTCTGTCTCCCTCTTTCTCTCTGTCCCTTTATCACTCTTTTTCTGTCTGTCTGTCTGTCTGTCTGTGAGATCATACGAAAGCAGTCACTTTCTCTGTGTCTCTTTCTCTGTCTATTTGCTCCTCTCTTTCTCTCTGACCATGGGTCACTCTTCCTCTGTCTGTGTGTCTGTGTGATCAGACTGAAGCGGTCACATAACAGTGAGCAGGTCCGTGGCCTGTAGCCAGTGAGATCACTGGCACAATGGCACTGATGCCATTCCTGAAAGTCTGACATAAGCCGGCCACTGCCAGATACACACACACACACACGCACGCACGCACGCACGCACGCACGCACGCACGCACGCACGCACGCACACACACACACACACACACACACACACGGAAGAGAACGGCTGAGGGGGTAGGGGCAAGCGGGTGGGGGGTGGGGGGTAGGGGTTGCAGAAGCAAGAGGAAAGAGGAATTGGGGGAGGAGGGGGGGCATTCTTTTCTGTTCTGTATCCACAGCCCTCCTTCCAAAGTTATCTGTTCTTCTTCTTCCATTCTGTCCCTAACAAAATTTGTGTGTATCTTCTTTACCCTAACCATGTTCTTTTGATGATCTGGAATCTGTCTGTCTGTCTGTCTGCCTGTCTTCCTGTCTGTCTGTCTGCCTGTCTTCCTGTCTGTCTGTCTATCTATCTATCTATCTATCTATCTATCTATCTATCTATCTATCTATCTATCTATCTATCTATCTATCTATCTGTCTGTCTGTCTGTCTGTCTGTCTGTCTATCTATCTATCTATCTATCTATCTATCTATCTATCTATCTATCTATCTATCTATCTATCTATCTGTCTGTCTGTCTGTCTGTCTGTCTGTCTGTCTGTCTGTCTCTCTCTCTCTCTGCCTGCCTGCCTTCCTGCCTGCCTGCCTGCCTGCCTACCTACCTACCTACCTACCTACCTACCTACCTACCTACCTACCTACCTACCTATCTACCTACCTACCTACCTACCTACCTACCTACCTACCTACCTACCTATCTATCTATCTATCTATCTATCTATCTATCTATCTATCTATCTATCATCTGTCTGTCTGTCTGTCTGTCTGTCTGTCTATCTGTATTTCTCTCTGCTTGTCTATTAGTCTATCCGTCTGCCTGTTTGTTTGTCAGTCTGTCTGTCTATCCATATGCCTATCTGCCTATGCATGTATAAGTATGTATGTATGTATGTATGTTTGTATGTATGTATCTGTCTGTCTGTCTGTTCACTGTTTGGCCTGCCTGTTTCTCTGACTGTCTGTGTCTGTGCCTGTCTGTGTGCTCCTCCCTCTTTCACTCTTTCTCTCTCCCTGTGTTCTGATCTCCGCTGAACCCTGTCCAGTCATGTCGAGAGAGCAATCTCTTTGATGTCCACAATTTCTTATGTCGGCCAACTGCACGCCTGGTGTATATTGTTGTTTTACTATCTGACTGTAGGTAATATCTGTTGTGTGGATGAGAGCGTTTTGCTCTTATTGTATTATCTGAATTGATCTCTGATCGTCTGTTTGTTTGTTTATTTGTCTGTCTGTCGACCTGTTTGTCTGTCTGTCTGTCTGTCTCTCTCTGTGAGTGTGTGTGTGTGTATGTGTGTGTGTGTGTGTGTGTGTGTGTGTGTGTGTGTGTGTGTGTGTGTGTGTGTGTGTGTGTGAAAGGAGAAAATAAATCATATTTCTTTTAGATTTGTTGCTGCTTTCTATAATATGTCAATGCATATGCGTTGATCATGTTCCTATATGTGTACATTGTAACACTTGTATCATGCTTGTATGTAAGTTTATGCTATGAATATGATAAAATCACACGTGTGTCTACCCACATTTTGTAGCTTTTATAATATCTTTTGTCATCTACATGTTCCTTCCTTCACATATCCTATAGTCCTGTAGACCGTGGGGGCACCGATAAAGATTTTGCAACCAGCTTCCTCCTCTCCCCGTGGTCCTCTGCTTTCCGTAGCAAATCGTCCCATCCAAGGCCAGTGCACTCCCTGATGTTGTCTTCCCATCTTTGTCTCTGTCTGCCTCTTCGTCTCCCTCCTTGTACCCTTCCCAGCAAAACAGTCTTGGCTAGTGCAGATGTTCGTGTGACGTGCCCGTACTACTTCACATGTTGCATTCACAATGAAAGATCTGTTGCTGCTATCATTGTGTTTGTGTTGTACCTTTTGCTGTTAATACCGGATAAAAAATATGGAGATAAGAACTGTATTTCCCTCTTTAGTAAGATATGGTTTACTATACCATTTGTTTCTAAACAATGACATGGTTCACACTTTGATCAAAATTTGTTCAGATTTTGCTTTTTGTTTGGAGTTATGTTAAATAAAGATGTATGACCTAGCATCAAAATATATAGATGGTTTAAGATCTCTTATAAAAAAAAAAGAAATGTGAAACTGTTTATATATACGCCATAGTTTCATGAATAACTGCTGGTAACCAGGATTCCGTAATACCATGTCTGTTAGAAATATGTGAAGCACTATTAACAATTTTGATGAGAAGAAACCCTAGGAAGACCTTGTACCTGGGCAGCAGAAGGTCTTTAGAGAAAAAGCTTCCTGTCAGCAAGTGTTCAGCCCTCAATGTCTTACACTAGGGGGCTGGATCATGTCCAGATCACGATTCCTTGAAACCCTCCCGCTGCTGCTGTTTTCCCACGTAAACCCGGATTGAAGCCAATTCCCCCCCAGGATTTTGGGTGTCTTCAGAACAAGTCATCTTTGAACGTCAGATGACCTAGCCACCATGAAGTTGAGACGCCTATTGTCAGTAGAGAAATAATTACTTCTGATAAAGTTTGCTTTTGTTTTTCCACGGTGAGATCCAATTCGAAGATTCTTTCTTTGTCTTTGCCACTGTCTTACGGTTTAGTCCTGTGCCTTCTGTGTGGACCAGAACTCAAGATTTGTTTCATGAGGTCAGAGATGCGCCTACAATCCTCCGTTTGCTGTAACTTTTTCGGCGAGAACAATGGCTTTGAAATAAGATTCGTTAAAGCTTCTGGCAAGAATTAAGATACCTTTCTCCTGTACATCTGAGCTTCATCCATCTGCTTTTATACGTGACAGAATCACTTGTAAAAATATAGAGTGGTGTATTACTAACGGCCAATATGCACAATATTGTATAATATGCATACACACACACACGCACATAGTTAGGCACACACACACGTACGTAGGCACACACACACACACACACACACACACACCACACACACACACACACACACAACACACACCACACACACACACACACACACACACACACCACACACACACATACACACACACACACACACACACACACACACACACACACACACACACACCACACACACAACACACACACACACACACCACCCCCACCCACACATATACACACCCCCAACCACACACACCCCCCCCACCCAACCCCACCACCCCCCCCCTCCCACACACACACACACTCACGCGCGTGCGCGGCGGGCACCGTCTGATATTAATAGTGAACAGACGTGAAATATAAAAATCAACACACATGCACAAATACACAAACACATAAACATACATACACACGCGCGTGCACTCAAACACACACGCACACACTAACCCCCCCCCCCCCTCCCGCCACACACAGACACATACAATCACCCCCCCCCCCCACACACACACACACAATCACACCCCACACATACACATTAACACACTAACACCCACCCAGCCACTAACACGTCAGCCGTTTATTACGCAATGGCAGCATGTTGTTTGTACACTTAGCAGTGGGAGCATAACAAATGATGTTCCCTTTTTTACTCCAATAATCCCTCTTATTCCTGCGTCTATTTCTAAATGTTTCTCCCACCCACAGAGCTTACATACAGCATGTAGGCCTGTATGTGGTAATGGAAGAATCCTGCTTTGTCTGGCAGTGCCAGAACTGGTACTATTCCTGGATGGGGGACTTAGCAAAACGATGCTACCTTTCCCCGATTGGATGTTGGCGATCAAGTCATTATCTGGATCCGTGTCCTTTGCCTGTTTCTGGCCTGTCTCAAGCCGCTCCCTGCCTGTGTCTGTCTGTATCTCTGTCTCAGTCTGTCTGTCTGTCTCACTCCGTGTCTCTGTCTTTGTCTGTCTGTCTGTCTGTCTCTGTCTGTCTGTCTTTTGTCTATATCTCTGTGTGTGGTACAAGTGTGTGTGTGTGTGTGTGTGTGTGTGTGTGTGTGTGTGTGTGTGTGTGTGTGTGGTGTGTGTGCGTGCGTGCGCGCGCGCGCTCGCGCTCACATGTTGCAAGTCTTAGAGCATATTTAAGGTTTAATATGAATACGTTTTTGGGCCGCCTGAAGCATATGCAGCAAGGAAAAGATGAGCGTAGGATAGAAGAACCTGCATGATCATTTTCCTCGTCAGTGTGGGCAATCTGGCCATTGTTAACAAAGACCTTTCTGTAAAACACACATTTACACGCACACACGCATGCACGCACGCGCACGCACGTACACACACACACACACACACACACGCGCGCGCGCGCCTCGCGCAAGCATGCTCACATAGAAGAGTAGGACATTGTATTCCTGTGGGAACAGATGACATTTGCCAAACTGCATGAACACGGGGACTGGATGTAAAAAACCCACGAGTGCTTATTGCATTGTCCTCAAAAGAAAAGTTTGAAATGCATGCACGTATAAAAGAGGTCAGGATTAAACACACCACATGTGTGCACCTGTGCGTACACACACACACACACACACACACCACACACACACACACACACACACACCACACCACACATACCCACAACACACTTACTTACACACACACACACAACACACACACCACACACACACACACAACACACACACACACACACACACACCACACACACACACACACACTCTTCTCTCTCTCTCTCTCTCTCTCTCTCTTCCTCTCTTTCTCTTATCTGTGGAGCTCGGGGTGATCTCCCTTGGATATAGGCAGGGCGAAATTTTGCTGTGTAAATTTTGTGTTTAAATTGCCAAATAAACCAGCACCATGCCAGTTGTCGGGTTACCAACAACGCTGGAAGTGACGCTAGGTGCCCTGCTGCAACAACACTGCATCACTTCATGGAAGGTCTGTGGAGAAGGCGAGCAAACGACTGTTGTGCTTCGACTGAAGGCTGGCTCAAGTGATGGGAACATGGCGGGTCAACAAACACCTGTGTACTTCCGCAGAAAGCCGCCCAGTCAGACCAACAGGGACCGACGAAGGACAGAGGAGAGGAGACAGGCAGAGGAGAGGAGGCGGGGAGAGGAGGCGGGCAGAGGAGAGGAGACAGACAGAGGAAAGGCAAGAAGACAAGGCAAGTGCATTGTTCCCATTCGAAACTTCGCCAAGTTTGTTTATGCCAACACCCCCCATCACCCAGTCTGTCTCACACACCAACACCCCAGCCTCTCCAAACCACACGCCTTCGCAATCGCTGCTTCCCACACATGATTATCGCCGTGCGTCAGGTGCTGTCACAGTGTTGGAAGCTGACACAGTGGCTGAACAACAAGGTGGAATTGACCTGGTTGAGGTGCCTGTACCTGACATTACGATGGAGGGGGAGGACTGTGACGAATATCTAGATCAGATTCGGGATGCAGGCTACAGTGGAGATACTATAAAGAACTATGTGGGTGGGCTGAGAAACAGATCCCTGCAGAGAAATCTCAGGGACGTTTTTAGAAACAAGGACTTTCTTAATGTGTATACCTCTGATGAAATACCTGATACTATCATTTGTGAAAGTGAAGATATGATTTTTCAGTTTATCTGGACAGATGACACTTACAACCCTGCTGATTACTTTTGGTTTGCAAAAAAGAACACCAGGCAACTGACTCAGGAGGAAAAAGACATTTATTCCAAGCTGCAGCTGTGGACACCTGCCGATCGTGACAGAATCAAAGACAGAATTAGTGCTGGACTGGATGTTTTACATGTTATGATGGATGCTATCAGATTTTTTCTGGGTTAGAAGTGACTGTGGGTGCCTGTATATGTGCGTGTGTGAGTGTGTGTGTGTGTGTGTGTGTGTGTGTGTGTGTGTGTGTTGTGTGTGCATGCGCACCCTCTTGTGCGTGCAATGCGCGCGTGTGTGTATGTGTGTGTTGTGTATGTTCGTGCGTGTGTGTGTGCGTGCGTGTGTTTTGCGTGCGTGTGTGCGTGTTCGTGCGTGTGTGTGTTCGCGCGTGTGTGTGTGCGTGTGTGCGTGCGTGCATGCATATGTGTGTGCATATGTGTGTGTGTGTGTGAGAGAGAGAGAGAGAGAGAGAGAGAGAGAGAGAGAGAGAGAGAGAGAGAGAGAGAGAGAGAGAGAGAGCAAAACAGGAGGTTAGGCATATTGTGAGTTAGGTTTTTCACGTGTTGGAAAGAGCATGAGTTACCGGATCAGACGGAATGTAGGGGCAGGAAGCCCTGTCACAGACTCGGTGTTTAAATGATGTTTGTGGTTGTTGTTACCCTCCCCCCCTTTCCCCATTAGCAATGGGCGAAAGTGTTAGGCACCAATTCATCTGAATCGTAATGTAAAACACTTCACCATGTCGTGGAATCCATGCCATGTCGACCATTTGGGCTGTAGAAATGATACATCTGTATTTCTGAAAATACGATGTTTTTGTGCCCTCCCCCCTTCCCCATTGTCCCCTGGCTTTAGCACCAATTCATTACAATTAAAAATTGTCACATGTCTGTCCATTGCCATTCGACATCTGGTGTGAATGACACACTGTATTCAAAATACTGTTTGCTGCCCAGTCCCCTCCCCCCCCTTAACAGTGGCTTAGTCATAAATATTAAGTTCTCTATTTTTCACACTTTACGCGTACACAACAGACGTAAAATCGAAGACACACATAATATTAAAGCTTTGTCAGCTACTAATAGAAGCAAAGTGACAAGGCCGACATTAAAAAATATTGTGATGCTTTGAAATATAATTCCAAGGCTTCCTTTATCAGGACAAGCTCTTATCATAACAGCCTGTTCTCTCCATGAAAGGATAAAGAAAAATTCTCTGAAGACGTATAAGGTTGCCTTGATGTTGGGATACGTGAAAACAACCATGCAGCCAAACTTTTTATCCAGCATTCTTGGATTTTTAATAGTGATTTCTAGGTGTGATGAGTGAGATGAAACAAAAATGAAACTTTTCATAAAGAATTTGTTTAAGTTTTTGGTTTTTTGATTACCTCCTTAATGTGCAAACTTGCGCGCGCGCAAACACACTTGCAAACACACACAACACATGCACGTACGCACACACGCACACACACACATGCACACACATAACACACAAACACACAAATAGAATACACAGACACGCATGTATGTGCGTGCGCACGCAAACACACGCACAAACACACCACACCAGCCAGGTTTACAATATTCTACCAAGACGAGATTTGAAAACTAAATAGATAATATCAGTTAAGGCATCTCATATTCTGGGTGACCATCAACACGTTAAGCTAGGGAACACCCAACTACTCAAGAACAAGTACAGGAACATACACACACACCCCCACCCCAGAAAACAATCCTGAGGTATACTGTCCACAATCTTGTCAAGTTTCATTATGTCCCGTGTGTTGATGACAGACACTGTCACTGATATTGATTTCCCCACTGTCAGGCGGGAGGAGGCACTGTCTTTTGCTTCCTTGCCGCTTTTACGCCGGACTAATTTGATTTGCAGGCAGTACCGGTTTCTTGTTCCCCATAATCCTTGCATTCCTCTTCCCCCATCTCTCGCCAGAAATGTGTGATACCATCCCTTCTGTATAGCTATAGATCCCACGTAGAGTAATCTTGAGAATTTTTTTGTGGTTATCTTCATAGTGTATATTCTTTAATCTGATCATCTCTTACTCTGTACTGTTTTGGTTTTGTTCCAGCCAACAACATATTGAATAAATTCCTGAGAGAATTAGGTATTCTTTGTCTGATTTGAATTAATAAGTTATAGCTACTAGATCAAGGTTGGCTGGGTGTTGGGTTTTCTCACATTTCAGGTTTTCAGGATTCGGGTATTGTTTTTCTCACGTTCCAGATTTTTAACATTTAGGTACTGGTTTTCTTACATGTTACGTGTCGTTTACATGATTCTTCCAGAACGTGGTGATCATCTTCGGTTGACCCTTATGTTTGTTCAGGGCACTGATACGAGGTACGACAATTGAGTTGGTTTCAAATCGGATTAAAATGGATGTATTTGCACGGTTTGAATCTGAAATTTTTGTTTATATTATACACACACAGCAAACATAAACCTGTTATCAGTTTTTTCTATGTAATTTTGTACTTCACTTGAGGAGGGAGGGATAAAGCCATATCAAGTTTCTAAAGACTTCTATGTATAGTATTTTTATGTGTATAATTCTACTTTTCAATTCCATGTGAGACTACATACTGGTATACTCTCCGGTGAGAAGTGCATGACACCAGCTACTGATACGAAAGCCTAAGCAGCAATTCCATGTACTGTTTGCTTGAGGATGTTTGATTTTAACGATAATGCCAGGAAGACATGGACCATTATCAGGAATGATGATCTGCCTTCTGGTCATATATCCATTAAGTACGGCCTATAGCATTGTTTGTGATCATGAGATGAATGTTTAATGAGATGTATATTCATGGCATGAGCGTGTATATTTTTTTCCATGAGCATGCTGCATATCAGAGCAATTAATCTGGGCCCTAGGTAGTAGCTTGCTGTTTGCATTGTCCATGCTGTAGAGGCTTTTATTTCTACTGGGAATGAATGGTGAATGTCAAACGGAGAAGAGTGAGAGCTGATACTGGGAGTGTATCATATCTTTACGATCTTGACATTTCTGTTCCTGACCTCGTCAGGAATACTCGGCTCGATTATACAGTTGTGCATCATGTCAACCCACACCAAAGTTCTGCAGACAATTGTGAAAGCGCTCAAGAAGACATAGTTTGCTTGCCAATATAAAGTATTGTTAAGGAATGATATCAAACCATTTTGATAAAGCAAGAAGGTTGAAGCTAGACATTAACATTAAATTGCATTTTGAGAATAGTTATTTGATGCAGTAGATGAAAATAGTAGCTGATATAATGTATGCTTCTAACTTATGGTTTGTTTTGCGTTTTGAAGTAGTCATATATTTTTTATACTTTGATGCAAAGGTAAATTGACACATATGCGTGCAAAACTCTTCATTTGTGTTTACTTTTGATAAAACAAATGCAAAATGAGTTGCAATCATATAAAATGCAAGACTTAGGGACACAGCAGGACTTGAAACCCTATCCATATTTATCAGGTACAAACCAACTATTTTGATCCGATTGTTGATTGCATTTGCGCTACTAGCAATGTTGTTACTGTGATTCCTGGCCTTTTGTAAAAAAATTAATTATCCCCAGTGCTTTGTATTGATAAACAGCTTATTAAATACAAAATTTGATGGTTCCACACCATCGCAAAAAAATGCAGAAGGCTGGAGACTTAAGCGGAGTATGCTAGAGAAGTTACAGACAAAGGTATAAACCTTTTTGTTTTAGGGGAAGGGAGAATGGAAATAGCTAAGGGTTTAAACATCAAACTTGTGATATGATAGTGTCAAAGGGCATAGGTTTGAGTGTCCCTGTAATGTCCGTCTGTGGGGGGTTTCTCTTCAGGAGTTTACACTGGTTCAGACTTTTCCTTTGTTAATCTTGTAGATGAGACTAGAAACTATGTCCCTTGTGTGAACACATGCAGAACATCTTGCGCATGCGTTATAACCCAGCCATCTTTGGAAGAGTAAGCCAATTATAGATAATGACATGGATGACAAGAATACACCCTAAATCTGATTTGGAGAGGACCAAGCTTTGCTAGGGGCAACGTGGCCAAGACACAAGTGTCTGAAAAATTCTATACACTGCTTTACTGACTCCTTAACCAGTCAAAGGACAAGTTAAATTTCTTAACCTATATTTGAAAGTATCTTACAGTACATAATCATATTTTCAATTTGATGGTAAAGATATTTAGCTTGCCAACGGCCATACCACGCTGAAAGCACCGGTTCTCGTCCGATCACCGAAGTTAAGCAGCGTCGGGCCCGGTTAGTACTTGGATGGGTGACCGCCTGGGAACACCGGGTGCTGTTGGCAATCTTTTGCGGAGGCACCGTGGTCGAGTGGTTTAGGCGGTCAACTCGTGATCCAGAGGTCGCGGGTTCGATCCCCGCTCGGCTCGGTGTTGTGTCCTTGGGAAAGACACTTTACTCCTATTTTCCTCACTCCACCCAGGTGTACAAGTGGGTACCAGCTCTGCTGGGGAAGTATCTGGCGACAGACTAGCGTCCTGTCACAGGGGTGGTGAAAACCCATCAGTTCGCTTAACGCTACAGAAACCGGGATAAGCTACCGGCTCTATGGGCCTTCTGGCTCGAAAGAACATACTACTACTTTATATTTAGCTACACCAAAAGCTACATGCTGTCCTGTGCCAGTGCCTCTGAAAAGCAAACACACAAACAAGGAAACAAGAGAATTTTCACTAGAGTGACTTGCGTGAAAACCCTATTTTAAAGTAAAACCAAGTTAGCTTATCATGCAAGGAGATAAATAATATTTTTCTGTTAACTTCCAGAATTGTTAAGAATTAATAAGTGTCTTGGCACAGGCTAAAAGTTTTGACAATTATTGATGTAAACAAACTGCCAAACTCTTACATGAAAAGTTTGCTCTGCTTCGACGTATTATGTTGAGATTATCTTTAATCACGACAGGATTTTAGCATAACAGCTAGCACTTCCCATTGAAGGTGTAAACGCTCCTTTGAAATCAGAGTATATGGCTAGGTATATGGTGAGGTGCTTGAGGTGCAAAGTTTCACCTAGTGTGTACTTCTGGTCTCATACCAACCTTAAGGTGTCATGAGTAAGACAGAGTGTGTGCTCTAGGTGACTGTCCATGTACGAGTGTTAAGATGGGAAACGATCCACACCAACAGCTACTAAGTAGCTTAGCTGTACCGAGAAATGTCAGAAGTATGTATACACATTTACACACATCTACACACACATATGCACACACACACACGCACGCACGTACACATGCCCACTCTCTCTCTCTGTCTCTTTCTCACTCACACATACATACATACATACATACATACATACATACATACATACATACATACATACATACATACATATATACATACATACATACAGACATACAGACATACACACACAAAACACACACACACACACACACACACACACACACACACACACACACACACACACACACACACACACACACACACACCATTAACAGTCCCTGTCTAATGACAATGTGTTATATGTATAAGGTTGAAAAGTAAAACAAACAGGACACCTTTCTGTGCTGGGAAAGGCCTTCATATTCTGTGAACATCTTCCAAATCTTCCTCCCTCTCGACTTCAGCCAGCGCGAGCTTATAGTATGTACCAATACGACAATGGCAGAATCTTCTTTTGTTGAGCAATGCCATAACTATTATTATGATGGATAGGGTTTTCCCAAATTATGTGAGTTCTTTCCAAATAAGATTAAGGCGATAAAGCCACAGTGTCTTTCTCCTTTTCTGTGTCTTTCTGTCTGTGTATATCTGGTGTCTGTGTCTCCCTATCTGTGATGTGCAGACGTGAGTGAGTGTGTGTGTGTGGTTGCGTGTGGTGTGTGTGTTTGTTTGTGTGTGTGTGTGTGTGTGTGTGTGTGTTTGTTTGTGTGTGTGTATGTTTGTGTGTGTGTGCGAACGCGAGTATGTACGAGTGTGATAATAAGATTAGTGCTAGAACAATGCACATGAAATCTGAGACTAGAAACCGAGGCCCCGTGTGCGAACGCACGCAGGACATCTTGCGCACACGTTAATTCCTGTTCCGCTTTTCGTAAGAGTAGGCCATTGTGTGCCGGTGGGAACGGATGACAAAATTTACAAAACCGCATACACACGGGGACTGGATGTAAAAAACACATAAGTGCTTATTACATTATCCTCGAATAAAAGAATAAATAAATAAATAAATGATACTCAGGGTTTGGGTTTCTGCTCAGGTAGGGCAGTGTCCTGTTGCAGAGATGATTTTACTAGCATCGCTGGAAAACGGGCAAAAATTTTTGTCAAGCCACAGCGATTCAAATCGCCAAGTATAAAACAAGGGGCATCAGAAAATCCATTTGACAAGTCATTAGCAGTGTCCATGATGTCAGCAGCATCAGCAGCACGTGTTGCACTATTCGAGAGAGAGAGAGAGAGGGGAGAGAGAGAGAGAGAGAGAGAGAGAGAGAGAGAGAGAGAGAGAGAGAGAGAGAGAGAGAGAGAGAGAGAGAGAGAGAGAGATGTAGTGAAGGTCTGGGGCACAAACAGTCAGCAACACAACATTTGCACTGCACATAGTCTCTTTCTCGCTGTCGCATTTGCACTGGTAGGAGCACACAGACTTTCATTCACATACAGGCACATGCGGCCACCTTGTTTCCCCCACTCTTATTTGTTTTTGATGTGCAGGGATGTGTGTGTGTGTGTGTGTGTGTGTGTGTGTGTGTGTGTGTGTGAGAGGAGAGAGATAAGAGAGAGAGAGAGAGAGAGAGAGAGAGAGAGAGAGAGAGAGAGAGGGAGAGAGAGAGATTAGTGGCACACACACATATACACACACTCCACTTTCCCCAAAACTCCTTCGGATAAGACTATAAACCGAGGCCCTGTCTGCGAACTCACGCAGAACTTCTTGCGCACACGTTAAATCTGTTCCGCTTTTCGAAAGAGTAGGCCATTGTGTGCCGGTGGGAGCAGATGACAAAATTTACAAAAACCGCTTACACACGGGGACTCGATGTAAAAAAGCACGTGAATGCTTATTCCAATATCCTCGATATAAAAGAATAAAATAATAAAAAAACAAACACACACTCACACATGCACCAACAACACCACACCACCGATAGAGAGGCAGACACCAGATATATAAATTCCATATATTATTATTATTATTATTATTATAATAATATACACAGACAGAAAGACAGACCCAGAAAAGGAGAAAAACACAGAGACTTCAACGCCTTAAATTGATAGGAAAGAATTCACATAGGTTGATAAAACCCTATCCATAATATAGTTATGGCATTGCGCAATGAAAGAAGACTCTACCATTGACATATCGGCCTAATACTATAGTAAGCTGGCTGAAGTCTAGAGGGAAGCAGATTTAGAAGATGTTCATAGGATATGAAGGACTATCCCAGCAAAAAAGGTTCTATTGGTTGCATTCACTATATAATAAAACAAACAATGTCACCGACAGGACTGTTAATGGTGTGTGTTGTGTGTTGTGTGTGTGTGTGTGTGTAGTGTGTGGTGTGGTGTGTGTGTGTGGTGGCGTGGAGTGTGTTTTGCGTGCGTGCGGTGTGAGTGTCTGTATCTGAGTGCGTGCGGTTGTGTGTGGTGTGTTGTGTGTGTGTGTGTGTGTGTGGTGTGTGTTGTGTGTGTGTGTGTGTGTGTGTGTGTGTGTTTTGCGAGTGTGTCTGTGTGTGTGTGTCTGTATGCATTTGTAATGCATGCATGCATGCATGCATGCATGTATGTATGTTGTATGTATGTATGTAGTATGTATGTACATCTTGGTTCATGTGTGTGTGCCTGTGTGTTTTTAACTTTTTAAAATTTAATTTAATTCTTTTATATCGAGGATAAGGGAATAAGCACTTATGTGCTTTTTTTACATCCAGTCCCCGTGTGTATGGTTTTCTAATTGTCATCTGTTCCCACCGGCACACAATGGCCTACTCTACGTGTGTGTGTGTGTGTGTGTGTGTGTGTGTGTGTGTGTGGTGTGTGTGTGTGTGTGCGTGCGCGGCGTGTGCGTGGACGTGTGCATGCACCTGTGTTTATGTGTGGACTTGTGCACGCACGTGTGTTTGTGCATGTGTGTGGACGTGTGTGAATGCGTGTACATGTGCGTTCGTGCGCGCTTGTGTAATATATGTGCGGCGAGTACATATATATATATATATATATATAATATATATATATATATATATATATATATATATATGTATGTATGTATGTATGTATGTATGTATGTATGTAGTATGTATGTATGTATGTGCGTGAGAAAGTAGATCCGTAACCAGAAAGTGTCACATGGAATCTGATAACTGAAGGTTTGGGTCTGCTGAGGTCAGATGCCCTGGCGAGGAAACGATTTTCCTAACACATTATCATTGGCCCTGCCAGCTATCTCCTGCATACAGCGCACGTGTCAGGGATGAAAATACACAGGGGAATCCTTCACCTTCACCTGTCTTATTCTATATTTATATTCTATATCTTATTCTTTAACTTATCTATATTCACCTATCACCTACCTAGTCTTATAGACCATTGAGGCATCACTGCAACCAGCTTCCTCTTCTCGCGGTTTTCAGATTTCTGTAGCAAAGTCATTTTGATGTCTACGGGAACTCGTTCTCATAATTATGCACAGAGCAGTAGGTGTCTGCATTCACACACAAATCCACACCAAATCCTTTTTTTTATCAAAAACAGCTACATTTTCTTGTTTGAGAAGACTTACATATTATATATGTGCACACAATCATGTATAGATATAGTTAGATACAGACACCTTCAGACAGACACACACTGGCACACAAGCTGGCACGTGCACACACACACACACACACAATACACACACACATGCACAAACTCCAGCAACCAAACCTAGAGAGACTGTCCAAAGCCTTGTCAAGTTTCATCATGTCCCGTGTGTTGATGACAGACACTGTCACTGATATTGATTTGCCCACTGTCAGGCGGGAGGAGGCACTGTCTTTTGCTTCCTTGCCGCTTTTATGCCGGACTAATTTGATTTGCAGGCAGTACCGGTTTCTTGTTCCCCATAATCCCTACATTCCTCTTCCCCATCTCTCGCCAGAATTGTGTGATACCGTCCCATACGGTTTCTTATTCCTACAATCCCGGGAGCCGCACATTTCACCTCGTTCTTTTTGCCAGAAATATCATATGATACCCTCTATTCAAGAATAGTTGTGAATTCCTTGAAGACTAATCTTGAAAAAAGGGTTTTCGTCATCTTCAAAGTGTGTATTCATTGATCTCAATATCTCAAGCTTTCTGTGGGGTCTGCCCTTTCTATTTTTTAGCCAGGTTTTTTGTTTGTTTGTCTTTGTTTTTCTAACATATCTGTTTCTCCCTCTCTTTGTCTGCTGTCTGTTCTCTCCATTTCAGGATCTTTCATATCTCTGTGTATGTTCATCTGCCTCTCACTGTGTGTGTGTGTGTGTGTGTGTGTGTGTGTGGTGTGGTGCGGTGAGTGCGTGCGTGCGCGCATGTTCATGTAATTCTGCTTGCATGAGAGCTTGTATATCAAGTCAGGTATAGTCAAGATAAAATAAACTTTTTTGAGATTCAAAGAGGTCAGCTGATGCACCTTTTTTAAAGGCCATGTTTAAAGAAAAATATCATGTTGTAGAGAATCAGGTAGAATTGTTCAAAAGAAATAAGCAGCAAAATGCACAAGTTAAGAATAGAAAAGAAGAAAAACAGACAGAAGACCATTGAACTAGTTTAGTCATTTAAAAAAAAAAAGAACGTTTAGAGAAACTGGATCATGATCACTTTATATTCAAAATATGAGAATGTAGGTCACCAAAAGACTTTATAGTCCATCTACAGCAATGAGCGTGGTTACCACTTGGATGGGTAACTGCTTGCGTGCCTTGGATTCAGTACAGTCCCCCAGGTCACCCAGCTGTAAATGGGTACCTGCCTCTTTAGGGTCAGGGAAGGTAAAGCAGCGAGGGAGAGGAGATGGGCGCCACCCTTAATATGCTGGCCCCTTGAAAAGTTGAGGTCTTTGATGCCTCACTACCCTACGACCACATAGGTTATGGGACACCTTTACCTTGCTTGACCATACCCCTTTAATCCAAATAATTGAGCAGCCAGTCCACCACATCTGCGCCATTGGCAATGCCTTCACCTTGTAGCCTTGAACCTTGACATTTCCAGATTAATTACCCTTGGAATTTGCATTGATAAACATCCCATCGTAAGGGAAATTTATGGTGCCTTGGTTCCATATAGATTCCCTAAGGCTGGAGGCTTTAGTGAAGTGAGCTGTAGAGATCCACAGCTGAGTGCGTAGGGCAATCCTCAAGAGTAGAGTAGGCTAGTGATTAAAGCGTTGAATTCGTTATCTGAACGTCATTGATAGCACAGCACAGGCTGGAGTATCTATTGAAGTGTGTGTGTGTGTGTGTGTAGTTGAAATTGGTTTTGAGTCCATTGTCTTTCAAATCCTTTAGATGAGACTGTAAGCTGAACTTCCATGTACTAACGCATATATAAGTTCTCGAGTACACGTTGAAAAACCACTTATCTTTAGTTTTGATAACACCCAAGAGATGTTTCATCTTAATCTAAAATATGCCAAATATAGTTTACGTGTTTGGCCACTGGTTTGTTGAAAGCGCTCACTCGAATCATCATCATCATATCATCATCATCATCACCATCACCATCACCACCACCACCACCACCACCACCACCACCACCACCATCGTCATCGTCGTCATTATCACCATCGTCATTGTCGTCATCGCGTCGTCGTCGTCGTCGTCATATCATCATCATCATCATCATCATCATCATCATCATCATCGTCATCATCATCATCATCATCATCACCCCACCCCCACCACCCCCACTACCATTGCCATCATCATTATAATCCTTTCCTCCTCCTCATCATAATTAGCCTCAACTAACACAGGTGTATTATCAGCCTATACTGTTAATTAAATGTAGTTAACACCCACATACCCATTCTCCTTCCTAACTGCATAATTGCATCTGTTTCCCTCTCTGCCTCCCCCACCACCCCCCCACACACTCACTGTTTAGTTGCTCAGAATTCAGTTTGCACAACGTGCCAAATAATTCTAGGAACCATTTTTGTGTCTGTCGTTGTGTTGTCTAGTTTGTGTGATGCCCGAAAATGTTGCATTGATGATCTCTTTGTTGATGGATACTTCATTTTAGGTCTTGCTGTCACTTTCCAAATGGAAGTTTTTGGATTTGTATATAATAATAATAATAATAATAATAATAAATGGAACTTATATAGCGCTGTATCTTGCACAGACAAATCAAAGCGCTTGCACTCAACTCATTCTTACACAGTCATGCAACCAATAGCAAGTAATAGTTCTAACAAGTCCAAATGCACACACACACACACACACACACACACACACACACACACACACACACACACACACACACACACACACACACACAGGTTATACACTTTGGCAAGGTGATGGAATCTTTGGCTGTTAAAAAGCAGGGATAGCTATGAAATGAAACAGGAGAGGAAATTCTTAGGTTTGAAACAAATATGTCTTGAGGCCAGATTTAAAAGTGTCAAAAGAAGGTCTTTGGCGAAGAGAGATAGGGAGGCCATTCCAAATCGATGGACCAGAAACAGAGAAAGAGCGACGGCCAACAGTGGACTGGTTGAATCTAGGTATTTGTAAGCACAAGGAATCTGCAGCAGAGCGAAGGGAACGAGAAGGGTGATGTTAACAGTTGTGTTGCTTCATTCTTTGCTTCAATATGATATACTGAAGTTTGTTCGTGTGCTTTATGAGGCTTCTTTTGTGTCTGAGAGTTGTGTGTGTGTGTGTGTGTGTGTGTGTGTGTGTGTGTGTGTGTGTGTGTGTGTGTGTGTGTGGTATGTTTGTTTGTGAGGGCAGGATGAACAAAAGCTTGTAAGCTTACTCTTTTACCCTCAATAAAGATCATTTTGACTTGACTTGACTTGACTTGACTTGACTTCACACACACACACACACACACACACACACACACACACACACACACACACACACACACACACACACACACACACACACACACGCTACTGCAGAAATACCAATTTCCACAGCAGATAAAAGTAAACGACGTCCACCCATAAATTTCGTAATTGTGTGTGTGTGTCTGTGCGTGCGTGTGTGCGTGCGTGCATGCGTGTATCATGCACTCTCGTAGGTAAAGTTCTTTGGCTGTATACCGCTCTCAGTGGTTCACAGGGAAAGCTGTACCACGGGAGTCACTGTTGTAGGTTCATGCATTATCAAAAACCATGCTACAGTAACTTTGGTTTGCGTTGTTGATTAGAACTTTGGTTTCTTTCTTTGTTTAAATATTCATTTGCTGTGGAACACGCCTGTGCGTTTAAAAGTGTTTGTGTGTGTGTCTGGTGTGTGTGTGTGTGTGTGTAGAGAGAGAGAAGAGAGAGAGAGAGAGAGAGAGGAGAGAGAGAGAGAGAGAGAGAGAGAGAGAGAGAGAGAGAGAGAGAGAGAGAGGCTGTGGGTGCTTTTATTTGAACTCCCAATACTTCTCTGCAAAGTTTCAACTTGTGAATGATTGAGAAAACTGAAGGAGAGTCTTTTGAGATTTTTTCCTTCTTCAAAGAAATGCTGTTAAGGAACAGATTTTTAAAAACACATTTTGGCTATAAATCGGTTCTGGCTTAGTAGTGGTGTCTAAATGCCTTAAAGTAGGATGGCTTTCCTTCTAGTTAAATTGTACAGTTATACGGCTACATAATGTAGACTAGTTCAAATTACACCATTTCATAGCTGGATTTAGATCTTCATTGTTGAACACTCAATCGTTCCACTGTTAGACTTATAGAAATACGTTGACAGTCCTGCAAGCAATATCCTACCTTGATGGAGCTGCAAAAACAGCTATGGGCAATGTCGAAACGGGGAACTGAAAAAAGCAAACACACTTAATGCATGAGTTTAACAATGGTTGTCTTTCTGTCTCCACCCCTCTCTCTCACTGTCGGTAGTGCTAGCAGTGTGCTATCACTTTCCCCCGCTTTTACTTTAATTCAGCTGCACGCAATTCTCCCCTTCTTTCGCGCTGTTTGGGGAATGACTGTGGGCGTTGGAAATGTGAGGCTAGCGCCAAGTATGTCAGTCATTGAAACTGTCCCCAAACTGGACCTGACGTGCACGAGCTGTTCGTTGGGAATGGGAATGGAGTGAAGTGGATGAGCTAGAGTGGGAAAGTAATGGAAGGACTCCTTGTGAAATGGCTAGCCAAAAAAAGACATGGAATAAAATGAAACTACTTTGTTTGGGATCAGTGTGTTTGTTGCTCTGCGTTTCTGTCTGTCTGTATGTTTTTGTTCTATCTCTGTCTCTTTGTTTCTGTCTCTCTGTGTCTGTCTGCCTCTCTGTGTCTGTCTGTCTCTCTGCTATGATATCTACCTACCCCTTGCCCGAAAAATGTTTTGTATAATGGCCTAAGGCTGGAGTACAATAAAACTCCTCAGTGTTCTGTGTTCAGTGTTCTCTCCTCTCTTTCATAATATAAATCAGTTCAAATCAACCATTTCATAGTATAATTCAGTTTTTTTCTTGTTGAATACGCAAACATTCCACTGTATGACGTGCAGAAATATGTTGACAATCCTGCAAGTAATATTTTACCTTGATGGAGCTGCAAAAACGGGAATGGGCAATGTTGAAACAGGGAACTGAAAAAAGCCAACACACTTAATGCATGACTTCAACAATGATTTTCTCTCTCTACCCCCCCCCCTCTCCCCCCCTCTCTCTCTCACTGTCGGTAGTGCTAACAGTGTACTATCACTTTTCCCCCGCTTTTACTTTAATTCAGCTGCACGCAATTCTCCGCTTCTTTCGCGCTGTTTGGGGAATGACTGTGGGCGTTGGAAATGTGAGGCTAGCGCCAAGTATGTCAGTCATTGAAACTGTCCCCAAACTGGACCTGACGTGCACGAGCTGTTCGTTGGGAATGGGAATGGAGTGGAGTGGATGAGCTAGAGTGGGAAAGTAATGGAAGGACTCCTTGTGAAATGGCTAGCCAAAAAAAGACACGGAATAAAATGAAACCACTTTGTTTGGGATCAGTGTGTTTGTTGCTCTGTGTTTCTGTCTGTCTGTATGTTTTTGTTCTATCTCTGTTTCTTTGTGTCTGTCTGTCTCTCTGCATGATATCTACCTACCCCCGTCCGAAACATATGTTTGTATAATGGCCTAAACGCTGGATACAATAAAAATTTTCAGTGTTCAGTGTTCTCTTCTCTGTCTCTCTCTGGTCTCTCTCTCTCCTCATCTCCTTCTATCCTCTCTCATCTCTCTCTCTCTCTCTCCTCTCTCCTCTCTCTCTCTCTCCGTAATGTAGACTAGTTCAAATCACCATTTCATTGTATATTCAATTCTTTATCATTGAAACACTCAATAATCCACTGTACAACTTTGCAGAAATATGTTGACAGCTCCTGCAAGTAATACTTTACCTTGATAGTGCTGCAAAAAAAAGATATGGGCAATGTTGAAATGGGAACTGAAAAAAAGCAAACACACTTAACGCATGACTTTTCTTCTTTTTCTCTCTCTCCCTCTCTCTCTCACTGTCGGTAGTGCTAGCAGTGTGCTATCACTTTCCCCCACTTTTTACTTTAATTCAGCTGCACGCAATTCTCCGCTTCTTTCGCGCTGTTTGGGGAATGACTGTGGGCGTTGGAAATGTGAGGCTAGCGCCAAGTATGTCAGTCATTGAAACTGTCCCCAAACTGGACCTGACGTGCACGAGCTGTTCGTTGGGAATGGGAATGGAGTGAAGTGGATGAGCTAGAGTGGGAAAGTAATGGAAGGACTCCTTGTGAAATGGCTAGCCAAAAAAAGACACGGAATAAAATGAAACTACTTTGTTTGGGATCAGTGTGTTTGTTGCTCTGTGTTTCTGTCTGTCTGTATGTTTTTGTTCTATCTCTGTCTCTTTGTGTCTGTCTGTCTCTCTGCTATGATATCTACCTACCCCCTGTCCGAAACATGTTTTGTATAATGGCCTAACGCTGGAGTACAATAAAAATTTTCAGTGTTCAGTGTTCTCTCTCTCTCTCTCTCTCTCTCTCTCTCTCTTTCTCTCTCTCTCTCTCTCTCTCTCTCTCTCTCTCTCTCTCTCTCTCTCTCTCTCTCTCCGTAATGTAGACTGGTTCAAATCAACCATTTCATTGTATGATTCAATTCTTTATCATTGAACACTCAATAATCCACTGTACAACTTGCAGAAATATGTTGACAGTCCTGCAAGTAATACTTTACCTTGATAGTGCTGCAAAAACAGATATGGGCAATGTTGAAATGGGGAACTGAAAAAAGCAAACACACTTAACGCATGACTTTTCTTCTTTTTCTCTCTCTCCCTCTCTCTCTCACTGTCGGTAGTGCTAGCAGTGTGCTATCACTTTCCCCCACTTTTTACTTTAATTCAGCTGCACGCAATTCTCCGCTTCTTTCGCGCTGTTTGGGGAATGACTGTGGGCGTTGGAAATGTGAGGCTAGCGCCAAGTATGTCAGTCATTGAAACTGTCCCCAAACTGGACCTGACGTGCACGAGCTGTTCGTTGGGAATGGGAATGGAGTGAAGTGGATGAGCTAGAGTGGGAAAGTAATGGAAGGACTCCTTGTGAAATGGCTAGCCAAAAAAAGACACGGAATAAAATGAAACTACTTTGTTTGGGATCAGTGTGTTTGTTGCTCTGTGTTTCTGTCTGCCTGTATTTGTTTCTCTCTGTCTGTCTTCATGTCTGTCTGTGTCTGTCTCTCTTTGCTATGATGTCTACCTACCCTCTACCAGAAACATGTTTTGTATAGTGGCCTAAGGTTGAAGTAAAGAAAACTGTTCAGTATTCAGTGTTCTCTTCTCTCTCTCTCTCTCTCCTCTCTCTCTCTCTCTCTCTCTCCTCTCTCTCTCTCTCTCTCCTCTTTTCTCTCTCTCTCTCTCTCTCCTCTCTTTCTCTCTCTCTCTCTCTCTCTCTCTCTCTCTCTCTCTCTCTCTCTCTCTCTCTCTCTCTCTTCTCTCTTTCTATTCATTGTGATAATTATGAGCAGTTTGCTTAAGTCAGTAGACTATTTGATCTCCTCATCTCTCTCTCTCTCTCTCTCTCTCTCTCCCTCTCTCTCCTCTCTCTCTCTCTCTCTCTCTCTCTCTGTCTGTGGCTAATTTAATTTATTTTCTTTTACTTTGGATAATAATGAGCAGAAAATAGGAACAGTGATCATGACCACAAACTAGTGGATGAGGTAGTGGTCACAGTGCTATTAAAGGAACAGGAGGTAATCAATGGGCTGCTACTCACACATGCACGCACTCACTCACGCACGCAGCGAGCCACGCACGCACGCACTAAAGCACTCATGCATACAGGCACAGCTTTGGACACATGAATACACACTCGCCCACACACACACACACACACATACACACACGCGCGCGCGCGTACACACACACACACGCACGTAAGCCTGCACGCACGCGCGCGCGCACACACACACACGTGTTTGTGTGCGCGTGCTATACGAACACCTGCATTGTTTTTTTTCCCATTGATGTTGACTGGTTTACAACGAAAGAGAAGCATGAAGCTTTGAAAACTCTTGTGAAGACTTCAACTGAATTGCATTGACGTGTGTGTGTGTGTGTGTGTGTGTGTGTGTGTGTGTGTGTGTGTGTGTTGTGTGTTTGTGTGTGTGTGTTTGTGTGTGTGCGTGTGTGTGTGTGCGTGCATGTTTTGTGTGTGCCCATGCGCGCACGTGCTTGTGTTTCCGTGGGCGTGTGCGTATGTGTGTCTATAGAGTCAAATGTGCGTATTTACGTTTGTGCGAACGTACGGGCACAAACTCGCACATGTATGGGTATTTGAGTGCGTGCATATACACACACGTGCATGCGTATGTGTGTGTGTGTGTTGTGTGTGTGTGCGCGCGCGCGTGTGCTCATGTAGAACACAACTATAATATGATGGCGGCGCAATGAAATTCGTCCGGTACATAAGTGAAAAGTAAAGAACGATTTTATCTGTGCCTGTCATCCCTGTTTGCATTTCGCCAACATCGATAAACTATTATTGGAGCGGGGCAGGGGAGGGAGCCGTTTCACCCAATCTGTCTGTCCTCCCAACCCCTCCCCTCCCCCCCCCCCCCCCCCCCAAAAACTACATCAGCCCTCTCCCCTCCCCTCCTTCCTCTCCCCCTCCTCCATTCCCCTTGGTCCGATCTCGCTGGTCTTATTCCCCGCTCCCCACTCTTTTTCCCTGCATGATCCTGTGCGTAGCTCAGCGGTGTGAATTTTATTGTGAGCATTACATCGCGTGTAAGCTATGATGCTGCTAATGTAATGACTGTAGTGTGTGTGTGTGTGTGTGTGTGTGTGTGTGTGTGTGTGTGTGTGTGTGTGTGTGTGTGTGTTCTTTCTTTCATTTAACGTCTGTTCACTCAATGTGATATTAGACCAATGGTGTGTGTGTGTGTGTGTGTGTGTGTGTGTGTGTGTGTGTGTGTGTGTGTGTGTGTGTGTGTACAGCAAACTTTGAGAATTTTTACCATTGATGATGATAAAGAAGAAAAATAGAAGTCTTTGTCATGAAACGATGTCTTTCTTATATTATTATAACCACGACCTGCGTTGTCTTACTTTTTTCCTGTATGTGCTTACCATCATGGTTAATATCAGATGACAAAACAGTAATAGTGTGGCAGCCTATCGGAAGCGAAAGGTCTATGGTTTGAGTCCTGCCAGTCTAAATCATTTTCCTCCTGATTTTTCTCTAAGCCTTAAATTGTTACCTGAGTGCCAGCCATTTTTGTAAAAGACAATGAACTGAGGTGAGAAGTTCGATGAAAATCTGTTGTAATGAAACCTCGGAGAGATAAAATTATGTGTCGCAGGACTATGTGTTGCGTTACCAGAGCAGAGTCGTCTGAATTTAAGGTGTTAAAAATGTTTACGGCAGGAATTAGACAGTAAGTAGAGTGCAATATCCCCCCCCCCCCCCCCCTCGTGCCCTTGGGGATGCCGGCGGACTGTCGGTATAAGTAGATTCCCCACTTTCTTGAAATTCTGTTTTTGGAATTCCTTCTTTTCTATTCCTCTCTTTGTTTTTTTGCCTTGTTCCTTTTCTTCCCGTCACTTCCTCCTTGTTGGTCTTTTTTGCTTTATCGGTCCATTTTCCTGCTTAAAAAAAATAAAGAGAGAAAAAGAACAAATTCTCTCCCACGCCGAAGTCGGATTTGCTGGGCTTGACTTGTTAGGCGCTTAACGCAAGCGCAACGCATTTTCGTTCATATGAAAAATAACGATAGTTGCTGTCTGAGCGTTCGACAACAAAGTCGAAGAAAAAGAAAGCAATGTAAAATAGATGTAACGAAAATCACTACAACAGTACAACAGAATACACACACACACACACACACACACACACACACCACACACACACACACACACACACACACACACACACACACACACACACACACACACACACACACATTGATGTTATACACTACAGAGCAACACAAAACAAGGCAGCGCAATAACGTTCACAAAACGCCACAGTATACATCATTCCAATACACAACAGCCCAAAGCTTTAGCAACCATGTTCATGATCTGTGGCCACAGATCAGACACCATCCTGATAGCAGCCGCCTCTGGAATGGCATCTGCGGCACAGGGACCGCCAGTTTCTGGTCCCTTGGGGGGCGATGAACTTTCTCCCTCCCTCCCTGTCTGTCTGTTTCAATATCTTGGGATCGTGACCCGCATAAAAGGATGTACAGCAACGTGAGGTTTGTTTGTCCTTGGAAAAATTCTGCACAGAAAAACCACCCTGATCTGATGAGCGAATAGATGTGTTCCCAGATAGAGAAAAAGTGATGGTGGTGCACTGTATCCGTGTGTGGTTTTGGAGGAGATAAGATCTGAATGTTATACACAGAAATACGAAATACAAGTACAGTGTGATAAAATACAGTAACATGCAACAAGACATACCACCATCATTACACACACAATGCATTACACAACGCTCTACATCACACAACAAAGCACAATAGAGAAACGTACGATATAATACAACAGAATAAAATACAATAGTCCTGCTTTCCTTGCTTGACATCTAAGATCTGAGATCAGTTTTGTATTCATACGGTTTGAATGTAACAGTCTCTTTTTAAAACGATTTTAATTCTTCTTGACCTGATTATGTTAGGACGGCGGAGACCTTTTTTTGTTTTTTCTTTTTTTTATATCGAGGATAATGGAATAAGCACTCATGTGGTTTTTTACATCCAATCCCCGTGTGTATGCGGATTTGTGAATTCTGTCATCTGTTCCCACCGGCACAAAATGGCCTACTCTTACGAAAAGCGGAACAGGATTTAACGTGTGCACAAGATGTTCTGCGTGCGTTCGCACTCGGGGCCTCGGTTTATAGTCTCATCCGAAGGACTTTGGGGGAAAGTGGAGTCTGCACTGATGTTAACTCCAGAGGAAAATATCCCCTTGAACGGAATCGAACCCGGGTCGTCAGATTGCGAACGCAATGATCTAACCACTAGGCTATCCTGTCCCCCAACCTTGGTCATGATGCAGAGCCTTAGATTTTCTTTTTATTTTCTAACTGAAGTGCTGCCAAAGTCTGGCTTCAGGATGTACATAGAGATCAGACTGGTGCCAACAAATCCTGTTGTAGTGGAAATGCAGACTACATGTTTGCTGCAGTATAAACGAACGCACACGTTAACACCTATCACCTTTCGTAGAAAAGTAGACTAGTTGTGTCCACTGGTATGGATGATACGAACATATACGGCATGCATGCAGTCTGAGACCTGGAGAAGGATGAACTAAGCGTATTCATGTTTGTCTCTTTTTTAGGTGTTGCAAAACTAAAGCACAATTATTGTCTTGTTCATTCGGTTTCTTTCTTACCTCTCTCTTTTTCTTGTCGGTGTGGTTCTTTCTGTTTTGTTTTCCTCAAATTGGTTGTTTGTTAAGTTTCTTTAAGGTATCTTTTAAAGTCATTGTGTGACGTTGGTGCAATATGTTCTATGTGCTCACTAACGGCAGTAATTTTACAACAGTTTGTTTGTTTGTTTGTTAAAGACTGTATCTATCACAACACTCAAGAATGGCGCAGCATAAACACACAGACAGTAGTACACGCGTGCAATCATTCATTCATGTGCTTTGAGAAATTAAATCGCTGGCTTATAATGCAAGACACTTTAGCACACATGAATGATATGAACTCAAATCTGGGCACAGCACATTCGTTTACCCGAAGTCAGTAATCTGCTAAGATTTCAGGACATGCATTTCCCTGAAGTGCTACCTCTTACCTGTCCCTTTTACAGCTGCTGTTTCAAAGCCAGCTGAAGTTGACATCTGTTGCGGTAATTTCCATCAGTGTTGTGAGAGCGGAACGGGAAGAACAACACACTCCATGTCCTCAATGCCTCTTCCCCCCTTCACTAACACAAGTGCTGTCAGAGCTGTCACTCCGCGGTTTTACTTTAATTTGGCTGCACGCAATTCTCCGCTTCGTTGGCACTCTTGTGGGAATGACTGTTGGCGTTCAAAGACAAGGTTATTCTGTCGCCTGCTGTGCCGTTAACAATGTCCACAAACTGCACCCGACGTGTTAAACTTCGGCTGTGTTTAGCCTGCCACTATCAGTCATTCTCTAGAGTTTTTAAAACAGTAACTTTGTATAGTCCCAGTAGTAGAATATGCACAAGACTTGAATTCTGAGGATTAGCAAATATAAAAGTCGGTCGTTGACACAACACGGATTTAGTTGGAAAAGAACCCCCCCTAAAGTCATACATTTTCTATGCAAAACTTCATGTTTGTGTGATGCAATATTTAGCCAGGAGATTAAATTGTTAACATGAAATGTTGGACATCTCTTATCTCTAGATTTGTCCATCGTTCCCTGCTTTGTTTGATTCAAATGCAGTTGCACTGAGAAAGAAAGTTTCAATCCATATAATTTGGTGCGCATCATTTGTAAAGTATCAAACTCATTACGAATTAAGTGTCAGCTGAAAGGTATGAAGACCTATGTGCATCAAATAAAATTCATTTGAGCATTAACCTATCAGAGTAAAAGCCCCCAGTTTCAAAACAATTTCCAAGAAGCTGTGATTAAAAACTGTGAACATTGAAAGTTTTCAGTTGCATCTAAAATAGTTGTACACGAGAATTATGGAAGTTGAATCCCAAATTGTACTCAAAGAAGAGTTACCCGAGAAGTTTAAAGACTAGAAATATCCATTTGTATTCAAAGCAGTTGTGATTGAAGCGTGTAGAAACTAAACATACAACTAAACCATTCCTACTTTAACTCCTTGACGAATCTTGAGACACCGCACATTAATTTCTCAGGCAGTGTGTGTCTTGGGTCAGTTGAATCCGGCCTAACCCATCCCTTTGCATGTCGCAGACTTCGAACAAGGTCTGGATACATCATCGTACAACTGGCCATAGCTGATGTACTGTTCTAAGTAGAAAGGCTGAGTTTTCAATTTGTGCGTTATTAATTTATTTTGGCTTTGGTAAACGCAAAAAAACCCTAGGCATATAGAGGGGAGTAGTCAGAAACAATGTTAATAATTGAAAAAAAATCTCATCAAACGAACATAAAAAAATTCCCATCAAACAAATACGTAAATTGGATCGGTGGTCTAGAGGTAACGCGCCTGTCTAGAAAGCGAAAAGTCCTGGTCGGAAGAATGCAGTGGACCCGAAACTTTTCCCCCATCCATTAGACCATGAGTGGTGGTCTGGGTGCTAGTCTTTCGGATGAGACGATAAACCGAGGTCCCGTGTGTTACACGAAATTATCTAGCGCACGTAAAAGAACCCACGGCAACAAGAGAGTTGTCCCTGGCAACATTCTGTAGAGAAAAGCCACTCTGATAGGGGAAAAAATACAGTTGCAGACAAGGACAAAAAATGAGTGGCGCTGCTCTTGTGGCGACGTGCTCTCCCCAGAGAGAGCAGCCCGAATTTCACGTAGAGAAATCATCCCATGACTTAAAAGTGGTAGAAAATAGAAACAGAAACTTCAATCCGTGCCGTCCAAATCCTGGACTCAGCTCTCTAACCGCTCGGCCATTCAACCCTGAACACGAATCCAAACGACATGAATTAAAGTAAGGATAGCTGTTAATTAACTTAGCAAAGATTGGCTGTGCATGGAATAGGTGCGCGCGCGCGCGTGCGCGCGCGCGTGTGTGTGTGTGTGTGTGTGT
>CM054146.1:29866055-29873555 GCA_028751875.1 Rapana venosa
TCTTACACAATGCGGTTCACAAAGCAGCAAGACTTTCCTTCAAAATGCGGTTCACAAGAGAGCAAGAACCTTTTTGCAAAATGCGGTTCACAAGAAAGCAAGAACCTTCTTGAAAAATGCGGTTCACAATACAGCAAGAACCTTCTTGCAAAGTGTGGTTTACAAGACAGCAAGAACCTTCTTGCAAAAATGTAGTTTACAAGACAGCAAGGACCTTCCTGCAAAAAAGTAGTTACAGGACAGTGAGAACCTTCTTGCAAAATGTGGTTCACAATATGGCAAGAACCTTCTTGCAAAATGCGGTTTACAAGACAGTAGGACACTTCTTGAAAAATGCGGTTCACAAGACAGTAAAGACCTTTCTTCAAAATGCGGTTACAAGACAGCCAGAACCTTCTTGCAAAATGCGATTCACAGCACAGCAAGAACCTTCTTGCAAAATGACAGTTACAATACAGCCAGAGCCTTCTTGCAAAATACAGTTCACAAGACAGGAAGCACCTTCTTGAAAATGCGTTTCACAAGATAGCAAGAACCTCCTTCCAAAATGCGGCTTAGAAGACAACATGAACCTTCTTGCAAAATGTGGTTTACCTGACAGCAAGAATCTTCTTGCAAAATGTAGTTCACAAGACAGCAAGAACCAACCTTCCTGTCAAATGCAGTTCGCAAGACAGCTAGAACCTTCTTACAAAATGCGGTTTACAAGACAGCCAGAATTCTTGCAAAATGCGGTTCAAGAAACAGCTAGAACCTTCTTTGTAAAATGCGGTTCACAAGATAGCCAGAACCTTCTTTGCAAAATGCGGTTCACAAGACAGCCAGAACCTTCTTTGTAAAATGCGGTTCACAAGACAGCAGCACCTTCTTGGAAAATGCGATTCGGTGAGCTACATCATCTACTCTCTGAGAAGAATGAGGTTTGTGTGGCTTGGATCTCGATTCAAACTGGATTGTCGGTTTTGTTGTTGTTGATTTGTTTTCGTGCTTTGTTCTGTCTCTCTAGAGGTGTGTCTTGATGTTTGTGATTTGGATGAGACGGTAATCTCATTTGGAACAAGGATTAAGTGTGCGAGAAGAGCCTTAAGGCGAGAAAAGAATTGTTCATGGCGATTTTCTTTTACTCTCAACCCCCCCTTTTTTATATTAACAACAACAACAACAACATTTCTTGCAAAGCAATGGTTAATTTATTTATGATGTTTGCCAGTAAATTTTTCTTCCGTTAAATTTTAAAGCAAGTATGAACTGTATGAGATAAAGGCTCGAGAACATCGGTGATTGTGCTGCAGGAAACAACAACAACAACAACAAATAACATTCACATAACACATACACACACCACACACACACACAACACACCAACACACACACATCACTACCACACCACACACACACACAATACACACACAAAATCACACGACACGCACACACAGATATCCACCAACCACCACCACCCCCCATCTTCCACCCCAACATAAACCATCTACCAACAAACAACATAACACCCCGACCTCGCCCCCCCCCCATCCCTCCGACAAAACAAATAAACCCCGAAAGCTTCCACAAAACGTCATCAGAATAACAACAGAAAAAAACTATACAGTTTGATATTTGATACTCAATCCTTTTTTCAAAGTATAGAAAAAATATGCATGAAGTAAAGTTTTTTTAATTAAAAAAAAAAGTCGGTAGCGTTGTGTGTGCTACAAGCAATATCAAAACCAGACGGATGCCTGACATGGCTACTTAGAGCAGCACAAAACAAATCCCTTGCTGTGGTCTTACCACTCACTAAAAGAGGCCTCTAAAATACCGCACGCAGAGAACCAGTTAAAATGTCCAGTCTTCAAGTTTGTCGAAAAAACACACACACAAGAAGGAATTCTTTTTCTCTCTTTCATTTTCTGTCTTGTCACATACTCTCTAAAGAAGGTTGACTATTTTTAAAAGTATGTTCGGAAATGTTCAACAGGAAATAGTAAAGAATATGTACGGGTTTTTTTCGCTTCTGAAATATATTTTGATTAAGAAACTCCATGAGGACGACAATAAGATTTCTATAAAAGTACTGCTACAAGACTCTACTTGACAGATATTTCTGTTTGTGGTATTTTCATCGGCAGTCAAGTGTCCCTTCGTGTGAATTTGTCTTTGAATAACAACAGAAACAAGATTTTAAGGTAAGGGATTTCAAATTAAAAAAAATGACATGACTGAACAATTTTCCTTTTAGAAAATAGTTTAGAAAAATTTACTTCAAAGAGCATTATATGTCCTCCCCGCCCCCAAATTTTGTGATAAAAAGATATCTTACTTACAGATGACTGTTGCTTGTTTCCAACGAGCGTATTGAAAAGCACTTTTCAAGCCCTATGGTAACTACTTTTCAAGCGCTATGGTAACTACTTTTCAAGCGCTATGGTAACCACTTTTCAAGCGCTATGGTAACCACTTTTCAAACGCTAAGGTAGCTACTTTTCAAGCGCTATGGTAACTACTTTTCAAGCGCTATGGTAACTAAATTTCAAGCGCTATGGTAACTACTTTTCAAGCGCTATGGTAACTACTTTTCAAGCGCTATGTTAACTAATTTTTAAGCGCTAAGGTAACTACTTTTCAAGCGCTGTAGTGGACGCATGTTTTGTCTGCTGGTTTTTTTTTATATCGACTAGTGTGTTCTTTGCTTCCCCTGTAGTGCAGTGGACGCTTGGGAGCTCCTCCTGTACCGTTTCTCTATTCAGGGACAGATTGCTTTCCATGATCTGCAGTGCCCCTCATCTTTCTGAGAGAGGCGCTGGAAATGGCTGGAAGCAAATCTATTTCTGACCAGAGAAAGAGGATCTGAGGGCCAGGGCATCAACCGGACGATTGGTGGATTTGGTGAGGTGAAGGACGCACGGGTCAATAAAACGTTGGAAGCAGATCGCTGTTGACGTCCGCTGGTAAAGAAAACCAAGTTTTCATTTCTCTAATGGAAGCAGCCTGAAAGCAAGTCTCTTTTTTTTGCCTTTGATTTCATTGATAGTTTGTTCTGCCCCCCCTCCCCCCCTCTTCCCAAATACTTGATTGTGAAGTGAGTAAAGCTGCATTATTGGGCATGGTTTGTAATTTTCTCCCGTCTTGGCGCCAAGTCAGTGCTGGTTTTTAAGTGAGAATATGCATGGGTGGATCGGTGGTGTAGAGGTAACGCACCTGCCTAGAAAGCGAGAAGTCCGGGTTTTCATGCGTGTGGTGGTTCGATCCCCGTTTTGGACAGAAACTCCCTCCCCATTCCCCTAGACCGTGAGTGGTGGTCTGGGTGCTAGTCTTTCGGATGAGAAGATAAACCTAGATACCGTGTACAACGCTCATTTAGTGCACGTAAAAGAACCCTCGGCAACAAGAGAGTTCTCCCTGGCAAAATTCTGTAGAAAAAAGCCTCTCTGATAGGAAACCAAATACATAAGCAAACAAGAAAGAAAATGGATGGCGCTGCTCTTGTGGCGACGTGCTCTCCAGGGACAGCAGCCCGAAATTCACACAGAGAAATCTGCCGTGACTTCAAGTGGTATACAATACAGTTTCATGCACACAAGCAAGGTCCTCTTTTCCTGTGTAGAAAAGTACTTCTGTGTAAAAAATAATGTATTCGTTGCAGTCTGGGCAGTGTCACAACCAGATAGGAAGGAGTCTGACAAGCCTGTTAGGGCAAACCAGTAGAATCACTTGCTGTGGTCCTGTCACTGTACTCGTAAAGACCACTCCCCCCCCCCCCCAAAAAAAAAAGTAAGTCTGGATTTGTCCTAAAGTGTATCCACAACTGCTACATTATATTCAACACGAAGCCGGGCGCGCTGGGCCTGACTTGTCAGGCGCTTAACGGCAGCGCGACGCATTTTCGCTCATATGACAGACAACAATAGTTGCTGTCTAAGCGTTAGACGAAGAGGAGGGTATTCAACAAAAGGAAGTACACACAAATCCTGAGAAACCCTAACATAAAGTAAGACACTACTCCATGAAGGCACCTTGTGTGAAGAAAATGGAGTATACTGAAATTGTAAAAAAAAACCCCCACACACAAGAAAAACGGAATTCATTTTACGTGGTGATAAAATTAATCTTACTAAGTTGTTACTACTTATACCTTACCTTACTAAGCAATCTGTTATATTATAACATTCCAGTTAACTATCGTATACTGAAATATAATACTTATCAAATCCCACACAGTTGGACTGATGCAATCATTTCAGAAACAATCTTTAAACTAGTCATAAAGTTCTTTGATATGGACTCCAAACATTTCAAAATCAAGTAAATATAGCTTTTGAATCAACACAAAAAAACAGTGTAAACTTAAAGATAAGTGGAGTGCACACACACACACACACACACACACACACACACACACACGCACACGCACAAACACACATACACACACACACACTCAAACACACACACACGGAAATAAAAATATGACTTCACACACACGCACGCACACACACACACACACACACACACACACACACACACACACACACACACACACACACACACACACACACACACACACACACACACACACACACACACACGCACCCACACACGCACCCGGACATACAAATTTGACCACACACACACACACACACACACACACACACACACACACACACACACACACACACACACACACACACACACACACACCCGGACATACAAATTTGACCACACACACACACACGCACACGCACACACACACGCACACACACACTCTCTCTCTCTCTCAAACCTGTTATATCAAATAAGGATGAATGCAAACAGAGACAATTTTAAGTAGGTCAATTTGCTTTTCCTCTCAAATCCCCCCCCCCCCCTCCCTCCCAAAACCAACCAACCAAACAAAAACCCCAAAACAAAACAAAAACCAACAACACCCCCCCCCCTCCCCTCACCGGGATGCTATAAAATTTTGCAAAGCAACTTGCAGCCGTGATGATGCCGGTGACAAAAAAGATTGCTTTGCCGCGACAGACAAGGGGGAAAACACCAAGCATCTGCTTCATTGGGCTGGGCTTAGCCTGTGACCCCTGCCTCTCTTCACTGCGGGGTATGGGTCTAATCACTTTGATGTCCGCTTGATGGATCGTCCCTTGGCATGAGAGAAAGCTGTGGATGTCTCCCTTCCCTCCCCCTCACCCCACCCCCCCTTACGATGGAGAGAGGAGGAGATGGTGGTGTGGCATTGTTGGAAGGGTGGGTGGGTCATGCATTATTAAAGCTTAGCTTCGTTAGTTTGGTTGGCTTGTTGTTTTTGCTTTGTTGTTGATGTCGTTGTTGTTTCTTTTGATATATTTGCTTCTAACGATACATATATACATCAACAACTCTCTCTCTCTCTTTCTCTCGTTCATAAGCACACACACACACCTATGCATAGGTACATATTCATACGCAAACCTACACGTAAGTGATTTGCTTAGCAGTGGTATGCATAATCCATCCCTTTAAGCTAATCAAAATTCTACCTAATTTCTACCTCTGAATTCTACAATTATAAACCATCATAATGAAATACTACTACTACTAGTTAGATAAAGATCAAGAGAGAGAGAGAGAGAGAGAGAGAGAGAAGAGAGAGAGAGAGAGAGAGAGAGAGAGAGACAGAAGAAGCAGAAGAGACAGACAGACAGACAGACAGACAGACAGACACAGAAAGAGACAGAGAGAGACAGGACAGACAGAGATAGAGACAGGGACAGACAGAGAGAGAGAGACAAAGAGAGACAGAAAGACAGAGATAAAGACAGACAGGCAGAGAGAGAGATAACGATAACAAAATTTTATTGCCGTTAAGCTGATAAGCTCATACAGCAGCGAAGCGTTGCAGCACAATGCAATTACATGACATGGAAACCACAGCATTAATCTTCATAATGTACAGCCAATCACTAAACTCTTTACTGTTGTGACGACATTTCGAGCCTTTCTTGTGCCAAGTCTCTGCAACGCATACACTGTCAGCCAAGGTAAAACTTCAGGAGATCACGAAGAGTCGCTAAATCCCGTGAAGCTCGTGCTAAGGTTTCCCTGTATGGTGTGTCTTGGATTCCACGAGTATTGCCCTTTCCGACAACTGGCGAGCCTGACACGTTCCGCTTTTAACATGTTTTTGTCTTGCTGTTTGACAAACCCGTACAAACACTCTGCATCAGTGTCTGATTTGCATGTGTTTTGGATCACATGTCATCAGACTCGCATGTCACAAAATCTTTACCATCTGAATGGAGGACAGTTTTTCTCAAGTGTTTATTTCTGTGGCTGTCTCTCAGTCTATTCTGGACAGATCTGTCAGTCAGAGTAGCAACGTATCGTGTGACAATCAGTGTGTCAAATCCACCAACAATATTATCAATCCCCGATTGATAGTCCACATCAGGCTGCACAACACACACATCGGCACCACAGTCAGACACACCTGGGGTTCCATATCAACCAATGACGGCAACACAACTGATGTTTTCTTGCTGCTATCATGTGTGTGTACAGTTGGCATGTCTATTTCATGTGTATCTGCACATACTGCACTCGACTGTTCCACACCACTGTCAGGCAGACACAAGGCACTGAAGACACAGTCACTGTCACACACAACACCTGCCTGCTTCTCCTTATGTTTTCTGGAACGCTCCTGGTCGCGGCGAATTTGGGAGAAATGTTTTTTCCTGTAGTATTGCACTTGCCTGTTGTGATTCACTGTGGGATCTGCCATATTTGTTGACACTGCTGTGTCAACTGGCTTCAGTCGCAAGACAGAAACCACATTGTCCCCCTCCCCTGCCACCTTCCAGCTGGAGACTGCATTATCAGTCAGCAGGGCGCTTAAGGTTTTCTCCACAGTCGCTGGAAGTCCAGTAACTGGCATTTTCAGACAGAATTACAAGTTTTCTGCAGCTCTGAAAAAGTACGGCCTGTTGCCTCACGTAGCAAGTGTCATGTCAGCAGAGAGAGAGAGAGAGAGAGAGAGAGAGAGAGAGAGAGAGAGAGAGAGAGAGAGAGAGAGAGAGAGAGAGAGAGAGAGAGAGAGAGAGAGAGAGAGTGTTGTGTTGTTACAAATGAGGTTTGTAAGTTCCCTATCACTTTACTCCATACTTGCTGTGCAATGATGAAATTTTGAAGAGTGTCAAAAAGATAGGGAAAATGTGATGGGAGGTGGAAGGCAGAGCGAGGAGAATGGACCGACCTGTAATGTGATTTCCACTTGTGTACCTGACGATTGAAGCATTCAACTGTATACATGTAGGCCTAAGACTCAATTAGGCCAAAATTCATCCCTGTTACTGTCCCACAGCCAAAAGCCATCTACCACATTTTCATGAATAATCGTGACAGTGTGTGTGTGTGCTCGAGCGCGCGCATGCGTGCGTGAGTGCGTGTGTGAGTGTGCGTGTGCGTGCCGGCACGCGCGCCTGTGTGTATCTATCTCTTCTCTCCACACACACACACACACACACACAC
>CM054146.1:29886055-29888555 GCA_028751875.1 Rapana venosa
TATCTATCTATCTATCTGTCTATCTATCTATCTGTCTATCTGTATGTATACATACATACATACATACATACATACATACATACATACATACATGCATGCATGCATGCATACATATACATACATACATACATACATACATACATACATACATACATACATACATACATACATACATACATGTGTGTGTATGTGTATGTGTGTGGGGATAGATTGATGTGTGTGTGTGTGTGTGTGTGTGTGTGTGTGTGTGTGTGTGTGTGTGTGTGTGTGTGTGTGTGTGTGAGGAGAGAGGAGAGAGAGGAGGAGAGGAGAGGAGAGAGAGGAGAGAGAGAGAGAGAGAGGAGAGAGAGAGAGAGAGAGAGAGAGAGAGAGAGAGAGAGTTGCTGTCTGTGTGCTTCCCTCTTCGCCTCCTGTCTCTTTCTTCCTCCTCTTTCCCTCCCTGCTTTGCTTATTCACTTTCTCACTCAATTTCTTCCTTCTAGTGTTATCCCCATGATTCTTTCGTTCCCCCATTCTTTTTCTCTCACGACCTTGCACTTTATGATTTTCGTTTTTTGTTTCTTGGATATGTTTTGTGCATTGCAATATTGTAAAAGGGATCACTTACCCCTTTGCAATGGCTTTTTAGAGGCTGGAGAATCCATGCTTTATTTTCCCGACCCTCTGCCAGGTTGCATAGGTGAGATTTTGTGTATGCAACCATTGTTGTCAACCATTAAAGTAGCTGCATGTTCACTTAGGGGGCATTTCGACTTCAAGGATGTCTACATCGATTGAACACAAACTGATAAAAATCAAACAAGTACCCGATCTTAAGTCCTGCAATTTGATACCTAATTCATGGCAGCAACGTCAATCAACAACAAATTGATTCGATCTGCTGTTCATCTCTAATCGAATCCGACAGCTAAGCCCACCAACCACATGCTCAGCCAGCTAACAGGGACTTTGATGGCTATTATATTCAGCAAATGGACGTTGCTTCAAGGACGCTTTAATGACGTGTGCCAGCAATAACTCACAGCGATAAACAGAGCAGAAATCAGCAGCAGCAATTAGCCAGGCTTATCACAGGGGGACTGTGATCAAAGGGAAAAGCTCCTGTCGCTATGGTGACGGGGTTGCGGTTAGTGTTTCGGAAGCTGGTTTGGCTAGACATGCTCTGGGTGTGTGTGTGTGTGAGTGTGTGTGTGTGTGTAAGAGAGAGAGAGAGAGAGAGAGAGAGAGAGAGAGAGAGGAGAGAGGGGGGGGGGGGGGGAGAGGGAGAGAGAGGGAAAGAGAGTGCGTGCATGTGTGATGTGATTAAAGTCAGAATGTTTTTGTCAGGTGTAAAGGGAAAATGTTCAAAAGAAAGGAAGAAAGAGTGAATGAAACAAAAAAGAAAATAAAGTTATGCTTTTTGTCAAGACTCTAGAGAAGATTTCTTCTTCTTAATAATGTGTTCTTGAACTGGCAGACTACCTCAGCATGCACTTTTTGCTGTGTCAACGCCGTCTCTGCTACATTGGACTTGAGCACCATATGAAGGGAGCTGCGTTCCCAAGGACATCCTGTATGGTGAGCTGGATGCAGGACGCTGTCCCTCAAGGCGTTAAGCGTTATGCTGCAAGGACGTTTGCAAGCGTGATATGAAATCCACTGAAACTCTTTACAGCTGGAAAGCATTTGAACGAAGCTGCAATGGGTGGAAGGGACTCTACATGATGGAAACCTGTTGGGAAGAAGCAAAAAAGACTCCAAATATTGAAAGACAGAAACAGCTGAAGGAAGGAGAAACGAAAAAAAACAGGTCATCAACTCTGTGTCCGGTTTTGCCTGCAACAATTGTGGCAGAGAATGCCATGCAGGGATTGGTCTTCTTAGCCACTCCAGATGTTGCTCTAAACAAGACTGGTGTGACCAAAGAAGACGTAGCCTTTGTTCTCCCAGACAGAAAGAATCAACTCCTGCTGTTCAACCACAAAATTAATATTTAAGCCATGTTCAGTCGTGTCGAAACAACATTTTTCTCTCTTTTTTTTTAAAGACAATATCCACAATCACAATTACTGTTAGTTTGTGTTATTTTATTTTGGGATACATAGGCATCCTTCAGTCTCGTAAGACTATGGAATTGCACTCTAAGTGTTCATTCCGGTAGAGTGTCGGGTGTGGCTGGCATGGCCAGTCCACATGAAATCTGACGCTGGACTGTCTACCTAGTCTTGCAGCCTTTCTTATTCTCTTTGCCTCTTGCTGCTGAGAAAGTGTCTCTTCGAACTTGGAGAGACCTTTCTGCACAGTCTGTCCCCAGGCTGACCGCTCAATGACTGTTGCTTCCCAGTTGCTCTGGTAGATGTTCAGGGTTTTTAAGGTCCCTCTTGCACACGTCTTTGAATCGCAGCTGTGGTCTGACTGTGGGACGTTTTCCCTGCACAAGTTCTCCGTAGAGGAGGTCTTTAGGGATCGGTCCGTGGTCCATCCGCACAACATGGCCGAGCCAGGGCATAGTCTCTGTTTC
>CM054146.1:29896055-29928555 GCA_028751875.1 Rapana venosa
AATCTAAAGTGAACGTCAATTTTTTTTTCCTGAATAACTCTCTTACAATTGTCCTAAGCGTTTTTTTTAATGTTTAACTTGGAGTCAGAAATCATACAATTGGCTGAACATTTCTGTAAAAAATTTCCTATTGTTCCTCTTTGATGGTTTCAACATTTTTTTCAGTATCCTTATTGCTTACCGTGTTGGGTATTTTTCGGTGTATTGAATTTAGAAGGTGACAGACATTACTTGACATCCTTCTACTTCTTCACCCTGCCCGATTTGCTTCGCTACTTTCTTGTAATTGTTAAATATCAAGGGTATGTGGAAGAACGTTAAATGAAAAACATTATAGCCATGTTTATGCATGAGCACGCACACACACATACACACACATACACGCATACACGCATACACAGACACGCATACACAGACACACAGACACAGACACACACACACACACACACACAGACACACACACACACACACACACACACACACACACACACACACACACACACACACACACACACACACAACACACACACCTGCGACCACGTAAACCCACTCGCGCACGTATGCAGGCACGTAGTATTTCTTTTTTTCCTATTCTTTCTCACTCTCTTTCACACACACACACACACACACACACACACACACACACACACACACACACACCACACACACACACACACACACACACACACACACACACACACACACGAACAACATTTTTCTCACACATGATTAAAGCTGAAGTGAAAGAACGCCAGTGTGGAAAGTGTAACCAGTTCCCCCCACCCCCACCCGATTACTCTTTTAGTGTTTTATAAGCATTTTCTGATGTTTTACTTGGAAGCAGATATCATAGAACTGGATGTACGTTTAAATTTTCTGTTGTTCCCTCTGTTGATGATTTCAACATTTCCCAATAATTATCATTATTGCTTACATTGCTGGGCATTTTTCTGTGTATTGTACCTAGAAGGTGACAGTCATAATGATACAACATTCTACGTCTCTCTACTTCTTCACGCTTCCCCGCTTTTCTTCGCTACTTTTCGTACTTGTTAAATATCACGTGTAGTGTGGAAAAAACCGTTCAATGGAAAGCACACACAAACACTCACACACACAAACACACACTCACACAACACACAAACACACACACACAAACACACACACAAACACACGCACACACAGCACACACACAAACACACACACAAACACACACACACACACTCTCTCTCTCTCTCACACACACACACACAAATGCGCAGAATATCTTGCGCAAACGTTGAACCCATTTCACTTTTTGGAAGAGTAGGCCATCGTGTGCCGGTGGGAACGGATGACAGAATTTACAAAACTGCATACACACGGGTAATGGATGTAATAAAGTACATTACCGCGTATTCCGTTATCCTCGAAATAAAAGAATAAAATAACACACACACATATACACACACACTTGCGCGCGCACGCACGCACGCACAAACGCATGCACGCTCGCACGAACATACGCACGAACATACGCACGCACACACACACACTTACCTGTAGCCCACACACAGATCCTGACTTATGTGGATATCTCCTTTATCAGATTTGTTCCCCCTGGTAAATGTTGAAAGTAGATCTATAGAAGACTGTATATCATCTTTGATATTGCCACTTGATATTTTCTGAAAAGACATTAAGCCAGGGTGTTTTTTTAATTTTGTTTCGAAACTTTGCATCGGATTTCATGAAATTACGCGTTGAGGTTTAAAAATTTTTTTTGGTTTATATTTTACTATAGTGCGGCCTGAGTTCATTTCCTTGTTGTTGAAGGTTTTATACATGAATTTAGAAATTGATATTCGTTTCCGTCTTTGAGCTTTCTTTACATCTTCTTTTCTCTGTCTTAACCCTGCTTTTGGGTTTTTTTGTATACCTTTTTGTTGCGTTCATTGTTACTTGTTGTTGTGTTGTTGTGGTGTTGTTGTTGTTGTTGTTGTTGTTGTTGTTGTTGTTGTTGCTGCTGCTGCTGGTGCTGCTGGTGCTGTTGTTGTTGTTGTTGTTGTTGTTGTTGTTGTTGTTGTTGTTGTTGTTGTTGTTGTTGTTGTTGTTGCTGCTTGCTGCTGCTACTGCTATTGCTGCTGCTGCTGCAGCTACAGCTACCACTACTACTACTACTACTACTACTACTACTACTACTACTACTACTACTACTACTACTACTACTACTACTTTCTACTACTACTTCTACTGCTGCTACTGTTATAACGTTAAAAAACATTTTTGAATCAGGGAATGGAAATCGTACTCAAATTTAACCCCAAGCCGGAAAAAAAATTCGTTCTCAACCAATCCGGGGAGTTCGAACCCACTACCTTTCAGATAACACCAAATAAAGAGTTGAAGGTTCCATCCACTGAGCCCTCTGCCCTGCCACCACCCTACCCCCGCCCCACCCCCATCCCACTCCTCTCCTCGATCACTTCATCAGCGTGGTGTGTCTGTAGGGAGGAAAGTGTCACCCAGTCGGCCTCCCCCTTGTCACTAATCATCTCTACACACCCCCACCAGGGAGAGAGGAAAACAACGTGCTCGCTGGACCACAGACACATGTGGGGGTTGTCACAACACACACACACACACTCACACGCACACACGCGCTCGCGCGCACGCTCGCACACACGCACACACACACACACACACACACGCACGCATGCACGCACGCACGCACGGCGACAGCTGATGGATGATGGAGGGGACTGGAAAGATATGGGTGCCATGTTGACGTTAGGTTTGCGATCATTCCAGGAGACTGACTCTCTCTGTCTCTGTTTTTCTCTGACTCTCTCACTCTCTCTGTCTTGCTGTGTCTCTCCCTTTTTCTGTCTGTCTGTCTCTCTCTCTGTGTATGTATATACCACGTGTTTTTGTTATGTTTGCGATTATTCCAGTGGACTGATGAACGTATAGTCCCAATAGATAACTGTACTGCCACCTTGTCTTTCTATTCTTGGTTTCTGTGTTCATTAGCTCTCCAATCATACTGGGGTTGGGTTTTTTGGGGGCTGAAAATGTTGATTGATTCTTTTGCAAAATGACTAAGGCTGACCATATCCAGATCATGTCGCAAAATGACTAAGACTGACCGTATCCAGATCATGTCGCAAAATGACTAAGACTGATCGTATCCAGATCATGTCGCAAAATGACTAAGACTGACTGTATCCAGATCATGTCGCAAAATGACTAAGACTGACCGTATCCAGATCATGTCGCAAAATGACTAAGACTGACCGTATCCAGATCATGTCGCAAAATGACTAAGAATGACCGCTATCAAGATCATGTCGCAAAATGACTAAGACTGACCGTATCCAGATCATGTCGCAAAATGACTAAGAATGACCGCTATCAAGATCATGTCGCAAAATGACTAAGACTGACCGTATCCAGATCATGTCGCAAAATGACTAAGAATGACCGCTATTAAGATCATGTCGCAAAATGACGAGGATCCACATCACTTTTCAATAGGTTTGTGGAAGGGAAGAACATTTCCGATTTTGAACATGCTTCTGGCAAGACCTGTCAGTTTAGTTAAGGAATCGTTCGGGAAGCGCTTTGACGTTTTCAGCAACTCTGTGTGTGTCTTGGGCATGTTGGAAATGGTCATGGCGTCTCTTCTGCCGGAAATAGCATGTGTCCAGTCTTTCATGAAGGATGGACAGATTTTGAATGTGTACTTCCCTGAAGCCGGAATGGAGCTACCTTAATGGTGGGTAAAAGAAAGTCACATACGCAAACTCTCGCCGTTGATGAACTACAGAGCTCAACCCGAAGAACGAACCAAAAGTATGTATACGTGTGTGTAATATGTTCTGCGTGTGAACGTCACCACACACAGAGACTTCAGCTCATAATCCCACCCAAACGACTTTTCTGGAAAGTGGAGGTTGCTGAACCAATGTTAACCCCCATCGCCACTCCCAGAAGGAAAAGTCCCTTCGACTTAGCGGAGATTCAAACTTGCGCCTACAATTACTGTCAGAAAATGACGTTGACATTCTAGGCCCTAACCATCGAGATTGGAACTTGCAAGCACAATTACGGCCAGAACTCGAGTTGGACATTCTTAACCACTAAGCCGCTTCTGGCGGCGGGCAGGGGACTGGCCGGCGGGTGACTGCATTACCAGACGTCTAGGCCAGCCCCGATAGCAGAGGTGTTTGGAGTGGGATCAATAAACAGCGGTCGTCTTGTGTCCGGGCCTTTCCTTTCCTTCTTATCTTTTAACGCCCATCTCCACTTGCCCATACAGCGCTGAAAAGACACGTAGTGCTCTCTCTCTATGTGTCTCTGTCTCTCTCTCTCCATCTCTCTGTCTCCCTATCTCTCTGTCTCTGTCTCTCTCCCTATCTCGCTGTCTGTCTGTCTGTCTGTCTGTCTCTCCCTCTCTGTTTCTCTCTTCCTTCCCTTGGCGGTTCTCTTGAGAGGACAACGCCAGCAACGAGCGCACGCGCACGCACGCACGCACCGACAGACACAGAGAGATACGGATACACGCCAGCACGCATGCACGCGCGCGCGCACACAGACACAGGCACACACACACACGCACGTACGCACGCACACATCTAATATCACTGAGTGTGAACAGACGTTTAATTGCACGCGCGCGCACACGCACACACACACAACACACACACACACACACACACACACACACACACACACACACACACACACACACACACACACCACACACACAACACACATCAGAGAGAGAGAGAGAGAGAGAGAGAGAGAGAGAGAGAGAGAGAGAGAGAGAGAGACAGACAGACAGACAGACAGACAGACAGACAGACAGACACACACACACACACACACACACACACACACACACACACACACACACACACACACACACACACACACGCAGGGGGAGAGAGACAGACAGACAGAGACGCTGTCAGTAGCCAGTAGAGTACAAAATGATGTACTACCCCTGTGGAAGGCGTTTGTTGTTCGCCTGTCGACTGATGTCTTGCGATTTTTTTTTTTTGGTGTCGTTTTGTTTTGTTTTGTGTTGTTTTGTTCTGTGTTTTTTTTCTTTCAACCTCCATTTTTGTCTCGTTGTAGATCGAGATTTATTTCTTTTCCTGGCACACTTTCTCTCTGTCCTTTTGTCTGTCTGGCTGTCGTCTGTCTCTCTTAGTGTCTCTCTCTAATTCCGTCTATGCTCGTTCTCCTTTAAAAAAAAATCTCTTTACGCGCTCCCTCTGTCCGTTTGCCTGTCCACCTTGTCTGTCTGTCTCTCTGTCTGTCTGTCTCTCTGTCTGTCTTCTCTATCTGTCTGTCTGTCTGCCTGTTTCCATCTTTGTCTTGCTCTATATTTATTTGTCTTCTTGGCATACTTTCTGTATGTATACCTGTTTTCGTTGTCTGTTTATCGCTGTTGTTCCGTCTCGGTCTCGCTCTCTGTTGCTATCTTTGTCGCTGTCAGTTTGTTTTTCTTTCTGTTTGTCTGTCTCTCTGTGTCTGTGTCTTTTCGTCTGCCTGTCTGTCTCTGTGTCTGTGTCTATCTGTCTCTGACTGTCTGTCGTCTGTCTGTCTGTCTGTCTGTCTGTCTGTCTCTCCTTTCCCCTCTCTCACACAGACAGGAAACTTACAAACGTTATTCTGCACTAGGGTGAGAGTATCCTGGGGAGAATAGTTGTAATTTCTACCGTAACTGTAAACGTTATGCAATACAATGCAGTACAATACAAAACACTCACTAAAGGTAAAAAAAAAGTTGAAAGTGTCCCATAACCTGTGTGGTGGTAAGAGAGCGAGGCGTGAGACACCTCAGCTTCTCCAGGGGCCAGCGTATTGAAGGCGGCCCCTATCTTTCCTCTCCCTCACTGCTTTACCTTCCCTGACCCTAAAGAGGCAGGTACCCATTTACAGCTGGGTGGACTGGGGGGTGGGGGTGGGGGGGAACTGTATTGAAGCCAAGGCACGCAAACGGTCACCCATCCACTAGGTAAACACGTTCGATGCTGCTTAACATTGGTTTGGGGAAAGCGAGTGCACTAACTACAATACCTTAAAACAACAAGCTAACAACAACAGCGGCACATCAGTCAGAGAGGTTTTTCAAATAAAAAAGGTAAAGGTAAAGGAGTCCCATAACCTATAAGGTCGTAGGGGAGCGAGGCGTCAGAGACCTCACTTCTCTAGGGCCAGCATATTGAGGGCGGCGCCCATCTCCTCTCCCTCGCTGCTTTACCTTCCCTGACCCTAAAGAGGGCAGGTACCCATTTACAGCTGGGTGAACTGGGAGAACTGTACTGAAGCCAAGGCGCGCAAACGGTCACCCATCCAACTGGTAACCACGCTCGACGCTGCTTAACTTGGCTGAGGGAAAGCGAGTGCTCCGACCACTGAGCTATCCCGTCCCCTCAAATACCCACCCTGAAAAAAAAGATCTGCTCACACGCACACATCCACTTCGAACGACCAGAGACACTACCAGTTAATTCATTACACAGCCCATTTCCATGCCTACACCCCTTTCTGTCGTGTGCAGGCATGATTATAGCTCCCACACTTCATTAGGGGACGATAGTAGATCTGCCCATGCACAAGGTGTACATGCTTAGTTCGGTATAATTATGGCATACATACACTCCGCTGTATGTATGTATGTATTTGTGTATGTATGTAGTTGATGTGGTTTTTCCTAACACGCAGTGCCTGTTCTGGGTTAACCCTATTGGTTGACCATGCATTGATACAAGGAATGAAAGTAGAGTTGGTTTTATGCCATGTTTTAATCTTTATATAGTTACATAGTTTTATTCCCATTAACAATTTTATGCAGTGACAGCCCTGATATGGCCTCTGTGGTCAGTGGGGCTATAAACAACAGGACTGAACCGTATGTATGTGTGTGTGTATGTGTGTATGTATGTATGTATGTATGTAATGTATGTATGTGTGTATGCATGTATGTGTATGTATGTATATGAATGTATGTATATATGTATGTGTGTGTATGTCTATACATATATGTTTTTAGATAATACATTATTTGGAATATTATATATAAAATGTGTTTTGTATCTATCTATCCACATATCTATATAACATATAGATAGATAGATAAATAGATATACTGAAAATTTTGCATTATGATTATAAGTATTTCTACATTTCATCACAACATACATACACTCCAAAGTTTACACAATACTGAACCTTTCATCACATGATCATGGTGTCTCAACATTTCTTTATACACAGTAAACCTGCTTACATAATTACATACAGGGTAATGACATTTTACTGAGTGTGTTATGTCTACCCTTCCATCTATCTAGCGTCCCTCCCATACTTAACTCCCAGAAGCTCTATTTGACAGATACAGACAGCTGTTGGTGAAGCTGAGAAATGGCCCGGCTTTCATTAGCAAATAGTAGGTAGGGCATCAATAGGCCTCAACAGCTGTAGGAATAATTTTCCATTTGATAATAAGCTCTTTTTTGTTGTTGTGACTGGCTGTGAGCCGAGCTATTTTTAAGGGTCATTGTTGTTGGGCTGACAGCTGGTACTGTGCTATGTGGAAAAAATGTGTGTGTGTGGATGGGTGGGTGGAGGGTAGTTTGGGTGGTTTTTTTGTAGTTTGTGTGTGTGTTTGTGTGTGTGTATGGGTAGGTGGGTGGGTGGGTTGAGTGTAGTGTGTGTATGGATGGGTGGGTGGAGAGAGATTGTGTGTGTTTTTCGATAATAAAGTATTTGGAATATTAAACACACACACACACACACACACACACACACACACACACACACACACACACACACACACACACACACACACACACACACACACATACAGAAAGAGAGAGACAGAGACTGAACCTTTTGTATTATGGTTATAAGTATTTCTACATTTCATCACAACATACATAAACTCTGCTGTTTACATAATACTGAACCTTTCATCACATGATCGTAGTGTCTCAATATTTCTTTATATACCGTAAACCTACTTTCACAATTACATACATTGTAATGACATTTTAATGAGTGTGTTATGTCTACCCTTCCATCTATCTATCGTCCCTCCTATACTTAACTCCCAGAAGCTCTAATTGACAGATACAGACAGCTGTTGGTGGAGCTGAGAAATGGCCTGGCTTTCATTAGCAAATAGTAGGTGGGGCATCAATAGATGTCAACAGCTGTGGGAATAATTTTCCATTTGATAATAAGCTCTTTTTTGTTGTTGTGGCTGGCTGTGAGCCGAGCTATTTTTAAGGGTCATTGTTGTAGTGATGACAGCTGGTACTGTGCTATGTGGAAAAAATGTGTGTATGTGGATGGGTGGGTGGAGGGTAGTGTGGGTGTTTTTGTTTTGTAGTTTGTGTGTGTGTTTGTGTGTGTGTATGGGTAGGTGGGTGGGTGGGTTGAGAGTAGTGTGTGTATGGATGGGTGGGTGGAGAGAGATTGTGTGTGTGTTTTTCGATAATAAAGTATTTGGAATATTAAACACGCATACACACACACACAGAAAGAGAGAGACAGAGACTGAACCTTTTGTATTATGATTATAAGTATTTCTACATTTCATCACAACATACATTTGAACCTTTCATCACACGATCGTAGTGTCTCAACATTTCTTTATACACGGTAAACCTGCTTACACAATTACATACAGGGTAATGACATTTTAACGAGTGTGTTATGTCTACCCTTTAATCTATCTAACGTCCCTCCCATACTTAACTCCCAGAAGCTCAAATTGACAGATACAGACAGCTGTTGGTGCAGCTGAGAAATGGCCAGGCTTTCATTAGCAAATAGTAGGTGGGGCATCAATAGGTGTCAACAGCTGTAGGAATAATTTTCCATTTGATAATAAGCTCTTTTTTGTTGTTGTGACTGGCTGTGAGCCGAGCCATTTTTAAGGGTCATTGTTGTAGTGATGACAGCTGGTACTGTGCTATGTGGAAAAAATGTGTGTATGTGGATGGGTGGGTGGAGGGTAGTGTGGGTGTTTTTGTTTTGTAGTTTGTGTGTGTGTTTGTGTGTGTGTATGGGTAGGTGGGTGGGTGGGTTGAGAGTAGTGTGTGTATGGATGGGTGGGTGGAGAGAGATTGTGTGTGTGTTTTGCGATAATGAAGTATTTTGAATATTAAACACACATACACATAGAGAAAGAGAGAGAGACTGAACCTTTTGAACTATGACTATAGAGAGTAGATTATAAGATCAGTACCCTTTGTTACAAATGTCTCCACAAAACTGCACCCTCTTACCTCTGTGAATGTCTTAACCTGTACACAATTTAAAAAAACCGCATTTACACGCAAAAAAAGTCATCTGAGCGCTTTGATTTGTTGCTTTACAAGATTCAGCGCTATATAAATTCCATACATTATTATTATTATTACATTCCTTCATGTTCCCTCCACTCTGCTGCAGATACCTTGTGCTTACGAATACCTAGATTCAACCAATCCACCGTTGGCCACCGCTCTTTCTCTATTTTGGGTCCATTGACCTGGAATGAGCTCCTTCTCTCTCTTCACCAGAAGCCTAGTTTTGACACTTTAAAATCCAGCCTCAAGACATATTTATTTCAAACCTAAGATTTCCCCCCTCCTGTTTCATAGCAGAACTATCGCACCTTCACTAACCCATGCCCTATTACCCTGCTAAAGTATATGACCTGTGTGAGGGTGTGTGTGTGCTTTTGAAAAACATTTGACTATTGCAATTTTATTTCATAGATTTGGTCGGCAGCTACCATGTTTGTAATAATTATCTGTTTGTTTAAACTATTGATTATTTGTCATTGGTTGCATGACTGTGTAAGATTAGTTTGAATGCATGCGCTTTGATTTGTCTTTGCAAGATATAGCGCTATATAAGTTCCATTTATTATTATTATTATTATAGTAGTATAGTAGTAGTAGTAGTAGTAGTAGTAGTAGTAGTAGTAGTAGTAGTAGTAGTATTTCTACATTTCATCACAACATACATACACTCCACTGTTTACATAATACTAAACCTTTCATCACACGATCATAGTGTCTCAACATTTATTTATACATCGTAATCCTACTTTCACAATTACATACAGTGTAATGACATTTTAACGAGTGTGTTATGTCTACCCTTCCATCTATCTAGCATCCCTCTCATACTTAACTTCCAGAAGCTCTAATTGACAGATACAGACAGCTGTTGGTGGAGCTGAGAAATGGCCTGGCTTTCATTAGCAAATAGTAGGTGTGGCCTCAATAGGTGTCAACAGCTGTGGGAATAATTTTCCATTTGATAATAAGCTCTTTTTTGTTGTTGTGGCTGGCTGTGAGCCGAGCTATTTTTAAGGGTCATTGTTGTTGGGCTGACAGCTGGTACTGTGTGTATGTGGAAAAATGTGTGTATGTGGATGGGTGGGTGGAGGGTAGTGTGGGTGTTTTTTTTTGTAGTTTGTGTGTGGGTAGGTAGGTGGGTGGGTGGGTTGAGAGTAGTGTGTGTATGGATGGGTAGGTGGAAAGAGATTGTGTGTGTGTTTTGCGATAATAAAGTATTTGGAATATTAAACACACACACACACACACACAGAAAGAGAGAGACAGAGACTGAACCTTTTGTATTATTGTTATAAGTATTTCTAAATTTCATCCCAACATACATACACTCCGCTGTTTACATAATACTGAACCTTTCATCACACAATTGTAGTGTCTCAACATTTCTTTATACAATGTAAACTTGCTTACACAATTACATACAGTGTAATGGCATTTTAACGAGTGTGTTATGTCTACCCTTCCATCTATCTAGCATCCCTCCCATACTTAACTCCCAGAAGCTCTAATTGACAGATACAGACAGCTGTTGGTGGAGCTGAGAAATGGCCCAGCTTTCATTAGCAAATAGAGGGTAGGGCATCAATAGGTGTCAACAGCTGTAGGAATAATTTTCCATTTGATAATAAGCTCTTTTTTGTTGTTGTGGCTGGCTGTGAGCCGAGCTATTTTTAAGGGTCATTGTTGTAGTGATGACAGCTGGTACTGTGCTATGTGGAAAAAATGTGTGTATGTGGATGGGTGGGTGGAGGGTAGTGTGGGTGGTTTTTGTGTGTAGTTTGTGTGGGTAGATTGGTGGGTGGGTGGGTTTAGAGTAGTGTGTGTATGAATGGGTGGGTGGAAAGAGATTGTGTGTGTGTTTTGCGATAATAAAGTATTTGGAATATTAAACACACATACACACACACATAGAGAGAGAGACTGAACCTTTTGTATTATGACTATAGAGAGTAGATTATAAGATCAGTACCCTCGGTTACAAATGTCTCCACAAAACTGCACCCTCTTACCTCTGTGAATGTCTTAACCTGTACACTCCTTCATGTTCCCTCCGCTCTGCTGCAGATACCTTGTGCTTACGAATACTTAGATTCAACCAATCCACCGTTGGCCGCCGTTCTTTCTCTATTTTGGGTCCATCAACCTGGAATGAGCTCCCTCTCTCTCTTCGCCAGAAGTCTAGTTATGACACTTTTAAATCCAGCCTCAAGACATATTTACTTAAAACCTAAGATTTCCCCTCTCCTGTTTCATAGCAGAACTATCCCACCTTCACTAACACTTGCCCTATTACCCTGCTAAAGTATATGACATGTGTGAGTGTGTGTGTGTGTGTGTGCTTTTGAAAAAACATTTGACTATTGCAATTTTATTTAATAGATTTGGTCTGCAGCGTACCATGTTTGTAATATCTGTTTGTTTAAACTATTGATTATTTGTCATTGGTTGCATGACTGTGTAAGATTAGGTTGAATGCATGCGCTTTTATTTGTCTTTGCAAGATATAGCGCTATATAAGTTCCATTTATTATATTATTATTATTATTTCTACATTTCATCACAACATACATATACTCTGCTGTTTACATAATACTGAACCTTTCATCACACGTTCATAGTGTCTCAACATTTCTTTATACATCTTAAGCCTACTTTCACAATTACATACAGTGTAATGACATTTTAACGAGTGTGTTATGTCTACCCTTCCATCTATCTAGCATCCCTCTCATACTTAACTCCCAGAAGCTCTAATTGACAGATACAGACAGCTGTTGGTGGAACTGAGAAATGGCCTGGCTTTCATTAGCAAATAGAGGGTAGGGCATCAATAGGTGTCAACAGCTGTAGGAATAATTTTCCATTTGATAATAAGCTCTTTTTGTTGTTGTGACTGGCTGTGAGCCGAGCTATTTTTAAGGGTCATTGTTGTTGGGCTGACAGCTGGTACTGTGTGTATGTGGAAAAAATGTGTGTGTGTGGATGGGTGGATGGAGGGTAGTGTGTGTTTGTATGTGTGTTTGTGTGTGTGTAAATGTGTGTGGAAATAGTGTGTGTGTGTGAGGGTGGGGTGGGGTGGGGAGGGGGGTGGAGTGTGTGTGTGTGTGTGTGGATAGGTTAGTGAATGGAGGGTAGTGTGTGTGTGTGTGTGGATAGGTAGATGGTAGTGTGTGTGTGTGGATGGGTGGGTGGGTGGATGGGTGGAGATTGTGTGTGTGTTTGGATGGGTGAGTGGGTGGAGATAGTGTGTGTGTGCATGGGTAGGTGGGTGGATGGAGAATAGTGTGTGTGTAAGTGTGTGTGTGTGCGTGCGTGTGTGTGTGTTGCTCTGTGTATATGTGCACATGCGCGCTAACCTGGTGTTTTTTCGTTTTTATGAAGTGGGAGTGTTTTAAACTATCGTTTATTGTAATGAAATTAGTCTGCAGCGTGTCACACACAGAGGAAATATCTTTACTCGTGGAAAGATTTGACAACCAAGGTACCAGCCTCCAGGATGTGACAATCTTTTCTTCATTGATCTGACTAGACTGTCGGTTAGAAGACTGTATTGTGTTGAAGTGTGCATTGTTGTGGTGTCTTCTATCATAGCCTAGCAGAGTATGGTGTAGTGTAGTGTAATGTAGTGAAGTGTAGCATGGTGTAGTGTAGTGAAGTGTAATGTAGTGTAGTGAAGTGTAGTGTACTGTAGTGTAGTGATGTGTAGTGAAGTAAAGTGTAGTGTAGTGTAGTGAAGTGAAGTGTAGTGTAGTGTAGAGTGTAGTGTAGTGTAGTGTAGTGTATTGTAATGTAGTGTATTTAGTATAGTATAACGTGGTGCAGTGCGGTATAGTGTATTGTACTTCTGTGAAGTGCAGAGTAGTATAATGTAGCGTAGTGTAATTACAAATACAGCATAGTGTAGTGTTGTACAGTGAAGTGCAGTGTGGTATAATGTAGTGTAGAGTCATCACTAGAGCAATATAATGTAGTGTAGTGTATACTGCTGTAGCTCAGAATGTTCCATCAAGGAAGAGTGTTTCGCCACGTCACAAGTGCAGCACCACACATATGTTGCTGTTTGCTCTTGTATTATTATCCTTTTTTTTTAGCGTGGCTTTTGTCCTCAGAATTTTGGCGAGGACAAGACTTTTATTCCTCAGAAGTTTGGCAAGGACAAGACTTTTATTCCTTAGAATTTTGGCGCGGACAAGTCTTTTGTTGCCCTGGGGTATTTTACGTACACTAATGTATATTACACACAAGACCTTAGTGTCGCCCTGGGGTATTTTACGTACACTAATGTATATTACACACAAGACCTTAGTGTTGCCCTGGGGGTATTTTACGTACACTAATGTATATTATACACAAGACCTTAGTGTTGCCCTGGGGTATTTTACGTACACTAATGTATATTACACACAAGACCTTAGTTTATCGCCTCCTGCGAAAAACTGACATACAGATTGCTACTCATGGACCGAGCAGATGACGAGGGGGTAGGAGGTTCAGCTGCAAACGGAATCGAACCCGCACTAAATGAAAGTGTAACCACTAGACCACCATTCCCATGGTCAAATCCATTTGTGAGATTGGTTGGGGATTCAGCCAGCACAAACACAGACGGCTGAATGGTATACGTGCTTGGTGGCAAGTGCTCAGTATAATTATCGTCAATCACTTTTTAATATGAAAAATGAGATTGCTGCTTAAATTACCCAACCAACACTACAGACATCTGTATCTGTCACATTTTGGGTTCATGCCCGGACACATTTTGAAAGTAACTAGTGAGTACGAGCCTGCCTGTCTTTGTCCCGGCTGTAGTAGTGTGAGGCCATACTTTCATCGTCCTCTGATTGTAATACATGGCAGGTTTTTGTTTTAAAAAACAACACCCTCGCGATTCAATGGCCTTTGCATGGGATGATCCTACTGTGGTAAAGGTAAAGGTGTCCCAAAACCTGTGTGGTCGTAGGGGAGCGAGGCGTCAGAGACCTCATTTCTCCAGGGGCCAGCATATTGATGGCGGCGCCAATCTTCTCTCCCTCGCTGCTTTACCTTCCATGACCCTCAAGAGGGCAGGTAGCCATTTACAGCTGGATGAACTGGGGGACTGTACTGAAACCAAGGCGCTCAAACGGTCACCCATCCAAGTGGTAACCACGCTCGAGGCTGCATAACTTTGGCTTGGGGAAAGCGAGTGCTCTGACCACTGAGCTGTCCCGTTGCGGTGATTTCTGTTTTAATGTTTCTTTCATGTCCCATACTTGCACCAGTTCGTGTCAAAGTCCTCTGAGTTCACCGATTCATGGGAGATTGTCATTAATTTTGGACACAGCAATGGTCGCTGGTTCTAGAGGTAACACACCCGTCTAGAAAGTGTGAAACCGCAGGTTCAATTCCCGTTTGACCCGAACTTTTTCCCCATCCACCAGATCTCCAGTGGTAGTCTGAGTGCCAGGCTTTTAGATGAGACGGTAAAACTGAAGTCCCGTGTATAGCATAAAGTTAGCGCATGTAAAAAAAGAACCCAAGGCAACAAGAGAGTTGACCCTGGCAAAGTTGTGTAGGAAAAGCTACTCATGTTGAGAAACTAATACACGAACAAGCAGGGAAAACATGTTTAAAATGGTGTGCCCTGATCTTGTAGTGACGCATTCTCCAAGGGAAGAGCAGCCCGAATTTCATACAAAGAAATCTGTCTGTATGTCTGTCTGCCTGTCTGCCTGCCTGCCTGCCTGCCTGCCTGCCTGTCTGTCTGCCTGCCTGCCTGCCTGCCTACCTGTCTGTATCTGTCTCTCTGTCTCTATCTGTCTCTATCTGTCTCTCTGTCTCTATCGTCTCTCATTCTCTCACCCTCTCTCTCTCTCTCTCTCTCTCTCTCTCCTCTCTCTCTCTCTCTCTCTCTCTCTCTCTCTTCTTTCCTCTCCTCTTCTCTTCTCTCTGTATCAGCTCGTTATTCTTGTGCGTGCCAGTTCTTCTGTTGCATAGAGTTTGTCGTGCTCTTGTGACCCTTTAGCGTTAGAACTTTGATACTGTTTTATACGGCGCCTCGTTCACAAGGGCAGTGGCTTTAACATGACTCAAATTTCCGCTTCCCAGTCCTACACGTATCACGTGTGTGTGTGTGTGTGTGTGTGTGTGTGTGTGTGTGTGTGTGTGTGTGTGTGTGTGTGCGCGTGCGTGCGTGCGTGCGTGCGTGCGTGCGTGCGTGCGTGTGTGTGTGTGTCTGTCTGTCTATCTGTCTCTGTCTCTCTTGATATGAGCTGTTGGCTTATGTCATTTAATCATTTCAGACTTCAGTCTCTCTGTTGCTGATTTGCGGGGAACGTCACGTGTCACACACACACACACACACACACACACACACACACACACACACACACACACACACACACACACACACACACACACACACACACACAGAGTGTCATACTGGTGTGTGTGCGTGTGTGTGTGTGTGTGTGTGTGTGTGTGTGTGTGTGTGTGTGTGTGTGTGTGTGTGTGTGTGTGTGTGTGTGCAAGCTTGTGATAACACTTAATGTATGATAACAATGAATGCATCCGGTTGAATGCAATTATTGGAGATTCCTTTTCCTCTTTCGGGTTTTATTATTTCCTTGTTGCAAAAATCATATTGTTTAAATTGTGTTCATACTGTGCTCCTTGCCAAAAGACTGTATTGTTAACGGCAATAAATTACTTTCAGTGGTCAGTGTTCGCTCTCTCTCTTTCCCCTTCCTTCCCCCTCCTTCCCACCCCCACCAATAAGGATAAACTGTAGTAACATCATAACCATTCTGTACATACTATAACTTTCACACACTCACACACAAAAGAAAGAAAGAAACAAACAAGAAAGCCGTATTCAAGAACCGTCCTCTTTTTCTCTCTCTCTCTCCCCATGACCAAAGTACCTCTTTGTGATAAACTATCCAACTAATGTGTCCCAGCAGACCATTTCGCAAAGATCCCCGCCCCTCCATGAACAAAAAAATCGATAGACAGAGAATGATGTAGTTAGAAGCAGGAGTGGAGGGAGGGAAGACGCTGAATTATTCACCCAAGGCTGTCTTCATGTCCACTTTGCGAACTTTGATATTCTAGCGACAGCAGAACGACTTTGTGAGATTTCTCTTTATGCTACCCTCAGTCTGGTTTCCTTTAACGTCTGCAGCAAGTAAGGTCACCGTCTAACAACACACAGAAGGTGGTGTGGGAGGGGGGGGGGGGTTGGGAGGATCTTGGAGCTTGAGTGGTTAGAGTGCTGACATTTTGTGATCTGGGTGTGGGTTTGAGTCTGTGCTTAGCTATCTGTCTAAAAGGATTGGGTTTTACACGAGTTCTTAATCCTTTCTCCTAAAAGATTCTTTACGAAATACAAAATTAATTTTTATGTACAGAGGGTAGTAGCACACTGGCTTTTTCATCCGGCCCTCAAAACCGGAAAGAAGATTAAATGCCAAAGCACTAGCAATAATTACGTTTGAAAGAAAATAAATGGAAAGGAAAAGAGTAAAGGAAACGACAAGAAGAGAAAATACACCAAGAATAAACAAATACATCCAGAACAAGAAGGTAGTAATGTCGTCGCTATCGTCGTCGCCAATGTAGTAGTAGTAGTAGTAGCAGTAGTAGTAGCAGTAGTAGTAGTAGTAGTAGTAGTAGTAGCAGCAGCAGTAGCAGCAGCAGCAGCAGCAGCAGTAGTAGTAGTGGTAGCAGTAGTAGTAGTAGTGGTAGCAATAGTAGTAGTAGTGGTAGCAGTAGTAATAGTAGTGGTAGTTGTAGTAGAAGAAGTAGTAGTAGTAGTAGCAGCAGCAGCAGCAGCAGCAGCAGCAGCAGTAGTAGTAGTAGTAGTAGTAGTAGTAGTAGTAGAAGTAGTAGTAGTAGTAGTAGTAGTAGTAGTAGTAGTAGTAGTGGTAGCAGTAGTAGGAGTAGTTGATGTTCTACGATAACGGAAGAAGTGACTTTGGATGGGACTGTGAATTGAAGTTTCATGTACAAATACAAACATGCCATCTTATGATACAGAATAAAGTCTGTTTGATAGAGGAGTTGACTGGTTGTGATTAGTGGTTTAGCTGAGAGGAACATATCCGGCAGTGCAATCTGTGCGTAAGTGAAGGTCTACCTGAAGTTCGCTGAGCACTGGGGCATTACAATACCCCACCTTGTAAGACCAAGACGCTTGTGCTGTTGACATTCATAAGAACATCCCCCTCTAAAAACACTGGGAAGCGCGCAAATTATCTACAGAATTTAATTTTAGAATTTATGGTCGGAATCTAGACACACTCATCGAAGAATAGATTTTCTAGCTGCTAGTACTTTGGATCAGATGATAAGTCATGACCCGCTGTTCAAATAAAAATCCATGACAAGAAGACTTGCTCTTGGCAAAATGCTGAAGACAAATCATGGCCCATTGTACAACATGCAGGAATTAGAAGACTTAGTCCTGGCAAAAAGCTGAGGTAAATCGTGGTCCTATGCCCGGAGATGGAGTGCAGCTACCTTAATGGTGGGCAAAAAACCCACGATCCCATCCGCAAACATCTCACCATTGAGCTCTAGCCGAGGAACAAGAGAGAAAAAAAAATGTGGTCCACCGTACAGCATACGATAAATCACGGCGCTGCAACACGACTTTCTTTTGGGGCGAAATTCTGAAAAAACCCACCCCGCAGTTCCATAGGTATAAACGTAGTTGGACCATCGGACTCATGGTGTGGTGTGGATGGTAGAGAACGGGATAGCCTGATGGTTAGAGTGATGCGCTCGTGATCTGCTGATCCGGGTTCAAATCTCGTTCAAGAGGATTTTTCCTCTGGAGTTGACATCAGTGCCGACTCCCCCCCCCCCCCCCCCCCCCCCGAAAGTCCTTCAGATCAGACTATAAACCGACGTTTCGCGTGCGAACTAACGCAGAACATCTTGCGCACACGTTGAAACCCGACCTGCTTTTCGGAAGAGTAGGCCATTGTGTACCGGTGGGAACGGATGACAGAATTTACAAAACTGCATACACACCTGGACTGGATGTTAAAAAAAAAAGCACATGAGTTCTTATTCCGTTATCCTCGAAATAAAAGCATAAAATAAAATAGATAAATTTAAAACATACTGTGAGGCTGCCGGTTCATTCTCGCTGACCAGTCCACTATATAAGAGAAAACTTTCTCTGGAGTTGGTATTGATTTCTTACTTTATTCCCCTGTTAATCTTTAGCATAAGACTGTAAGCTGACCTTATGAAATTTGCATTATTCTTTTGTGTAGACCTTAAGAACTATATATGCTTCGTAAGAAAAAAAGACACAAAACCAAACAACAACAAAAAAGCCTGGTCACATAAATGCCGATGATAGGGATGATACCAACACACTTGACGTGAATAAGGATGGGGCATTTTCAGGGCATTAGGTTTGACTTGTCACAGACACACTGTATCTGTGCGTTGGGGATAGGAACATATGTACAGTGCAATGCAATACAGTACAATGTGATGCAATACACTGATTCTCCAGGAAGTTGAAAGAGGGAGGGAGGGAGAGAAAGAGAGAGAGAGGGGAGAGGAGAGAGAGAGAGAGAGAGAGAGGGGAGAGAGAGAGAGAGAGAGAGAGAGAGAGAGAGAGAGAGAGAGAGAGAAGAGAGAGAGAGAAGAAAGAACTCAAAGATTTTAATGTACTTTAGCCTTTGGCCACAATACATCGACATGTTAGGTCAAAATGTACAGAATAATTATTATATAGCATGGATCTACAATCTTCATAGTCATGGAAGTATTAATCTGCACCTAGTACAATACAAACACACAAAATAGACCCTCAAAGTAACGGACACCTCTCAAAACATCACATCTAATGAGTAAATGCATAAATGTAAACAAACAAAATACTACTTTCAAGTTCTTTAGAGGCCTTCAAAGAACTGCACTTTGTCTCCTATTTACTGCATGGAAAATAAATCTGGACAAATTGTGTCTGTGACTTCTATTTGTTGCTTTCAAAAGCACATGTACAGGAACTTTTACTGATTCTTTTAGAAATTTACCCCTCAAGTCTTTATAAAGACAACAGTCAAAAATAAAATGGTGCTCGTTTTCAGTTTTGTCTTTGCAGAATGGACAGTTTCTATCCTGTGCTGCCTCACTGTATCGATTTACGTTATTATTAAGCGGGAGTACATTCAATCTCAACTGGGTGATGGCAACACGAAAACAGTATGTCTCCATATCACAGACATATTTTTCTTTTTCAAAAACTGGTTTAAATGTTCGATATAAATCATACCTCTTGCGGTCTCTAATGGTCCCATCCCATTCCTGTACAAACAAATCAATTAGTCTCTGTTTAAATGCACACAAAAACATTTTTACATCTCCAACGCCATGCTGCATCCATACAATATTAAATCCAGTCTCACACAAAATTTCTCTTACTCTTGTAGCCCAACACTCTTTTCCAGATCTATCCAATTCAAATAGCATCCTGTAAGCTTTATAGGGTAATCTATTTCTATCCATCTGTAACAATTTTAACCAGTATCTCAAGCAGTTAACACAAGAGTGAATAAATAAGTGATATCTTCCAAGCTCTCCATAAACCATCTTATTTGGTGCTCTTGCAGGAACTCCTAGAAATCGTTTACATGCCATTAAATGAACTTTTTCTACGTGCTCTAGTCTCTGCAATCCCCAAATTTCTGATGAATATAATAATATTGACCGAATCTTAGTGTCAAAAATTTTTAAGAATACATTCGAGGTCATCTCTTTATACTTTTGGAAGACCTTATTTAATTGTAAAACTGCTTTTTTCCCCTTTGCTGCTAAATGTGTAGTACCCCGTTTAACACTTATCATAGTTGTAAAGTTAAACCCCAAATAACAGTAATTATTAACCACTTCTAACTTCTCAGAATTGTAAAACCATTTTTCATGCACACCCAAGTACACCCCTTTTCTGAATACTATTACTTTTGTCTTTTCGGAATTAACACTTAGCTTCATTTTTATGCAGCATTCATGCAACACATTAAGTTGAGTTTGAAGGCCCATGGGTGTGATTGAAAATAAAGCAACACCATCAGCAAACAGCAATATGAAAAGCTCCATATAATCTGGCAATAACAATGCACCATGTTTACCCTTTTCTTCAATGTTATCTGCTATCTGATTAATAAAGGTGGAAAATAACGTCGGGCTCATAACACATCCTTGCCGTACACCAATAGGACATTCAAACATTTCTGAGAGTTCGTGATTTATGCATATACACGACAATAATGATTGATACATAGCTTGTAAACAGGCAAAGAATTTTCCTTTAACCCCTTGATCGTATATACATTCTAAAAGTTTGTTGTGTCGAACAGAGTCGAAGGCTTGTCTAAAATCCACAAATGCAACGTATAACTTTTTGCCCTTTTTACTCATATATTTCTGAACTGTGGCATACAATGTAAAAATATGATCAGCAGTCGAGTCGAGAGAGAGAGAGAGAGAGAGAGAGAGAGAGAGAGAGAGAGAGAGAAGAGAGAGAGAGAGAGAGAGAGAGAAGAGAGAGAGAGAGAGAGAGAGAGAGAGAGAGGGGGGGGGGGAGGGGAGAAAGATTGAGAGAGAGGGAGGGAGGGAGGGAGGAGAGATGATAATTATGGTGTTCTGTATAACGAGGTAACCTTCCCATAAGACAGCTCGGTTTTCACACAAGGAAGTCTGCTGTAACTGTGACTTGACTTTACGCCTCTGGATTCGCTGGGGAACATAGGGCCGCAACAACACCTCTCCAACGAACTGGGCTCTGGGAGATAGATCCTCCTCAGCTCGACCCATGTCACTCCGGCTGCCTTCGTCTCTGAGTCAACGCTGTAACTTGACAACATTGAAATTCATTACACTACACTACACTACACTACACTACACTACACTACACTACACTACACTACACTACACTACACTACACTACACTGCACTGCACTGTACTACGCTACGCTACGCTACACTACACTACACTACACTACACTACGCTACGCTGCACTACACTACGCTACACTACACTACACTACACTACACTTCGCTACACTACAATATAATATAATGCCATGCAGTCGAATACAGTACAATGCAATGCAATACAATAACAATACACTACAACACCATACAATACAAATACAACAAATGTAAAAAATATCAGCCCACAAATCAAGCCATAGACTATAATATATTCCATTCTTACAAAGAGGCAGCTTTCAACCCTAGGGCATTCGCCATAACTCCCCCCAGACAAATGTATGTGACCTCCAGACAATATATTACCCCCACCTCCCTCCTGAAGACAGTAAACATAAGTCTGTCCCATCTTACGACCTATGAAAGGATGCTGATCTTTCATGCTCCGCAATAATTTGTCTCGGCCATGAACTCAAGACGCTGAAGTTAACTCGCTTTGTACCAAAAAAGAAAAAAAAGGCAATGTTGAATCGGTCGTTCAGTTTTGTTTTGTCAGTTGGTACTTACTCCTGTTACTTGCCCGAGGTTTATGATTTGAACGAGTTAAGAGAATTGTGCATAACTTGAAATCTTGACATAGATTTTTACTGCGCGCCTTGCCCTTCTTTCCCTTGCCTTGCTTTGCCTTGCCTTGCCTTGCCTTTTTTGTCATAGCAACATATCCTTTTGATTTTGATTTACAGGTCTTCATTTTGCACGCACACGTTTGCGCGTTAGAGAGAGAGAGAGAGAGAGAGAGAGAGAGAGAGAGAGAAGAGAGAGAGAGAGAGAGAGAGAGAGAGAGAGAGAGAAATGTTTTTATGAGAGGAGAGCATGCACGTGCGTGCGTGCGCGCGCGCGTAAGTCTTCAATTTTAACGTCTTTTTAACATCGTTTTAACCTCACACGCGCGTGTGTGTGTGTTTGTGTGTGTGTGTGTGTGTGTGTGTGTGTGTGTGTGTGTGTGTGTGTGTTGTGTGTGTGTGTGCGCGCGTGTGTGTGTGTGAGCACGCACGTTCGTGCTCTTGCACATTCACATGTACGTGTATAGTAATTACGCATGTTCGAGTATCCGTGTCAAATATGTCCTCAGTGTTAGAAACCCCCCCCCCCCCCCCCCTCCCCCCACACTCCGTCCAAACAATAGACCATCCAGACATCAGCTGTTTTCATCTCCAGTGTAAACCCAGGGTCTTAAACAGCGCATCTATTGGATCGGTGGTCTAGAGGTAACGCGCCTGTCTAGAAAGCGAAAAGTCCGGGTCCGAAGTGTGCGGCGGTTCGTACCCCGTTTGGACCGGAAATTTTTCCCCCATCCATTAGACCATGAGTGGTGGTCTGGGCGCTAGTCTTTCGGATGAGACGATAAACCGAGGTCCCATGTGTTACACGTAATTATTTAGCGCACGTAAAAAACCCCACGGCAACAAGAGTTGTCCCTGGCAAAATTCTTAGAAAAAAGCCACTCTGATAGGGAAACAAATACAGCTGCAGAAAAAAAAAAAAAAAAAAGGGTGAAAGGGTGGCGCAGCGCTAAGTGGCGACGCGTTCTCCCGCTCTCCCCGGGGAGAGCAGCCCGAATTTCACGGAGAGATCTGCCGTGACTTAAAGTGGTATGAAATAAAATCTGAGCGCTTTGATTTGTTGCTTTACAAGATTCAGCGCTATATAAATTCCATACATTATTATTATTATTATTATTATTATCTGGAAATTCTGTGCTAAGAATTTCCTCTTTTCTATCACTCTTTGTTTCTGCCATCCTTTTCTGTCTGTCACCTACCTCCTTCTTGTCTACTTTTTGCCTTCTTGGTCCATTCTCCTGCATTTTTTCCCCAGAAAGACTTTTAAAGATAACAAATTCTTTCTTTTGCCGAAGTCAGATGCGCTGGACCTGACTTGTCAGGCGCTTAAATGGCAGCGTGATGCATTTTCGCTCATACAACAGACAACAGTAGTTGCTGTCTGAGTGTTCGACAAAGAAGAAGAAGAAGGAGGAGGAGGAGGAGGAGGCGGAGGCGGAGGAGGAGGAGGAGGAGGAGGAGGAGAGAGAAGAAGAAGAAGAAGAAGAAGAAGAAGAAGAAGAAGAAGAAGAAGAAGAAGAAGAAGAAGCACAAGAAGAAACAGCGCACCCCGCCACTGGCAAAATTGTTTCCTGGTTGTTTCCTGCTTTCCACAACGCAGCAACAGGCGGTTTCTGCACATTTTGTACCTTTAGAGGATCACACAAGCCTGGAAATGCACATTCTTTTTTCCACGATGCTCAAAATCAATATTGTTGAAGCCGAAAGACAAAAGAGGATGTCATTACTCTATGTGTTTTGCAAGCGAAAAAGCGCTCCAGCGGCAGAATGCAGTGCCGACCGCTTTTTGTTTTGTTGGTGGTTTTTCTTTCTCCTTGCTGCTGTATGGTTCTTTGCTAACGTGAGTGGGGTTTTCACTGCGAAAAGGAAAGCTTTAAGAAACGTCGGTTTTTTGTTTTATTTTCTTTTGGTTTTTGTTTTTACTGCCAAATAGATATTGTAGGGTGGGAATGTGGTTTAGTGGTATTGTATTGGATCGTATTGTATTGTACTGTAGTTTTGTATTGTATTGTATACTAGATTCATTCACGACAGATTTTTTTTTGGCCTGAAATTTGAGCTCTTCTCCTTGGGAGAGCACGTTGCCACAAGAACATCGCCATCCATTGGTATTGCTTTGATTTTTTCCCCTGTCTGCATGTGTAATCGTTTCCTTATGTTCGTTGGTTCTTTTTCATGCGCTGAATGCGTGTTTCATGCAGGAAATTTTCGTTTCGTGCGATAGACTAGTACCAAGACCACCACTCAAAGTCTGCTGGATGAGGAGGGAATTGGGGTTCAAAGGGGAATCGAACCCACAACTTCTTGCTTTCTAGACGGGTATGTTACCTCTAGACCCCTGATCCACCGGTATACATGCGTCTAGAGAGCGAAAACTTGCGGGTTAGTGGCTATCTTTTGTCAGTTAAATCGCAAGTGCTTATCTTTCGGATGAGACGATGAATTGAAGTTCCATGAACAGTATGCATTTAATGCACGTAAGAGAACATAAGCCACCAAGACAGTTGTCCTTGGCAAAGCTCTGTGGAAGTAAAGCCAATGTTGTAGGAAGACAAAGACCCCCGAGGACTGGACGATACCTAAATACATCAGTGGATGGCGCTGCGCTTGTGGCGACGCTCTCTGCCCGGAGTGAGCAGCCTCAAAGTCGCGCAGTGAAGTCTGCTGTGAGTGTATAATCTATGCTATACAAAACGATACCATACAACACAATACATACAAAGGCAAGGCAAAACCATGGAGTGTGTGTGTGTGTGTGTGTGTGTGTGTGTGTGTGTGTGTGTGTGTGTGGTGTGTGTGTGTGTGTGTATGTGTGTGTGTGTGTGTGTGTGTGTGTGTGTGTGTGTGTGTGTGTGTGTGTGTGTGTAAAATACTTTGAGTGTGAAAAACTGTTACATGTGACTTGTTCTACATTTCAGATAATACTGTTACACTGTAGTACTGCTGCTTTAATTTGCACTTTACACTGTGGTACTGCTGCTTTAATTTGCACTTTACACTGTGGTACTGCTGCTTTAATTTGCACTTTACACTGTAGTACTACTGCTTTAATCTGCTTTTTACACTGTGGTACTGCTGCTTTAATTTGCACTTTACACTGTAGTACTGCTGCTTTCATTTGCACTTTACACTGTAGTACTGCTGCTTTCATTTGCACTTTACACTGTGGTACTGCTGCTTTAATCTGCTTTTTACACTGTAGTACTGCTGCTTTAATATGCACTTTACTTCCTCATTTAGCTACATTCGGCTGTTGTGCATATCTTGTGATTGGAAAAAAGTCCAGGTATAAAAAAGGGCAATGCAATACAACGCAACACAACACATCACAATACATTACACCACACCACACTACAACACAACAGAATGGACTACAGCCACAGCACTCTACTACACTCCAAAACCAATATACTGCATTGCAGGTTTGTGATCGCGTGAAGGAAATCTGGTATCAGGGAAGCAGATTTGCAGAGAGCTTAAGAAAGACGTCTGACAATTTGGCGGCCATCTGACTACTGCTGCTGCCGAGGAAATGTTACAGATCGCACAGGCAGGGAGGGAAGGAGGGAGGAAGGAAGGAAGGAAGGAAGGAGCATGCAGGGGGATACATACAGAAGGCTTGGCTATCGATCCTGGCCACTTGGTCAGCAACCTGTTTGTCTTGTGGTCCATTGTTTGTCTTGCCACTGACCACCACTTCTGGTTCCACCAGTCACCCTGGGGCGAGCGGTTTAGTGCGTCTTGGCTTTGGGGATCCGGGGGTCATTAGTTTGAACCCCCTTAGAGGCAAAGGTGGTGTTGATGGGGGAGGTGGTGGTGATGGATATGATAGTGTGTGTGTGTGTGGATGTGTGTGCGTGCGTGCGTGCGTGCCGTGTGTGTGTGTGTGTGTGTGCTGTGTGTGTATGTGTGTGTGTGTTTCATAGCCAATTCTACTTTACTCAGGCGAGTTATAACAGTCATGTACAAGCTATCTCAACGTAACAGTTGAGCACCATCGACATAGTAAAAAGTTTGAGTAAAGCATCTATAACCACGGAACTAGACGTCTAGCCTTTCAGGCTTTGGTGCATAGAGATAAGAACAGAAGCAAATGCACCATCTGTCAAGTAATCTCATGGCAGGTACATTTTCACTGGAGTCCGTCTTTCTCGTGGGGATGCCGGGGGCCTGTCAGTGTAAATGGCATTCCCACCTCCTGGAAAATCTGTACTGGGAATTCCCTCTTTCCTATCCCTATCTTTTTTCTACTTTGTTCCTTTTCTTCTTGTCACTTCCTTCTCGTCTATTTTTCTGCCGTCTTGGTCTATTTTCCTGCCTTGTTTCCACCCCAGAAAAGACGTTAAAGGTAACTATTCTCTCCCATGTCGAAGTCGGGTGTGCTGGTCCTGACTTGTCAGGGGCCTAACGGCACGCAACGCATTTTCGCTCGTATGACAGACAACAATATTTGCTGTCTGAAGCATTTCGACGAAGGGGAAGAGAGAAGACTGAACCGTCACCACTGTCCTCACCATTATTGAATAATCGTATAAGTACTGGGAACATTGTCATCGATTTCTTGCCTTTTGTTGAGCACTCTGCTCTCGTGCTAACTGTAGCGCTGGTGGGCCTGTGTTGAATTCGTTGTCAAACCACCGTAGTTCAGAGGCTTTAAGTCAGACCGTTGTTGGGGAGACGCGGTGAAAGCCACCAGGCCCTACATCGGGATAGGAGGCTTTACTCAGTCTGGCTCTGCGGCTTAGCTATCGTTGTCGTCAGGAAGGGAGCTCAGTATGTGGTATCCATTAATTGCTTGATCAATACAGGCACCACTGAGATAATCCAGCTGTAGGGCCGGGCCTAGTCTGACTGGTAGCCTCACCGATCACGGCAATAGCAGTTGATTGCTTGATGTCCAGTGTAAGCGTAGGTACAAACAAGCCGGTTGTGACGATAGTAATTTCTGGCTTGATATGCAGATTGCAAGCGTACGTACAGACAAGCTGAAGCTTGTTGTTCATGTCTGTCTTGTGGTTAGTATGTTTGTAATCGCTTACCTTTTCATGTGCTAATTATCTGGATGGGTTGAACAGCATTGGATTCTGGAATGTTTCCAAACGTTTGCTTATTTATACTACAGACCTGTCTTTTGGAGGAATTTCCAGTTATTTCACTCTCTGTACATGTCATGCTGTTATTATTCTGCTCGGTCATTCCCCCCCCCCCCCCCCCCCCCATCCCCCCCGTTTACTGCTTTTGGTCAGTGAATGGATCGTCAGTCGCCATAAGAACGTTGATTTTGTTTTTTGAGCACATCATAAGCTACCTGCTTGTTTTTACTGCTTTGCTGATTATGTTGATCATGCTGTGCTTGTTCCAAGCTTATTAATGAATAAACCTTATTTAAACCAAACAAGCTGGTTGTGACGATGGTAATTGCTTGTTTGATATTCAGAGTGTAAACCTACGCACATACAAGCTGGTGGTAACTGGACACACTTTATGACAGCGTCCTCTTTTAACCTGAATGCTGTGATGCACTGAAACTTTGAAATGTTCAGACTGCGTTTATTGTTACGTGTTTTGTTACCTATCTTGCTTCAAGAAAAGACAAATAATAGATGGCAAACAAAGAAAAGGGTATAGGAATAAAAAAAAAAAAAGGAACGTTCTTAAAGACTAACGAAAACGTGCAGACTGAGATAGAGAATACGGATAAGTATACATGAGAGAAAGAAGAAGATGAAGAGGATGAAAAGCTAGAGCAGAGAGAATGTTAGAAAACGAGAAAAGACAATGATATGAGAACCCCCCACCCCCACCCCTCGCCAAAACAACAATACTAACAACAAACAACCAAACACGCTACACAAAGCTTGTGAATGACACAATGGAGAAAAGCATTATGAACTTTTGGGTACAGTAGCACAACCCAAACCCATTATTTTGATCTCTATAAGGTGGATAGCTCACCTCCTCCCACTTTTCAATCTTCCACACCAAATCTCTCACCCCCCCCCTCCTCTGTGTCTGTCTGTCTATCCCTGTCTGTCTGTGTCTGTCTGTTTCTCTCTGTCTCTTCCTCTGTCTGTCTCTCTCTGTCTCTCTCTCCATGTCTCTCTCTGTCTGTGTGTGTCTCTCTCTCCCCCCCCCCCCCCCCCCCCCTGAGAGACAAATGTGTTCATTTATGTGGTGCAGTCTTGTACGTATGTGTATGTAATGTATTCGCAGGCGCGTGTGCGGTGTGTGTAGTATGTATGTGTGTGTGTAGTGTAGTGGTTGGTGTGTGTGTGGTGTGTGTGTGTGTGGTTCAATTCTATTGTTTCGTGGGTAATGAACGAGCACTCATGTGGGTTTTGTTTTACACTCAATTCCGATGTGTATGCGGCTGTATACATTTTGTGATCTGTTTCCATCGGCATCGTGTGTGGGCGAGTGTGGGTGAGGGTGTGTATGTGTGTGTGCGCGCGCGCGTGTATGTGTATGCTTACGTGCGTGGGTATGTGCGCGTGCGTGCGTAGGTGCACACGCGTGAGTGCGTGGGTGCGTGTGTATGTGTGCGTGGGTGCGTGCGTGCGTATGTGTGCGTGCGTGCGTAGGTGCACACGCGTGAGTGCGTGTGTGTGTGTATGTGTGCGTGCGTGTGAGTGTTTGTGTGTGTGCGTGTGTTTGTGTGTGTGTGTATGTTGTCCTGAATCCTAAATGAAAGCAGCCTACTTAGAACAGAGCCGTCAGAAAACGAGCACAAAGACCAGCAGCAGGAGTCGGTGATGCTTGGGTGAAAGCTCCATGTGCTTTACCATTCCGGAACTCCTGGAAGAGAAAAAGAAAGGAATAATTTATGGTCTGGCTTTCTTCAAAAACAAGGCTGCGAGTACAACCTTTGTGTTTTTTCCTTGAAGAGAATCGATGTTTTGCTTTGTTTTGTTTTGTTTTTTCTTCTCTATGATAAAAATCGATAGTTTTGTTTTGTTTTCAGGTTAGAGGGATCAGTGATCTCTTGATTCCAGTCTTGTTTTTTGTTTTTACGTTTGGCTGTCTGGTTTTGTCCACCTGTCTCGATGGTGTGTGTTGGTGTCTTTAATTTTATGTCTTGTTGCTGTAAGTAATAGTAGGCGAGGGGATGGCAGGGGAAAAGAGGGGTGGGGGGGGTTAGTCGGTGCATGTGTGCCAAAATAAAAGAAGTATAATTATGGACACACACATGCACACAGTGTGTGTGAATATTTTTGTCTAAAGCAAATTTGATGCAATAAGGCCTAGTGCACCAACGCATCACCAACAATTAAGTGAATCATTCATAAAATCCATCTTTTATGAAAGGAAAGTCAAATACTCCCCAAATATTTCCTCATTCGACAAGCAAGCAGCATGCAGTCATCTCATCTCAACAACATCGTTTCTAACCCTTCTTAGTCTGTGTATATTTTTGCCAACAAAATGGACGCTCAACAGTTCAGCTGCCTTGATTTTTTTTAAACCTTAGCTCCTTGGCAATGCGTTTGGGATTGCTGCACTAAAAATTTTAGGCTGTATTTCTTGGGCAAACCTGACGGAGCCTACCACTATCCAGGTTGAAGATTGCATGCTGGGTAGGGTCTTGGTATCTATAAAAACAAGTGTTATACCTCAATCGAAAAGCAATGGGTGTTTTATTTATATTTTAAGTCAGCAATTTCTCCGTTGAAATATGGCCTCATCCCAGGGATTGCTGGAGAAGTGATAGCGGGCAATATCATCACCAAGATAAATATCTTCAACAGACAGCCACAAGGCGAATTTCGACACCTCTCCTAGTTGACTAGATTATGCTAAATCTTACTGTACCAACGGCTCGATCGTCTACTGAAGACTTCACCGTTACCTACCACTCATTTAAGTGGTGCAAAAATCCTAAACGACACACACCCACACACTCGACCCACTTCCTTCAGACAGGCGCGACTCTAACCACGATCCACACCAACCAACTGTCCTACCTATCAACAAAAGTAATTAACGAGTAGTTAAGCAGCATCACACACAGATACACCACTAAAGACGCATGGAAATCAGACCAATCATCACCTATCAAATGTCAAAAGACACACACACAACGACTCAACCTCCACAAATACTACATGCAACGACAACCACTGCACGCACTCACCGTCACCTATTGCAAGCACCTAACACACACACACACACACACAACACCACCACACACCACATCACACACACACACACACACACACACACACACACACACACACACACACAGTGAGACGCCCAACATTCGAGCGTTCCATTACAATGGAGTGAAACAGGCACTGTGGGGTTGATGGCGCGTGGTGTTTGCAAATCCGAGGTTCCCTCTTTGTGCAGCAGACGTGGGGACTGAGGCAGACTGAGTGACTTGACTGGCCACGATAGCTCTGCATGGACTGGGCCCGCGGGTTACTTGGCTGACTGACTGTCCTTGATCGATCTGATGAGGATACGGTGATGAGGGCACGGTGATGAGGGAGCGTTGGGATATGAGGGTTTGGTGAGGGAACACTGAGGGCACGGTGAGGGAGTGGTACTTGTTCTGATGAGGGCACGATAAGGGAGCGTTGTGATATGAGGGTTTGGTGAGGGAATACTGTGATGAAGGTATGGTGAGGGAGTAGTACTTATTCTGATGAGGGCACGATAAGGGAGCATTGTGGATTAGGGTTTGGTGAGGGAATACTGTGATGAGGGTATGGTGAGGGAGTCGTACTTATTCTGATGAGGGAGCATTGTGATTAGGGCTTAGTGAGGAAACAGTGTGATGAGGTAACTGTGAAGGGTACTTATTTTTGATGAGGGCACGATGAGGGAGCATTACTATGAGAGGGCTTTTTGTAGAGGCAATGATGTGATGAGCTCAGTGGTCAGAGCACTCGCTTTTCCCCAGCCACGGCTAAGCAGCATCGAGCGTGGTTACCACTTGGATGGGTGACTGTTTGCGCTTCTTGGCTTCAGTACAGTCCCCCAGTTCACCCGGCTGTAAATGGGTACCTGCCCTCTTTAGGGTCAGGAGAGGTAAAAGCAGCGAGGGAGAGGAGATGGGCGCCGCCCTCAATATGCTGGCCCTAGAGAAGTGAGGTCTCTGACGCCTCGCGCCTCCCCCCCCCTCCCCCTTACGACCACTTAGGTTATGGGACACCTTTACATTTACTTTTTAATGTGATTAGGACATGGTGAGGGAATTCTATAATGAGGGTATGGTGGGGGAATACTGTAATGAGTGTATGGTGGGGGAATACTGTAATGAGTGTATGGTGGGGGAATACTGTAATGAGTGTATGGTGGGGGAATACTGTAATGAGTGTATGGTGGGGGAATACTGTAATGAGGGTATGGTGGGGGAATACTGTAATGAGGGGTGGGGGAATACTGTAATGAGAGTCTGATGAGGGAATACTGTAATGAGGGTATAGGAAAGGAATACTGTAATGAGAGTCTGATAAGGGAATACTGTAATGAGGGTATAGTGACGGAAATACTGTAATGAGGGCAAAGTGAGGGACTACTGTAAAGGAGGACAGAGTGTGTGTGTGTGTGTGTGGGGGGGGGGATGCTGTAATGAGAGCCTGATGAGTAAACACTGTAAACAGGGCCCGATAAGGGAACAGTGTAACGGGGGCCCGGTGAAGGAATACAGTGATGAAGGTACATTAAAGACATACTGCCATGAGGTGATCACAGAGAGGGAAAGAGACAAGACACTGACACTACTGGCTTTTTGTGTGCGTGCGTACGTACGTAGAAAACTATTCGTCATCAGTATTCAAACAAACAGGAGACCAAACAGCCTAGTAATGATTTTAAGCTTCTGTTTTAGCATGAACCCCCCTCCTCTCCCCCCCCCCCCCTCCACCTACCTCTCCAGCCACCCCCGCCCCCCCCCCCCCCCACAAAACAACAAAACAAAGCACAAAAACAACAAAAGTAAACAACAAACAAACAAAAACAACAGAACATACACCCCCTCCTCCTCCTCCTACCCAATGACCGAATCTGAAAAACAAGTTTCGACCCCAAAAAAGTGGTAAAAAGAAACAAATGCATACCACCCCCCAAAAAAAATCCCCCAAAAGAAAACAAAAACAAAACAAAACAAAACCAACAAAAAAACCCCAAACCCAACAACAACAAACAAAAACAACAACAACAAACCCACCGATGCTTGAAATTTCAAGGATAAAGAACGTAAACCCCCAACCCCACCCCCAACCCAACAACAGCAAACAACAACAACAAAAGACCCAGGGCATGAATAATTCTCTTTTTTCTTTCTTTTACCGTAACCACACTAAACGCTAGGCTTGTGGCCGTTAAAGCCTGTAGAGTAAGTACACTGTGGCCTGCCTACCTATGGCTATCTTCTGTATCTAAATGGCTTTCTGCACACGTTGGTGGGGGATGGGAGAAGGCTTGTGTATCCCGTTTGTCACCCCCCCCCCCCCTTCTCCTCCCCCCCCCTCCACCTAGAAAGAACGTTTAGCATCAGTTCTACTGCTCTCCATGGTCTTGCTGCTCACTGGGCTGTGAAGGAGATAATGAGGGTATTGTGTGTAAGGTGTGTGTGTGTGTGTGTGTGTG
>CM054146.1:29931055-29956055 GCA_028751875.1 Rapana venosa
CCTTCGGATGAGACAATAAACCGAGGTCCCGTGTGCGAACGCACGCAGAACATCTTGCGCACACGTTAAATCCTGTTCCGCTTTTCGTAAGAGTAGGCCATTGTGTGCCGGGGAAACAGATGACAGAATTTTGCAAAACCGCATACACACGGGGACTAGATGTAAAATAAGCACTTAAGTGTTTATTCCATTATCCTCGATATAAAAGAATTAAAGAAAATAAATAAATGAGAGGGGAGCTGGTAAGAGTATCCATTCTTCCTTCATCAGACGCCGGTGTCAAGAATCGAACGTACAACTTCATGGACCTTCAAGGGATGGAATTCAATCGCTTTAACCTGCATATTTGATATGTTGAATGTGTAGAAATAATTATAGAAAGGGGATTAACACGCTGGCAGGCCTGCACTTTGAATTGACCGGGAAAATGGGATGGATATTGACCGGGAAAATGGTATGGATTGTGACCGGGAAAATGGTATCCTTATTTCATCAGACGCCACTGTCAAGAATCGACCCCCCCCCCCCTCCCCCAACTTTATGGACCTACAGGGATAGAACTAAATTCTTATCATCTTCGCTGTAGCGTCTGTTATGTATAGGGTTTATATTCACGGCAGATTTCGATGCAGTGCAGTTTTAGCGGTGTAGTGTAAAAGCTACAGTGTCTTCGGTAAAAGTAATTTTCAATCATTGGGACTAATGTCTCTCTGCTGTTAAATCCATGTTATCTGGAACTCTATCATTTTAAAGAAATATTGAAATAGTGATGCCTTCAAAACTAATCATGAAACTGACTTGGTCCGAAAAAATAGAGCCAGTATATATGTCGTGTGTTGTGTGTGTGTGTGGTGTGTGTGTGTGTGTGTGTGTGTGTGTGTGTGTGTGTGTGTGTGTGTGTGTGTGTGTGTGTGTGCGTGCGTGCGTGCGCGTGCGCACGCGCATTTCATATACCTGTATTACAAGGGTGTTACGCTATACAAAAACGATTACAAATAATAATTTTCTTTCCTTTACGACAGATTTCTCTGCAGTAAAATTTCGATACATTAATGTGAATCTTTCATACCCATAGCAGATTCCTCTGCCATTAATATTGGGGGATGTAATATATTGCGAAGTTTTCATAACAACAGCTGATTTTTCAGCCATAAAATTTCAGTGATGTATTGTTTTGTAACCTTTCAAACTCACAACAGTAAAACCTTGGTAATGCTATGAGCCGTAAAAGTTTATTAAAATAAGTTTTTAAATTACATTTTTTTGGTATTATTGCGTCATTTTTTTGGTTAAATGTCGGTGGTGTAATGCATTTTAAAGACGTCATATTCACGGATGATTTCTGTCCTGTAGGATTTGGTTGGTATACTAATGTATGGAAAGATTACCATGTCAATGGCAGGTTTCCCTGCAGTAAAATTTCTGGTGGTTCTCCCAGGAGAGCGCGTTGCCATGGTACAATTGAAGTTTGTTCTTTTTTTATATGAATAACAGTGCCCCCTCCCCCTGTTTCCTCTTTGAGTTAAGATGTGTGCGTGTGTGTGTGTGCGAGTGAGTGTGTGAGAGAGAGTGTATGTGTGTTATTTTATTTATTTATTCATGTCTTCGTTTATATCGAGGATAATGGAATAAGCACTTATGTGCTTTTTTTGCATCCAGTTGTCGCGTGTATGCGATTTTGTAAATTTGTAAATTTTGTCATCTGTTCCCACCGGAACACAATGGCCTACACACACAACACACACACACACACACACACACACACACACACACACACACACACACACACACACACACACACACACACACTCTCTCTCTCTCTCTCTCTCTCTCTCTCGCTCTGTGTTGTGAATGTGTGTGAGAGAGTGAGAGAGAGGCACGCACACACACACACACACACACACACACACACACACACACACACACACACACACACACACACACACACACACCACACACACACACACACACACACACACACACACACACACACACACACACACACACACACACACAGAGCACGCACTCGCCTCTGCGAGTGTCTTTTGCTGCAGACTTTACTCTGTTAAGACTCTCTCTTTGCAGAGCAGATTACTTCAAAAATTCGATCAGATTGATCTTGTTACACATTAATACCCGAATGAGCTGTTGTGCCATACCGTGTACGATATACTGCACTGACTTCCAGACCACTTACAGTTGAATGGCACGTGGAGCAAACGAAAAAGAGAGATGATTCAGTTGTGGAGCCTGGTAACTGCAACTTGCCTTGTAAATGGCAAGCATTAAGCATCAAGGACACTTGGGTGTTGCGGTGTTTGACACAGATTTAGAGACGCCAGATTTGCATTATTTTATTGCATTAAGCTTTCGCGCATTGCAATAAAGAGGCGTGGGTGAGGGGGAGAGAGAGGCAGACAGAGAGAGAGAGAGAGAGAGAGAGAGGGGAGAGAGAGGGAGGGAGAGGGAGAGAGAGGGAGGGAGGGAGAGGGAAAGAAAGAGAGGGAGAGGAGAGAGGGAGAGGGGAATATTCGGAAAGAAGAGAGAGAGAGAGAGAGAGAGAAGAGAGAGAGAGAGAGAGAGAGAGAGAGAGAGAGAGATTGGAGGGATAGATAGATAGATAGATAGATAGATTGATAGATAGATAGAAGAGAGAGAGAGAGAGAGAGAGAGAGAGGAGAAGAGAGAGAGAGAGAGAGAGAGACTGTTGCTGTTGGGCGCTTCTAAGCTCAACACCTCATGGGTCATCCAGAATGTACACTTTGTCTCGCTACTTGCCCCTGTGAGTAACTGTTAGACCACAGGGGCACACTGGATAAGTAGCGTGCATGTGTGGTGATTTTCAACTACCTTGCTACACAGAACAAAAAAGAAGATTGTTCTTCTTCGTCAAACGCTCAGACAGCAACTACTGTTAATAATATAATAATAATAATAATAATAATAATGATGATGATGATGATGATGATGATGATGATGATAACAATATATGGATTTATATAGCGCTGAATCTTGTAAAGCAACAAATGAACTATTCTTGATTTAAACAAAAGTTTATTAGTTCAGAACAACGAAGCACCAATACATGACATTGAGTACAACAAGCAAAGCTTATGTGAGTACTCTTATATCAATATATATCCCCCCCCCCAAAAAAAAAAAGGGGGGGGGGGGGCTGCAGCTGAACACAATTGCGTCAAAAAGATGAAAAGTAAGATAAGATAGGATAAAGTAAGTCTTGTTGCCTGTCATATGAATAAAAATGCGTTGTATTGCCGTTAAGCACCTGACAAGTCAGGCCCAGCGTGTCTGCGTGTGAGAAAATGATCTTTTAAGTCTTTCGAAGGCATGAGAATAGACCAAGAAGGCAGACAAATTTTTTAAAAATTTATTTTATTCCTTTATATCGAGGATAGTGGAATAAGCACTTATTTCTTTTTTCTACATCCAGTCCCCGTGTGTATGCGGTTTTGTAAATTCTGTCATCTGTTCCCACCGGCACACAATGGCCTACTTTTTACGAAAAGCGGAACAGGATTTAAGGTGTGTGCATGATAGACAACAAGCAGGTGGCAAGACATAAAAGGAACACTGCAGAAACAAAGATAGGGATAGAAAAGAGGGGAATTCTAGCACAGAATTTGCAGAAGGTGGGGATGCTGTTTATACTGACAGGCTCCTGGCATTCCCACGGGGAAGTAAAGGAGAAGATGATCAAAGAAGAGGAGGAGGTGGTGGCAAAAAGCAAAAGGAAACAAAGAAAGGGACAAAGTCTAAGGATCCCTTTTGAAAGGGAACAAGAAGAAAAGGGGTAAGTCGATAAACAATGAAAGGGTGCTGGAGAGAGAGAGAAAGACAGAGAGAGAGAGAGAGAGAGAGAGAGAGAGAGAGAGAGAGAGAGAGAGAGAGAGGAGAGAGAGAGAGAGAGAGAGAGAGAGAGAGAGAGAGAGAGAGACAGGCAGACAGAGACAGAGAGAGAGAGATACAGAGAGAGACAGAGAGAGAAAGAGAGAGAATAAAACAAGCATAAAAAGTGACACAGACAATACCCCACAGACAATGAGCTACTTAGAGGACAGACAGACAGACAGACAGACAGAGAACAATAGAGACACTACGGAAACAATAAAACAAGAGGTAGAGAGGAGAGGGTGGATGGAGACAGAGACGCGCGCGCGCGCGTGTGTGTGTGTGTGTGTGTGTGTGTGTGGTTTTTTAAATTTTATTTTTATTTATCTTTTTCTTTTATTTCGAGGATAATGGAATAAACACTCATGTGCTTTATCTTAATCAAGTCCCCGTGTGTATGCAGTTTTGTAAATGTCATCCGTTCCCACCGGCACACAATGGCCTACTCTTCCGAAAAGCAGAACGGGTTTTAACGTTTGCGCAAGATGTTCTGCGTGCATTCGCACACAGGGCCTTGGTTTATAGTCTCATCCGAAGGACTTTTGGGGAGAGTGAATGTTAACTCCAGGGGAAAACATCCCCTTGAACGGGAATCGAACCCGGGTCGTCAGATTGCGAGCGCAATGTTCTAACCACTAGGCTATCCCGTGTATGCTATAGCGCGCGTGCGCGCCCGTGTGTGTGTGTGTGTGTGTGTGTGTGTGTGTGTGTGTGTGTGAGGGGTGGGGGTAGCGGGTGGGTGGTGTTTTGAAAGCAAAATTTTGTAAAAATAGGGCCAAGTGTTTTCAAGAAAAAGAAATAAAATAAAACGCGGTACATATGCACATTTTGAACACACACAGACACTCACTCACTCACACAAGCAAGGATTTTTCCTGTGGAGTTAACATCAGTGCCGACTCCACTCTCCCCAAAAGTCCCTCGGATGAGACTATAAACTTAGGTCCCGTGTGCGAACGCACGCAGAACATCTTTGCTCACACATTAAAACCCGCTCCGCTTTTCCTAAGAGTAGGTCATTGTGTGCCGGTGGGAACGGATGACAAAATTTACATAAACTGCGTACACACAGGAACGGGAAAAAAGCACATGAGTGTTTATTCCATTATCCTCGAAATAAAAGAATAAAAAAAAAGAAAAAAGAAAAACACACACACACAATCACCCACCTCCCTCCCACCATCAAACACACACAACACACAACACACAACACACACACACACACACCACCAAAACACCACACACACACACACACACACACACACACACCACACACACACACACACACACAACACACACACACACACACACACAACACACAACACACACACACTACACACACATCCACACACACACACACACACACCACGACCACACCACACACACACACACACACCACGGACCAACACACACACACACACCACACACACACACACACACACACACACACACACACACACACACACACACACACACACACACACACACACACACACACACACACAACACACACACACACACAAACACACCACACACACACACACACACACACACACACACACACACACACACACACACACACACACACACACACACACACACACACGTATAATACTCAGGGGGGACTGGGGGCTAGCCAATAAAAGCCACAGACAACAAAACATACAGACCAAACAAATAGAAAAAAGAATTGAGAACAGGAAGTGAGGGAGGAAGAGAATGGGGAAGCGGGTGGGCGGAGTGGGAAGGAGACAGAATAATCAAATTTACAGAGAAAAATTAGATTTGGTTGTTCCTCTGTACATAAGCTCTCTACCCTAGCCTGCGTCCTTATCCTCGCCTCCTACCCCCCCCCCCCCCCCCCACCCCCACCCCCTACACACATACACAAACATACATACACAAACACTTACACACACATACATTTACACACACACACAAACACATACATTTACACACACACACAAACACACACACGCAAACACACACACACACACACCACACACACACACACACACCACACACACACACACACACACACACACACACACACACACACACACACACACACACACACAACACACGTTAAAATCCGTTCTGCTTTTCGGAAGAGTAGGCTATTGTGTGCCGGTAGGAACGGATGACAACATTTACAAAACTGCATACACACGGGGACGAAATGTATAAAAAAAAAAAAAAGAGCACACGATTGCTTATCCGATTATCGTATAAATAGAAGAATAAAATGGAAAAAAAAATTAAATAGAAAAATCAACACACTCGCACACTCACTCACTCATAGGCAACACAACACAACACACACACACACACACTCACACACACACACACACACCACAAACGTGTGTGTGAGTGTGTGTGAGTGTGTGTGAGTGTGGTGTGTGTGTGTGTGTGTGTGTGTGTGTGTGTGTGTGTGTGTGTGTGTGTGTGTGTAGGGGGTGGGAGGGGAGCCAAACTTTGCGTTCAAGCTAACGGAAATAATGAATAAATGAATGGAAAAAACCCAAAGTAAATCAATAAGAAAACGAATGAATAAATACAGACACAAATAAATAAACTGATAAATAGATAGATAAATGAATAAATAGATAAATGATTAAATACAGGTGCATGACGATAGAGAAGTGAATGAATAAATGAATAAATAAATAAATAAGTAGATAAATAACTGTGCATGCATACAGGCACAGAAAGAAAGCAAACTGCCAAATACACCGAAGGCTTATAACAACTCTCTTCTATTCTCCTCGACCACCAACTTCCATTCCCCCCCCCCCCCCCCTGTACCTCCCTCCCCCCTCCCCCTCTTCCCCCCTCCCCATCACACCCTCCCTTGTTCTCTGCAGCTTTTGTTTCTCTTCTTCTCCTCTTGATGCAGCGAGATTCCATGTTGGGGGTGTCAGGCTGATCCATCAGCTGGCTAACAGGAGCAGCCTATTGACGCTGTGGCCACACCTTTGTTGGTTATTGCATTAGTGCAGCACTGGGCCCAAAGCCAGGGCCACACTGACAGATGATTATGCTGCTGTGGGCTGTGCAGCGGTGGTGGTGGTGGTGGTATCGTTTTGTGCTGGATGACCAAAGGTTTCCTTGTTGTTGTTGCTGTTGTTGGATTTTTAATGGCAGTTTTTCATTATTCTTTGCATTTGCAAATATAATTGTAGGAACAGTTTAGATCAGACAGAACAAAAAGAACACATGGGAAGTCTCAATTTAAAGTTTTTACATATGTAGCTTATGATGAACGTTTTCAACAGTTTGTTGCCTGTGTGATATCATCATCGTCGTCGTCACCACCACCACCACCACCACCACCACCACCACCACCACCACCACCACACTACCATCATCATCATCACCATCACCACCACCATCACCACCACCACCACCATCATCATCATCATCATCATCATCATCATCACCACCACCACCACCACCACCACCATCATCATCACCACCATCATCATCATTATCATCATCACCACCACCACCACAACAACATCCATCGTCATTGCTATCACTGTTGTCGTCATCATCTTCATCATCACAACATCCATCGTCATTGCTATCACTGTCATCATCACCACCATCATCACATCATCACCACCACCTTCACCATCATCATCACCACCACCACCATCTCCATCACCACCATCTCCATCATCATTATCATCACCACCACCACCACAACAACAACATCCATCGTCATTACTATCACTGTTGTCGTCATTATCTTCATCATCACAATATCCATCTTCATTGCTATCACTGTCATGATCACCACCACCATCACATCATCATCACCACCACCTTCACCATCATCACTACCACCACCTCCACCACCACCATTTCTAGCGAGCCCATAGGCTCTCTAAGAACAATATAGTATGTGTACACGACATAATTATACAGACTGCACGTCTCTTCTGTAGGCAAACATGATATATTATATTATGCAATGCATTGTTCACACGCTAATGCTTGGGTTGAACAGCTGTGCAATATCTTATCTATACATCCCCCTTGCTCATTATGGGATAAAAAGATTGTGGTAACGGCACCGTGCTAATGACATATGTGAATAGTGATGTGGTGACAGTTACACCCTCTTCATTTGGGTGATGAAAGAACCGGGGTGGCCTTTTTCCTTTGACGTCAGATCAACCCTTGTTTGTTGAAGAGCTCTATGCCTGTCTGCCTGCCTGTTACATAAATGGCAGAATATTATTACTTGTAAGTAATTCTGTATGCTTAAGAGACCGTCACCAGCTTGTTTTTGTGTGTGTATGCATCATGTGTGTTGATACCGTATTGGTATATTTTCATTTTTGCTAGTGCTATTGACACTGTACTATGCTACACTACGCTGCACTGCCCTACACTACTCTGCATTGCACTGCACTACACTGCACTACACTACACTGCACTGTACCACACTACACACACGCACACACGCACGCACCGCACCATAACACCCACCACACCACACCACACACACCGCACACCACTCACCATATACACGCACATACCACACACACAACTCACACACATACACTACACTGCACACACTACACATGCGCAAGTCAAATACACTACAAACTTGACATAGTCAAAAATCCATTCTTTGACAAGGAATAGGCCAGCAAAGGCCAGTGGTATGGGTGACCCAAACATGGGCTGTGTAAGGTTCAACTTAGCCTAAACACAGCCTGAAAAACAATTGGTATAGTGTCCATACCACTCCTCAGACAGTCAAAGGAGAAGTCAACTCATACATTTTGTTAGAAAACACAATCAACAAGAATGGGTATGCACGGAGTTCCTGTGCAGTTCTGCGTTGGAACACCAAACCCAGAAATTATATACCAACCCACTTTTACACTACACCGTCTACATTTACCATTATGCCGTTTTCATACCGTTTTATCTGGTCTTCTGTTGATCTTCCTTCAGGCCATTCTACTCCCACCGGCTGTATTCTGGATCTGTTTTATGTCATCTACACTATTGCTCACAACTGAGTTTTGTCTTCCTAAAAGTTGGTTGGGGTTTTGATGTTAGCAGGAATATACAGGCATTCATGCATTGGGCCTGACACTACAAAGTCATGTTCAAGTGGATCGGTGGTCTAGAGGTAACGCGCCTGCCTAGAGAGCGGAAAGTCCGGTCGGAAGTGTGTGGTGGTTTGATCCCCGTTTAGGTCCTAAACTTTTCCCCTCATCCATTAGATCATGAGTGGTCGCCTGGGTGCTAGTCTTTCGGATGAGACAAAAAAACCGAGGTCCCGTGTGTTACACATAATCATTTATTGCACGTGAAAGAGCCAGCGGCTACAAGAGAGTTGTCCCTGGCAAAATTCTGTAGAAAAAAAGCCAGTCTGGTAGGGAAACAAATACAGTTGCAGACAAGAAAAGAAAAAATATTATTGGGTGACGCTGCTCTTGTGGCGAAATGCACTCTCCGTGGAGAAAGCAGCCCGAATTTCACGCAGAGAAATCTGCCGTGACTTAAAAGTGGTATAAAAAACAAAACAAAAATAAACTGGTTTCGTCTTCCTGAAAGATGGCTAGAACTCTGATGCTTGCCAAAAATCTGCAGGCATTCATGCATCGGGCCCGACACTACATAGTCAAGTTGAAGGAAGAAACAGGGAGAGAGGAGTCGGAACAGTGTTACGTGTCTGGAGGAGACAGCTTGATGAAGACTCCAGCCTGGTTCCTTAGATCTTGAGGCCAGGCCAGCGTCAGAGCAGCTGAGAGAGTGGGCACTCCATGGACTGCAATCAGGGCAGAGGAGACGAGGATGAAAAAAATGTGTGTGTGAGGGGGGAGGGTGTGTGTGAGGGGAGGGGAGGGTGTGTGTGTGTGAGGGGGGAGGTGTGTGGTGAGGGGGAGGGTGTGTTGTGTGCGTGTGTGAGGGGGAAGGGTAAAAAAAACCACGGCAACAAGAGAGTTGTCCCTGGCAAAATTCTTAGAAAAAAGCCACTCTGATAGGGAAACAAATACAGCTGCAGAAAAAAAAAAAAAGGGTGAAAGGGTGGCGCAGCGCTAAGTGGCGACGCGTTCTCCCGCTCTCCCCGGGGAGAGCAGCCCGAATTTCACGGAGAGAAATCTGCCGTGACTTAAAGTGGTATGAAATAAAATCTGAGCGCTTTGATTTGTTGCTTTACAAGATTCAGCGCTATATAAATTCCATACATTATTATTATTATTATTAAGGGTGTGTGTGTGTGTGAGGGGAAGGTGTATGTGTGTGTGTAAGAGAGAGTGTGTGTGCATGTTTGTGTGTGTTTTGTGAGCGAGAGAGTGAGTGTTGTGTGTGTGTGAGAGAAGAGAGAGAGTGTGTGTGTGTGTGTTGTTTGTTGTGTGAGTATGTGTGTGTCTATGACTGTGTGTGTGACTAGAAGTCGTGTAAGCAATGGACAAAACAATCTAAATCATAAAAAAAACCCTAATCCTAACAGCTTGGCAAATGAAATGCATCCATCAAAGAAAAAAATATACACAGGGACTAGATGTAAAAAAAAAAAAAGCACACGAGTGCTTATTCCATTATCCTCGAAAACAACCCCCCCAAAACCCCCAAAAACAACCAACAACAACAACAACAACAACTAAGTAAGTAAAAATGACCGCCTTGGCATCACTGTAACGTAGAAGCCACATGCTGTGCACGCTTAATCCACAAGTGGACTGTTACGGAGAACCAGCTAATGCAATGATACCCAGAGGGCCGGCTCTCTAACGCAATCACCACGACTGGCAGAAGCGTTAATCGGCTGCTGCTGGTTCACCCTTGATGGATGAGTGTGGTACCTTCGTCCTGGAATCCCTCTGCATCAATAGAACAAGGAAATGATAGCTAGTAAACGTGCAAACAGAAAGAATCGAGATATGAGGGGAAAGACAAAAAAACGGAGGTAAGGAACGGAGATGCATATTTAAATGTTTTAAAAATTCTTTTCTTTTATGTCGAGGATAATGGAATAAGCTCTTATGTGTTTTTTTACATCTAGTCCCCGTGTGTTTGCGGTTTTGTAAATTGTCATCTATTCCCACCGGCACACAATGGCCTACTCTTACGAAAAGCGGAACAGGATTTTAACGTGCGCGCAAGATGTTCTGCGTGCGTTCGCACACGGGGCCTCGGTTTATAGTCTCATCCGAAGGATTTTTGGGGAGAGTGGAGTCTGCACTGATGTTTAACTCCAGGGGGAAATATCCCCTTGAACGGGAATCGAACCCGGGTTGTCAGATTGCGAGCGCAATGTTCTAACCACTAGGCTATCCCGCCCTCCCCCATAGAGAAGAAGAGGCAGAGGAGGGTTGAATCAAGATGGAAGGAGGGAGATTTTTTGAGAGGGGGAGACGCAAAGAGAAAGGAAAAAGGATGTGTTAGCAGTTATCGTGCTGTTCGTTGGAAATTGGTACTCTTTAGATTCGCTCGTGTTTTATTTTTTGTTTGAAATATCAGTGGTCGGAGCACTCGCGCCCGCACGGACTCTCTCTCTCTCTCTCTCTCTCTCTCTCTCTCTCTCTCTCTCCTCTCTCTCTCTCTCTCTCTCTCTCTCTCTCTCTCTCTCTCTCTCTCTCTCTCTCTCTCTTCACACACAAACACACACACACACACACACACACACACACACACACACATACACACACACACACACACACACGCACGCTCGCTCGCACGCACGCACGTACAGACAAACACACTCATTGTGCGTAGGTTTTTTTATGTTTAATTTATGTCAGCTTTTAATCAACTTTACAGAAGCAAGACTCGGCATTTAAAATAGTTTTTCCATGAAGTCGCAATGCGACTACCTTTAATGGGATGATTAAAGTGTTTTTGACTTTGACTTGACTTGACACACGCACGCACGCTCGCACGCGCGCGCACACATATACACACACTCATTGCGCGTGGACAAGGTATATTCAATTCATGTCAGCTTTTAATAAAAATTCAAGGAAACAAGACTCAGTATTTCAAATAGCTTTACTATGAAGTCGGAATGCGGCTACCCTGATGGTTGGCAAAAACTGTCTGCATACGCAAAAAATCTCACCATTGATGAACCTCGGGGCTGTAGCCAGGAAGCAAGTAGTTTTGATCTTTTCTGTTTTATGCTGTTGTTCCATATTTTATGTGTCTTTATATTTTTACAACATATCTTGTTGTTGTTGTTGTGCGTTCCCCAGCTTAACACTCTTGGGGTCGCCTAAAATGTGCACTACTCTGACTCACTCATCCCACCTGGGAATCACTGTGAGATTGAGATTGCACACTGAATGGGAGGGACGGGATAGCCTAGTGGTCAGAACATTGCGCTCGCAATCTGACGACCCGGGTTCGATTCCCGTTCAAGGGGGATATTTTCCCCTGGAGTTAACATCAGTGCAGACTCCAATCTCCCCAAAAGTCCTTCGGATGAGACTATAAACCGAGGTCCCGTGTGCGAACGCACGCAGAACATCTTGCGCATACGTTAAATCCTGTACCGCTTTTCTTAAGAGTAGGCCATTGTGTGCGGGTGGGAACAGATGACAGACTTTACAAATCCGCATACACACGGGGACTGGATGTAAAAAAGCACATAAGTGCTTATTCCATTATCTTCGATATAAAAGAATAAAACGAAAAAAAGAGAAAAAAATGAGGTTTGCGTTTATGACTATTTTTAAGTACCTCGCCATATAGGCAGCCATACTCCGACATCAGAGGATTTTTTCTCCTTTAAAGGAGAGTGCAGGTTGTTATGTTAAAAGCTTTTCATGGTATCTCAACACAACATTTTACAACACAAAAACATTTTAGTGTAGGCCTTGGCAATTAGCTGACATCAAATAACTGACACAGCTTTTGGCCTGGGCCAGTTCTACAACATTATTAACTGCATTGTTTTCAGTCAGTAGTTTATCAATGCACACACACACACACACACACACACACACACACACACACACACACACAACACACACACACACACACACACACACTGACACTGACACTGACACTGCTGGTGTGTGTGTGTGTGTGTTTCTTATTTAAGACGTTAAATTAAAGAAGAAACACACACACACACACACACACACACACACACACACACACACACACACACACACACACACACACACACACCAGCACTCATCTCTGTTTCTTCAAACCCCTCACCCCATTTTCTTTCCTTAATGCTTTGACGAATGGGAAATGGAGAGGAGAGAGTCGAGAGACAAGGCTGAAAAGCTTCGCAGCGAGAGTTAACATCCATATCCAGTGTGCTGGTGCAAACCAGATTAAGCTCTTCCTTTCTCTGTCTCTTGTCTGTATATCTGTCTGTCTGTCTGTTTGTCAGTCTGTCTGTCTGTCTGTCTGTCTCTTTCTCGTTCTCTCTCTCTTCCTCTCTCCCTCTCTCTCTCTCTCTCTCTGTCTCTATCTCTCTTGCTCTGTCTCTGTGTCAGGGGGACGGGATAGCCTAGTGGTTAGAGCATTGCACTCGCAATCTGACGACCCGGGTTCGATTCCCGTTCAAGGGGGATATTTTCCCCTGGAGTTAACATCAGTGCAGACTTCTCTCGCCCCCCCAAGTCCTTCGGAGGAGACTATAAACCGAGGCCCCGTGTGCGAACGCACGCAGAACATCTTGCGCACACGTTAAATCCTGTTGCGCTTTTCATAATACTCTTACGGCCATTGTGTGCCGGTGGGAACAGATGACAGAATTCACAAATCCGCATACACACGGGGACTAGATGTAAAAAAGCACATAAGTGCTTGTTCCTTTATCCTCGATATAAAATAATAATAATAATGATAATATATAAAATAATAATAATAATATGGACAGTTTACTGCCTGTTTACGTTCAGTGAAGACACCAGTGGTTTCGTGTCGAACTGATGAAAAAGTACCAATCAATTTTTTTGCTCTCGAGGTGTACCATGATTGCTGTAATGAAGCAGATATACTGCTAATCGTGTTCGGAATATTTCTTTCTGTGGTATTTTCAGACGGGCTTTTTGAATGAATGACAACAGAGTTCCGTGATAGGGAATCCTTATCAGGGTGATCATAAAAGCCATATATGCTCTACACCCCCCCCCGTTCCCCCCATTGCAGTGAATATACTGCCTACCCTATTGAATCAAACTGAGTTCTTTGTCTCTCTGTCTCTGTCTCTCTGTGTCTGTCTGTCTGTTTGCTTGCCTGTCTGTCTATCTGCCTGTCTGTCTATCTGCCTGCCTGCCTACCTGTCTGTCTGTCTGTCTCTCACTCTCTCTCTATGTCTCTCTCTCTCTCTCTCTCTCTCTTCTCTCTCTATATATATATATATATATATATATATATATATATGTCTGTCTCATTCTCTCTTTCTATCTTACTTTGTATCTTTCTTTCTTTGTGACTAGAAAGTCAAGTAAGCTATCGAAAAAAAAATAGACAAAAAAAAATCAACCACAAATGTCAGGCAACTGATATGCATCATCCAAAAAAAAAAAGAACTAGCCTATGAGGCAGCAACCACAAGCAACATAATCATTTGATCAGCCAGTAGGAACAGCAGCAGCAGCAGCAGCAGCAGCAGCAGCAGTAGTAGTAGTAGTTAGTAGCAGCAGCAGTAGTAGTAGTTAATAGTAGTAGTAGCTGTAGTAGTAGTAGTGTAGTAGTAGCGGTAGTAGTAGTAGTAGCAGCAGAAGCAGCAGCAGTAGTAGTAGTAGCAGCAGCAGCAGTAGTAGTAGTAGCATGAGCAGTAGGAGTAGGAGTGGTAGTAGTAGTAGTAGTAGCATCAGCAGCAATAGTAGTAGTAGCATGAGCAGCAGCAGTAGGAGTAGGAGTGGAAGTAGTAGTAGTATAGTAGTAGTAGTAGTAGTAGTAGCAGCAGCAATACTAGTAGCAGCAGCAGTAGTAGTAGCATGAGCAGCAGTAGTAGTAGCATGAGCAGCAGTAGTAGTAGCATGAGCAGCAGCAGCAGTAGTAGCATCCGCAGCAGCAGCAGCAGCAGCAGTAGTAGTAGTAGTAGTAGTATAGTAGTAGTAGTAGTAGTAGTAGTAGTAGTAGAAGCAGTAGTAGTAGTAGTAGTAGCAGTAGTAGAAGCAGTAGTAGTAGTAAGACCTTGAGTCTGCCGCTAATGCGAAAACAAAGGGGAGACAAAAGTGTGGAGAGAGCGCTGCTGGATAGCAGTTGATGGATGAGTGTGACACCGCCAACGGGGAATCTCACTGCATCACCAGCACATAACAACGGGTGTTAGCCGGCCAGCCAGAGACGAAGCCAACGTCGCCCAGAGAGAGAGACAGAGAGAGAGAGACAGAGAGAGACACAGAGACAGACAGAGAGAGACAGACAGAGACAGACAGAGACAGACAGACAGAACGGGATGGAGACAGAAAGAGACTGGCGGAGAAGGGTTATATGGAGCACAGAGGAAAGAGAAAGATAATGCATCAGCCAGTAGTAGGCTGCTGGTTGTTTAAATAAACTGTTTTTTCATTTTTTAGAATTGAAAGCTGTTTCAGTTCTGTCCTATTTTTGTTGTTGGTGGTGAAATTTTCATATTTCTAACCCATCGGTAGATTTTTTACAACAGTATTGCTTGCAGATGCTATTTTCCAATCTGCCTGCAGGACGCAATTTGGGAACAGGGATCGACATGTTTGACATTGTTTTCAGCCTGTGTATGAGTGCGTGTGCATGTTGAAACAGGATAAGCTTGTGGTCTATCTGCTTTGTATATTATTATGCAACGTATTTCATTGAGAGCGGTCACTTTTCTTCATATGTAAGCATAAAGCAACAAATTCATATAATTTTTTTTTGTTAGTAACTTAAATGGCTTGAATCCTGTACACAGCTGCACATTTTTGTTGTTGTTGCTTTTTGTTTGTTCCTCAGCTTGAGCTCCGAGGTTCACCAATGGTGAGATTTTGCCTATACGACTGTGGGTTTTGGGGGTGTTTTGGTTTTTTTTTTTATCCATCATTAAGATAGTCGAAGTGCTGCTTCTGGGATAGCTGCAAAGTGAGGATGTTTTTTAATTTTTTTTTTATATCACTGTCATTGTTGAAGAGCAAATCCACAAGCGTGTCTATGCAAAAATACCTAAGCATTTGGTTTTACATACAGGGTGTTCCAAGGAGTGACATCTTCGGTGTGTGTGTGTGTGTGTTTGTGTTGTGTGTGTGTGTGTGTGTGTGTGTGTGTGAGAGAGAGAGAGAGAGAGAGAGAGAGAGAGAGAGAGAGAGAGGAGAGAGAGAGAGAGAGAGAGAGACAGAGACAGACAGACAAACGAACAGACAGAGAAGGGGGTAATGATTATTATTGTGGCAATGTATACCACCTTTGGGTACATGCGTCCGTTATGCTTTTAGGGCTGGGAAAAGAGAGAAGGGGATTATAGGCAGGGATGGGGACCTTGCTTAGAGAGCAAATATGCATATCCGATATTCTCTTACAAACCGCATTAAGTACTCTCTAGGTGTTTTTTGTTTTGCTTTAGTTTATCATTGACTCTCAGTAACACTCTGTAGAGAACTGTCCTTTTGCTGATGAAAAAGGTTTTGAGTGAACAGACCCAGAAATCTGCTGACTTGGTTTTTTTTTTATACCATTGGTCAAAAAACAAATTGTAGACAGGTGTTCAACTGTCTGTATGTTTTACTCGATTGTCTGACTAAGTTAATATACATTTCAAACGGTCACACTGCATCGGTTAAGCAATTGTTCTTACTGTGCCCGAGAAAGTAAACTAAGCATCGGTGTGTTCATATTAGGTCGTCTTTATAATAATGTTATTATGCCTCGCGCACTGAAGCATATGTATTCTATATTAGGTACCAATAGTCCAACTAGTATGCTTACTGACATAACTATTACACTCATGTTTGTTTAAGAATGCGTGGACTGGTGGCTATATCTACTGACACATTACGCTCTTGTATCTTTCAGAATGCTTTGACGTCAGAAGGATAATGAAAGACCTACACGAAACGCAGCCTAGAGAGACGCCTCAACTCCATCCTGTCATCGCTGACGTCCCTGGCACGTGACTCTTCTGTCCTAGGATCATCGGGAAAAGAGCCTGTGATGACATGCTGCCTGTCACCCTTGGCATATGACGTGTGTGATCTCTGCCTTCACACTGAGACCTGAGAGCTTCACACTGCAGACTCACCATGCACAAACGCCTTCTCCCCTGAATCGTGCTAAAGTCACAAAGTGCTCGTCCACGAATATAAGGCCAAGTCAAACCTGAAATGATGTGCCTCTTCAGAGAACAGTTCAGGAGTATGTTCAAATATCTAACAAAAGAAGTGTTTAATTTTTTTGATACGGGCAGGGAAAATGTGAACAATTTTAAAGCTATTGTTCCAGTTTTTTAAGATACGATATTTTGGGGCCAGGTTTTAAAGCACATGTCACTCTTTCGCAGTTAATAAGAACCATAATTTCAATCTAGACAAAGACAGACAACTTTAAGCCGTGGAGTTGTGTACCTGTGCGTCGAGCGAAAGTTGTTGCTTAATATGTAAAGCAGGTTTTTGTACTGGAGGATTTAATAAGATCGTAATAGCCTCACCCATATACAAGATTTCTCCCTCACGTTTTTACCTGTTGGTTATCCCTCCATGCCCCCCTCCCCCACACCCCACCCCACCCAAACCCAACTATTTAAGCCAAGGTGTAGTTTTATTTGGATTCATGGTTTTTGCATCTTGCTGTCATTAATTTGCTGAGGATTTTGGGATTTTGTCACTTTTGTAAAGGGTTGTAAATGAAAGTTTTCAACACAAAACTTTGGCTAACGAAGATGAGAGAGAATAAGCTCTGACCAGTATGAAAAATAATGAGAGCGGAGGTGTTGATGTAAACACAGCAACTGCTGATAATCATGGCGTTGTGGCTATTATTATTACTTTTTTTTACATTTCTATTTCATTTTAAGAATACAAAGTGTTGCTTTTGGCCTTTTTTTTCGTTTTCAGTAGCATCCAGGACAACAAGTCATTTGTTTGCTAATTTTATTTTGTCTCTCTTTTTTCGCTGGTGTCTGATTTACTCGCCTATAATGATGACGTAAACAGCAGTGGATGACCGTGTTATCACAATGTTTGTTATTGGCGCTTTTCTTATCGCAGAATTCTTCTCCCCCACCCTCCTTTTTTAGGGGGGAGGGGGTTACTGATCCTCTCATCATTGCCAGTGTTGTTACAGTTATTTTATTATTGGCTGCTGTTATTTTCACTGCTGCTGTTTGTGTCGCTGAAGCAGTTATTTTTTTGGTTTTTGCTCATTGTGTAGCAACAGGGGACACTGAATAGGCACTGTATGAATCGTCGTCGTCATCATTATCATCATCATCATCGTCGTCGTCGTCGTCGTCATCGTCATTATCATCATTATTAACAACACAGAAACAATATACTATTATTTTCATTGTCATTGACGTCATTATTATTTATGATTATTGTTCTTGTCATTATTACCACCACCACCACCACCACCACCACCACCACCACCACCACCATCATCATCATCATCATCATCAACAACAACAACAAACAACAACAACAACCAACAACAATCAACAAAAAACAGTGTACTTTTCGTCTTTGTGTTTGTTGTTTATTGTTTAATGAGATGCTGATATATTTACTAATTATTTATTATTACTTATATCATCATCATCATCCTATCATCATCATTATTAGTATTTACTACCGATATTTGTCATACTATACCCATCAACTACCAAAGTCACATACACATAAAAACATAGAATTTCAGGGTGCAACCAACCGATATTGGACTTTACCAGCTAACCCCTGGTTTATCCAGGGCGAAGAAGCAGCACGTTTCAGCAAACCACTTCAAATATGCACAAGGTTTTCCTCCCTTTCTTCGCCCCTTTAATTAAACAACTGTCTCACGCTAACGACGGAACGCGGGAATCCACCGGAGCTTTCAGTCAGAAGGTTGATGTTTGAGTCCCTTCAGAACAGGAGTTTTTAGGGGTCCTGTCTGTGCCTCTTCTAACCCTGACAGGGTGTGCTGTGAAAGGGTGTGAAACTGGCACTAGACAGTCGGGGGGGCATCGTCTATTACTGTATCGACACGACTGAAACGGTGGTTCTCGGAGAACTGGACCATTCTGCTAGTGGTCACCACCACATCAGGTTTGGGATGATACATACCAGAAGTATCATAATAAAGTAAACAACGGTTCCCATTAACCTATGGGGTGCGTAGGGAGCCAGATGTCAGAGATCTCCCCGCTTCTATGATGTCAAGATCTCAGCTCTCTCCCAGGGGCCAGAATATTAAGAGAAGAGGGCGGGCGCCCATGTCCTCAATCTCTCGCTGCTGTACAACCCTCCCTGACAGAGAGGGCAGGTACCCATGTACAGTGGTGCACTGGGGGATTGTGCTGAAGGGCATCTGGTCTCGGACAGGGTGAATTTCCATCATAATCATATCAGCAATCATGGTATCTCCCGCAACAGAGAGCAGTGTCTCCTAGATTCAATGGCTCCAGTTGCTGCTCAGAAGAACGCGTGGGTGATCCGGGTTTGGTGTGTTCCACGTCTGTACATGCGGGGTGTTGTGTCAAACGCGGTTTTGACCTCCTGCAGATTCATGGGGATGGTCGTTTGGAGGGAGGGAACGTGAGGAGGGGGGCCATCATTCCCAGGTAGGCGTTCCCACCACCGAGTTCTGGCTCTGCCACTCTCTAAGCTTCATCAATCAGAAGGAGGCAGTGTCCCCTGTGTATAGTGATCTGAATAGACCAAACCAACTTGAACTCCACCAAACATGACCAAGGCAATGTTGTGGCAAACCACGCTTTGGACAGGTTCATTGTAAGCCATTTCCCTCGAAGAACACGACAGACCCAGGTCTGTTGGGGGAAGATCCGAAATGAGGTGGCGATGTTAAACAACTTCACTGATGCAGCTAGTGTTTTGGCAGCCAGAGGACAACGAATCAAAACGACCTGCACTTGATGCAGGGTCAATTCACAGTGGATTCAGAGGGGTTGCTTTTTTTTGTATTAAGATATAGATCCGCAATCAGAAAGACGCCAAAGTAAATGAATATTGGGGCGGCATGTGATTGATTGACAAGATATGCACTTACTTTCAATTTTCTTGTCTCTCGTTCAATTCTTCAATCTAATTCTTTCTTCCATCCCTTCATCATTTTTCGTTCGTGTTCGTTGCGTACCTCCCCCCACCCCCCCCACGCGTCGTCCTCCCCCCCCCACTCCCCCCCCCCCCCCCACCCCCCCCCCCCCCCCCCCCCCCTCCCCTCCTCCCCCACCCCCCCCCCACCCCCCCCCCCCCCCCCCCATCCCCTCTCATCCCCCCCCGCCCCCCCCCCCCCCCCCCCCCCCCCCCCCCCCCCCCCCCCCCCCCCCCCCCCACCCTCCCCCCCCCCCCCCCCCCCCCTCCCACACCCCCCCCCCCCCCCCACCCCCACCCTCGTTAATTCTTGTTTTTTCTTTTGGTTTACCTCCCTTCCCCCTCCCTTATTTTTTCTTTTCCCTTTCTTTTTTCTTTTTTATTTTTTACCTTGCCATCCCCATCTACCCCCCCTTCTCCTTTTAGATCTTATCATTGTTCAGCTGCTTTAATTTATTCCATTTTCTTTGCTTTCTGCTATCTGACATCAAACAAAAACTCTTTCCTTTCTTTTCCTTTTCTTGGTGTATCTTCTTCTCTGTATAAGAAGGGACATCAATGTGCAGTGGACTTTTACGATTGTGTTGGGTTTTTTTGGGTGGGGTTTTTTGCTATTTAAAATCAGTGTGATAATATTGGGTGTGGTGTTGGCCCTTTTTTGTACTGTTTCAAAAAGTGACCGGTAGTGTGGCTGTGTTCCCGTCCTTTTTACCTCCTTTTTCTGATTGCAGTGATGAGTAGTAAATACTTTGATGGACTACGTGAGTGAAACGTATTTTTGTTCGCTATCCTCTTTCTTGCAACCCATGCCATGCATATATTTCAACCCTTTATTGTATTCCATTTATTGATTTTTCCCCTTTGGAATTTCTTTGGTTCTTTTTTGAAATGATTCACGCGAGTTGTATGCTGTACCATAAGTACGTGGTGCGCGCGCCGCCGCCGTGTGTGTGTGGTTTGATGCGTGTGTGTTTGTGTGTGTTGTTGTGTGTGTCTTGTGCGCTTGGATATTATGCAGTTTTGTGACTGCTTCTTTTGGGGTTTGTCTTGAAACAAAAGACAACGTGTACATAATTCCTACTGTTATTACATTGCACAACACATTTGATCTTTTGTGTAGTGTTGACGAATAATACACAGGACACTGTACAAGTATTTTTTTCTTCTTCGGAATGTCAACTGGTTTTTATCTTGGTAGATGTGGGTGATTAATACTTGTTGTTGTTTTTTCTCATACTTGTAACGGGGGAAAGAAAGTTGGCGCTAACAACATTTTTTTTTTCTGTTATGGACGTTACTGCTACTGCCTTCTCTGGGAAAACCACTATATCTATCTATGTGTCACTCTTTTCCCGCCCTCTCTGCTTCTCCGTTATTAAATTCTCTCTCTCTCTCTCTCTCTCTTCTCTCTCTCTCTCTCTCTCTCTTCTCTCTCTCTCTCTCTCTCTCTCTCTCTCTCTCCCCCTTCTCTCTCCCTTCTTTCTCTTCTATTTCTTTCGTGTTTCTGTTTCTATCCCTTTTAGTCTCTGTCTCTCTCCCCCTCTCATATCAAAAGCTCTTTCCCTATTAAGAACATGACTCTGCTAATATCAGTGTGTAAGTAGGTAAAGTCATACCCCGCAGCAGAATTTTATGGTTACTTTAATCATCTACTGGCTCAAAACCTACTCAAATAACTGATGGTGAAACAAGGGCATGCAAATGCACACAAACACACACTCACACACGGGGACTGGATGTAAAAAAAGACCATAAGTGCTTATTCCATTATCCTTGATGTAAAAGAAGAAAATAAAAAATAAAGCATCATACCACAAACCATACACACAACACACACACAACACACACACCACACACAAACACACACACACACACAACACACACACCCACACACACACACAACGGGAATGGATGACAAAGTTTACAAAACGGCAGACTCAGGGGACTTGATTTTTAAAAAAATAAGATTCGCACCATGAGTGTTTATAATTTTCCTCGAAATAAAAAGATATCAATAATAAGAAAGAATGAATAAATACACACTACGCGCATTTACAACACTGACCCCCTCCTCTTCCAGTAACACACACACACTACAACACGACACACCACACCAGGACACACACCACACACACACCACCACACAAACACCCCGTCTTAAAATCTACTTTAAACTGTGAAATAGACGTTAAACTGAAGAAGATTCAACACACACCACCTACTTCACTCACAACCACACCACACACTATCACACAATCAAACACACACACACCACTACACACACACACCACACTACACTCATCACACACCCATCATGTCTTCATGAAATCATGTCTGGCAAAAATAGGTTTAGTGACGTATCTTTCTGGCTGTATACTTTGTTTGTACACTTTTATACTTATTTTCATTTAGTCTCTTTTTTTTCTTTCTTTTTTAGGAAAATGTTTCTCTCTGTGTCACTTTGTTTTAATCACCTTGGTGTGGTTTAGTGTCTTACATACTACCTGATACAACAAACGTCATCTTCAATTATGCATTCGCATCTGATCGGCGGCACTTGTATTCTGTATTCTCTTTGCAAACTATTTCATTCCTTGTCTCGCTTGTGTGTGTTGGTTTTTTTTTTTTTAAAGGGTTTGGTTGCTTTTGGTATTGCAGCCCCAGACTTGTACATGCTGACTTGATTTTTGTACATTTTTTCTCTTACTTTCTAGGTTGCAGTATGTCCATAGTGTTAGTCATTGGCCTTTTTTTTTTTGCTGATGGGGATGCAGCTTGCACCTTGGTATGTGTTTTTGTTTTTTCTTTTTCTCTTGTCTATGTCTGGGGTGCTTCAGTTTTGTAGTCTTCAGTTGGTAGTTTGGCCTCTCTTTAGGTATCAGCAGCACATTGGTTTTCTGGTCGTTTTTTCTTGGGTGTGCTGTATTTAGTTTATGGCACCTTTTTGTGATAGTATTATTTAAGACCAGGTTTACTTCTTAAAAGTTGAGTTTAAAGAGTGTTTGTTTATTTGTCAGGATTGTTAGGGATAGGTTTTAGTAGGATTTGCACAAAATTTTTCTCCAGTGTAAGTGAATGGTATTCTTGATGGGTCTCTGAAAGGAATGGAGATATACAAATTTATCTCGTTATTTAGATAAGATCGAGCACGCATTACTATACTCAGCTCGGGGCTCAGCCCCACTGAAACAGCCGGCCTTCAGCTCCCCCTTAGCAGCATTCATTCACAATTCCGTCCATTAGTCACTTATTATCTTCTTCATCATGTTCTGTAGTCACCATTAAGTCTTTATCAGTCTGCTTTTGTTTTTAGGCAGCTATTCTTTTCAGTAGTACTCTTCTTCATCCATCACGCGCTCCGATATTCACAATTGCATAACCATTTTTATTACCACCTCATCACCTATCCAGCCAATCATCACCATATCATCTCCATCATCATTTTTCTACTTCTTTTTTTCTTTATTAGTCTTCTTTCTTCTTCTATACCATCCTTTCTTCCCTCTTCCTCATCCTTCTCCCCCTCTCCCTCCCCTCCTCCTACCTTTTCTTCCTCTTTTCACCTATTCCACTTCTTTATTTCTTCTTTTCTTCTCTCTTCTTCTATTCCTCCTCTCCCTCTCATCCTCCTCCGCGCCCTCTATCTCTTCCCCTTTCACTCCCCACCTCTTCCCTTTTCTTACTTCATATTCTTCTTCTTCCTTCTTCTTCATTCTTCTTCTTGTCTTCTTCTTCTTTTCTTCTGTGTTTGTTATGCACTGTAAATTTATCACGAGATGTTTTGAGATGCGGCAGATCTTTCATTATGATTGAAAAAAGAATTAAACCACCCAAAGCAAACCTCTTATTGCACCTGGGAGGTAAACAAGATTCAAAAGATATTGTATGTTTGCCTGTTAAATAGTGTGTAACAGTTCCAGATAAATGATTTGTTTTGGGCTGGGTCTCGATGGGTCGATAGTTAGAACATTTTTTTTTTTTAAAAGTTTCTAGCTAGGAGGAGGAGATAGAGAGGGGGGAACATAGGGTCCGGGGGAAAGTGATGGGGAGACAAAAGCTAATGGCGTGTCATGCACTGGCGGTGTGTGGTGGATGAATTAGAGAAGGTATTTACTTAGGTAGTTTGTGGGGTACTGTGTAGTATGTGGTGTGTATGTGTTGATTTTGCTGTGTACGGGATCGCATAGACATTGTATTGGGTTGGTTTTTTTTAAAACAGGTTTATTCCAATATTCTTTGAAGGGATGCCCCACGGTTCGTTCAGACTCGGGAAGATAGATAGATTGATAGATAGATAAGATAGATAGGAAATAGATAGTTAGATAGGATAGATTGATATAGATAGATAGATAGATAGATCGATAGATAGATAGATTACAACATAAGCAAACATAACAATACAGCAGAGGATAGGCATCAAGGACAGGCTTGATTTAAGCCCCACACACACGAGGAGTTAAATCTGATGTTATTGCAGGAAAGTCTACTTTACTATCAAACAAAACAATAGTATTGTGTTGCATTGTTGTTATTATGTTGCCAGTGTTATAGAGCATTGTTTTGTATTGCACTTTAGTTCAAAATATTTGTTTGTAATGCAAAGGACTCGTTTAGAGTCTTCTCTCTACTCTCCTTCTCTCGCTCTCTCTCGCTCTTCTGCTCTCTATCTCTTTCTTCTCTCTATCCTTCACTCTCTATCTCTCCTCTCTTACACCTTCGTTCTCTCTCCTCTTCTTCTGCTTCTTTTCGGCTTCTTCTCTTTTCTTCCCTCTCCTCATCTCCTCCCCCCCATCTCTCTCCCACTTTTCTCTATCCCCCCATCTCTTCCCTGCTCTCTCATGATATAAATTTCTCGTAACTCAAACAAAAACAAATCAAGATCATCAAGAAAA
>CM054146.1:29958555-29986055 GCA_028751875.1 Rapana venosa
GGGGCGAGGTGGGTGGTGGGTGGGGGGGGGGGGGAGGGGCGGGGGGGGGGGGGTAGTGGCGGGTGGGGGGTGGGGGCGGGGGGGGGTGGGGGGTGGGGGGGGGGGGTGGGAGGGGGTGTTGTGGGGGGGGGGGGGGCGGGCCGGGTGGAGGAGGGGTAGGGGGGGGGGGTAGGCGGGGGGGGTGGTAGGTGGGGGGTGGGGGGGGGGGGGGGTGGGGTGGGGGGGGGGGGGGGGGGGGGGGGTGTGGGGGTGGGGTGGCAGCGGGGGAGTGGGGGGGGGGGGGGGGGGGGGGATGTTTAGGGGGGGGGGGGGGGGGGGGGGGCGGTGGGGGGGGACGGGGCGGGTAGGGTGGTGGGGGTGAGGGGGGTGTGGGGGGGGTGGGGGGGGCGGGGGGGGGGGGGTAGGGGGGGTGGGGTGGGGGGGGTGGGCGGGGAAGGGGGGGTTGGGGGAGGGGGGGCGGGGGGGGGGGTGGGGGGGAGGGGGGGGGGGGGGGGTGAGGGAGAGGGACGGGGGGAGGGGGGGGGGGGGGGGGGTGGGGGGGGAAGGGGGGGCGGGGGGGTGGGGGTGGGGGGGGGGGGGGGGAGGGGGGGGGGGTGGGGTGGGGGGGGGGGGGGGGGTCGGGGGGGGGGGGGGGTGGGCGGCGGGTGGGGGGGGGGGTAGGGCGTGGGGGGGGGGGGGAGGTCGGGGATGGGGGGGGTGGGGGAGGGAGGGTGGTAGGGGGTGTGGGGGGGGTGTGGAGGGGGCGGGTCGTGGGGGGTGGGGTAAGAAGTGGGGGTGGGGGGGAGAGGGGGGGATGGGAGTAGGGTAGGGGGGTTGGGGGTCGGGGGGGGGGGGGGGGGGGGGGGGGGGTGGGGGTGGGGGAGGGAGGGGGTATGGTGGGGGGGGGGGTGAGGGGGGGTGCGGGGGGATGGGGGGGGATCGGTGGGGGTGGGGGGAGGGGTTGGTGGGGGGGGTGGGTTAGAGATTAAGAGAAGAGAATAATGAAGAGTTAATAGAAGGGGGGGGGGTGGGGGGGGGGGGGGGGGGGGGGGTTTAGGTGGGGGGGGGGGGATGGGGGGGGGGGGGTTAGTGGGTGGGTGGGAGGTGTGGAGGGGTGGGGGGTGTGGGCGGCGGGGGGGGGGGTGGGGTGGGGGGGCGGTGGGGGTGGGGAGGGGGGAGGGGGTGTGGGGGGGGGTTGTGGGGGGGCGGTGGTGAGGGGGTTAGGTGGTAGGGGGGGGGGGGGGAGGGGGTCGGGGGTGCGGTGTGGGGGGGAGTGGCGGGGGGGGGGGAGATGGGGCAGGGGGAGAGGGGGGGGTTAGGGGGGGGGGGGGGGGGGTGGGGGGGGGGGAGGTGGGTGGAGGTGGGGGGGGGGGGGGGGGGGGCGGGGGGGGGGGGGGGGGGGGGGGGGGGGGGGTGGGGGGCGGAGGGGGGGGAGGGGGGGGGGGGTGGGGGGGGGGGGGGGGGCGGGGGGGGGGGGAGGGGGGGGGTGTGGGGTGGGGTTGGGGGGGGGGGGGGGGGGGGGGAGGTCGGGGGGGGGGGGGTGGTGGGTGGGGTGGGGGGTGGGGGGGGGAGAGGTGGGGGGGGGGGGAGGTGGGGGGGGGGGGGGGGAGGGGGGTGGGGGGTGGGGAGAGGGGGGGGCGGGTGCCGGTAGGGGGAACGAGGTGGGGGGGGGGGGGGGGGGGGGGGCGGAGGGGGTGGGGGGGGGGGCGGGGGGGGGCGGGGGTGGTGGGGGGGGGCGGGGGATGTTGGGGGGGGGGGGGGGGGTGCGGCGGGGGGGGGGGTGAGTGAGGGGGGGAGGGGGGTGGGGGGGATGGGGTGTGGGGGGGGGGGGGGGGGGGGAGGGGAGGGGGGGGTGGGGGGCGGGGGGGGGGGGGGTGGGGGGGCGGGGGGGGGGGGGGGGGAGGGGGGGGGGGGGGGGGGTGGGGGTGGGGTGGGGGGGGGGGGGGGGTGGGGTGTGGGGGGACGGGCGGGGGGGGGAGGAGGTGTGGGGGGGGGGGGGGGGATAGGGGGGGGGGGGGGGGGGGGAGGGGAGGGGTGGGGGGGGGGGGGGGGGGGGGTGTGGGGGGGGGGGGGGGGCTGGGGGGGGAGGGGGGAGAGGGAGGAAGATGTTAGAGAGATTTTTTTCTTTTGTACCGTTATTTTATTCCCAAATAAATATCTTTGATCTATTGTCTTGTCTCTCCGTTTTCCTTTCCGATCAGAATCACTTCAAGTTGTTTTTCCAACCACTTTTTGCATAGATGATAGAATTCGATAATACACCATAACTGGAAGAAGCCCTTCTTCTGTGTATGTGATAGTGTGTGACTTATTCATGTGTGTGGGGGGTGGGGGGGGGGGGGGCTTGGTATGGGTGTGTGTGTGTGTGAGATGTATGTGTGGATTTAAACGTGCGCACACCAGGGGCATGTAAACTCTCAAACTCGAGCTAATTATATGAAACAATATAAACATTGTAACAAAATCTAGTTCAATGCAGTGAAAATCAACAAAATTTTAAAAACCCACTGCAAATGTAAGGGGCTTTTTCGATATAGATCCCCAAAAACACCCAAAACCAACTGGAAAAAAAAAAACACACAACAACAATCCGATTCTATGCTTCCTCGCATTTCACCCCCACCCCAATATTTTCACTATTCTGAAAATGGAAATTTATTTTTTCTAAAAGAGAAAATAATACTCCCCTCCCCGAACCCCCCCCCCTAAAAACAAAACCAACAACAAAATAACAAAACAACAAAACAAACCAACAAAAAAAACAACCAACCCAAACACACACAAAACTAAACCGACATAATACCTCAGGAATGGATAAATGTTAAAATAATTGACACGTATCAAAATGAAATTGATGAAAGTTGGACATGCCAAATTTCTACTTACCCACGCCACATTGCTCTAAAATACACAACGTGTTATAAATGTCCAGTGATCTTCTTAAGGAGTCAATGAGAGAAGTCAAGTAAAGTGAAGCTGAGGTGAGACATCTCGTACAACTCCGTTTATTGCGCGAGGACTCTTCACCGATTTACTTTTCAATATGGCGGCGGGAATTACCGTCATGTTTTTTTCCTTTTCTCTCTCAGAAAAGTGGTATCCTGTTTGTTCTCAAAGTGGAAAAACTGCGTCGTCACAAAGATTTGATATTGCTTTATGCTTATATGTATGCATAATAAAGTGAGGAAGGAAATACATGTCCTGTGTCCTTAAGGAGGTGATATAAGACCCTTCGCTCTTATTTGTAGAATGCGTAGGCCAAATTATTTGCCGTTGACTATGGATGCTGTGAACTGATCCCTTATCTATGAACAGATCCCTATGAGCAGACCCACAATGGACAGATCCCTATGGACAGATCCGCTTCTGAACAGATCATATTAACAAGACCCATTGAACCAGACACCTAAGAACAGATTCCTAAGAACATTTCTGATATCTAATTTCTGATATCACTATTTAGTGGAAGGACGTTAAACTGAAGAACTGCTAAGAACAGACTTATGAACATACCTGCTATGAACAGACCTAAACAGATTCCCTATGAAACATACATAGTATGAACAGATCCATATGAAATTACCTCCCTTTTAAAGAGATCACTAGAACAGGTCCTTTTGAACAGACCCTTATGAACAGATCTTTGAACAGATCCCCTATAATACAGATCCCTATAACAGTCACTATAAAACAGGTACCCCTATGAAAAGACCCTATAAACAGACCAATTATGAACAGATCCTCTGTGAAAGACCCCTATAAACAGACCCTATAAAAACCGACCCCTATGAACAGATCCCCTATAAAACAGACCCATATGAACAGATCCCTTGAACAGACCCTATAAAACAGACCCCCTTTGACAGTATACCCCTTATGAACTGGGGACCCTATAAAACAGATCTCCCCTGTGAACAGCATTCCTCTGTGAACAGACCCCTTTTAAACTGACCCTAATAAACTGACCCTATAAACGACTATAGGGGTCTGTACAGTACCCCCCTATGACAAAAAACGACCTGATGAAATGACCCCTTATAAACAGACCCCCTAAAACATACCCTATAAACATACCCCTTATATACAGACCCCCTTAAACACCGTTATAAACAGTCCCCTATAAACCGACCCCTATAAAACAGATCCCTGATGTTACATCCTCACGAACTGACCCCTTTTAAACAGACTCCCTATGAACAGAATCCATTATGAACGGACCGCCTATGAGCATACCCTCCCCCCCCCACCTAACGAACAGATCCAATGAACACACACTATGAACAGGACCCTCTAAACAAATCCTTTTGGAGCCGACTCTCTCAGGAACAGATCCGGTCAATCGTGCAAAATCGGAAATCAGGAGAGAGAGGAGAGGAGAGATGGGCCCCTAACAGGTGTTGCTTGCGCAGGTTAAAATGCAGGGAAGCTTCGAAAGGAGCCATCGGGAAGATAGTGTACAGAGATGTGACTCGACACCACCCCCTTCCACCTCACCTCCCGTCCTCCACACTAGTCCAAAAATCTGCGAAAAAAGAGGCTTTATGACCCGAAATGTGGGAATTCATACATTATAGCATGTATCGGCTTTTTGGTTACAGGCAAATGGATTACAGCGTTGTGTCAATTCATTCTGTGGGCAATTGATGTTTGTGTCCTTCGGGTGAGGCTGTAAACGATGGTCCCGGATCGTGTGCGAACGCACGCAGAACAGAACAATCTGCGCACAAGGTTAAAACCCGTTCCACTTTTCTGTAGAGTTGGCCATTGTGTGCGGTGGGAACGGATGACAAAATTTACAAAACTGTATACACACGAGGACTGTAATTTTTATATATAAAAAAGCACGTGAGTGCTTATTGCATTGTCCTCGAAATGAAAGAATAAATAAATAGATGAATAAATACAAATAAATAAGTAAATGAATAAAAGTCTTCCAAATTAGTCAAAACTGCTAAAAAAAAAAAGGCTTTATGACCCGAAAGTGGACGTCATACATTATAAGAAATGACTGGAGTTACATATGAGTGGGTTACAGCGTTTGACATTTATTCTGGGGCCTACGAGAGTCTGAAGGGTTCAAATCTTGGCAACGTCGTTGATTGAATTTGTAGGAACGGAGGAGGAGGGTGATTATTAAATTTCTCCTTGGTCAGTTTAATTCAATACACACTTGCTAGCGCCTTCATTTCCTTTTGTGTTTACACACTTTACGTAGGTCAATTTTCACGTGTAAAGATCCTGTAATTCATGCCAATATTCGATGGGTTACAGAACACGACATACCAGAATTGCATCTTGTTCTCGAGCGGGGGTGGGCTTCCGCAGGTTAACTTGCCCAAGAGATGAGACATGGCCTTGACAACAGTCAGTACGGTGCTTTTTAGGACTCCGCCGGGGAAAGTGATAGAGAGAGGACAAAACATGATGTTATCCCTGTGCTACGCATGTCAATGATAAAAGCAAAGCACATTTTCATGGTATGGGGTAAAATAAATTTTAAAGTAAAATATAAGTGAATTTTTTTTTCCGTGTGTTTGCATGATTTCATGACTTTTTGTACCCACTAAAATTTAAACACAACACACCATATATGCACGCATGCATGCACGCAAGCGCGGCACGCATTGCACAGCACGCAGTGCAGCACGTGCACTCGCATGCGCACGCACACACACACAAATTATGGGAGATACAAAATGGTCCAAGAATTCTATACAAACAATTACAAAAGAAATTAAGAAATCAGCTTTATTCCATTCATTGAAAAGGGGGCACGGAATAGCCTGGGTGGTTAGATTGATGTATTAGGATCTGCTGACCCGGGTTTTTCGATTCTCGTTCAAGATTTTCCTCTGAATGTTAACATTGTGCGACTCTATCTCCAAAGTCCTTGGCTGAATCTATAACACCATGGGCCTGTTGCGACAAACGCAGTACATCTTGCGCGCCGTTAAAACCCGTGTTTGATCGTTCCGCTTTTCGGAAGAGTAGGCTTTGTGTGCGGTGGAACGGATGACCAAACTTTGCAAAACTTGCTTATACACGAGGACTGGATGTATAAACAGCACATCGAGTGTTAATCCATTATCCTTGGAAATAAGACAATAAATAAATAAATATAAACACACACCATACCACACATTACACATTGCACAATACTCAGAAATGAGTGAGGAGAAGGGGAGAGAGATGGAGGAGGAGGATGGCATGTGAGAGACGAGTGAAAAGGGTGAGAGAAGAGAGGAGAGAGACGAGGAGGGGAGAGGAGCAAGACGAGTAGGAGGAGACGAGAATGGATGAGAGGGGAGAGAGGAGAGGAGGAGTGGTGAGAGAAAGAGAGAGTTAGGAGGAGGAGATGAGAGGGATTGGAGAGATGAGTGTAGAAGGAGGTGAGGTGAGAGAGAAGTGTGGTGAGGGAGAAGGAGGTGGGAGAAGGGGAGTGAGAGGGGAGAGACGGGTTGAAGGAGGAGAGGGGAGAGAGGCGTGTGGAGTGAGTGAAGATGGGGGAGGAGAGGTTGAGTGGGAGACGAGAGAGGGGTGGGGGTGGCAGGGTGAGTGGAGAGGTGTGATGGGGAGGGGTGGGGAGGGGGAGTGGAGGAGTGATAGTGAGGTGAGGGAGAGGTGGGTGGAGGGATGGATGGAGCTGGGTGAGTGGGGAGAGGAGGGAGGAGGGTGGAGAGAGGGGTGGGAGGAGAGGGGGAGGGAGATGGGGAGTGGGGGAGAGGAGAGGGAGAGAGTGGAAGGAGGAGGAGGAGGCGTCATCATCGAAGAGAGAGGTGACTGAATGGAGAGAGACGAGGGGTAGGGGACGGAGAGGAGAGAGAAGAGAGATTCGGTTGTGAGAGAGAGAGGAGAGAGAGAGAGTTAGAGTGAGAGTTGAGTAGTGAGAGTGAGAGAGAGAGAGAGAGCGAGAGAATGAGCGAAGAGCAGAAGAAAAAGAAGAAAACAAAGGTTAAGTTGAAATTGTCAGGAAACGATGGAAATGAAAACATATGAAAAGGATTGAAAACATAACCCCCTCCCCTCCCCCCTAAAACCCCCAACAAAAAACAAACGAGAACACGGAAAATGTTAAAGAAAAACACGTAACAAAAGAAGCTTTTAAGCCATAAGCAACATTAATCCGAAAATGTAAACTCTCTCTCTCTCCACCTCTCTCTCTCTCTCTCTCCCCTCTCTCTCTCTCTCTCTCTCTCTCTCTCTCTCTCTCTCTCTCTCTCTCCACCCCTCTCTCTCTCTCCACCCCTCTCTCTCTCGGGAGGGGTAAGGGAAGGTGCATACATACATACATACATACATACATACATACTACAACATACACACAACCTACTACATACATACATACATACATACATACATACATACATACATACATACACTACATACATACATACATACATACACAACTACATACATACATACATACATACATACATACATATGCATACATACATACATACATACATGCATGCCATACATAACATACATACATACATACATACATGCATGCATACATACATACATACAATACATACATACATACATACATACATTACATACATACATCATACATAGCATGCATGCATGCTGCAGCAGCATGCATGCATACATGCATGCATACATACATACATACATACATACATACATACATACATACATACATACATACATACAGGGGACCGACTCCACTTCCCCCAAAAGTCCCTTGGAGAGAGCATGAACCAAAATCTCATGTGCGAACGCACGCAGATCATCTTACGCACACGTTACGACCTGTTCCATTTTTCGGAAGAGTAGGTTACTGTGTACCGGTGGGAACAGATGACAAAAATTGACAAAACTGGATACACACAGGGACTGGATGTAAAAAAGCACAGGAACGCTTTTTCCATTATCAAGAAAAGAAAGAATGAAGAAATAAAATAAACTGTCGTGAACAGAGAGACAGACATGCAGACATGAGCAGACAGAGACAAGGTAAAGGTAAAGGATGTCCCATAACCTATGTGGTGGTAGGGGAGTGAGGCATCAGAGACCTCAACTTCTCCAGGGGCCAGCATATTGAGGGCGGCACCCATCTCCTCTCCCTCGCTGCTTTACCTTCCACTGAACCTAAAGAGGGCAGGTACCCATTTACAGCTGGGTGAACTGGGGGACTGTACTGAAGCCAAGGCGCGAAAACGGTCACCTATCCAACTGGTAACCAGGCTCGATGCTGCTTAACTTGGCTGGGGGGAAAGCGAGTGCTCCGACCACTGAGCTATCCCGTCCCCATAGACATGGTTAATTATTGTAACATACAGCAGAAGAGAGAGGAGAGAGAGAGAGAGAGAGAGAGAGAGAGGAGGGGGGGGGGGGAGAGAGAGAGAGAGAGAGAGAGAGAGAGAGAGAGGAGAGGGGGGGGGGGGGGAGAGAGAGAGGGAGGAGAGAGAGAGAGAGGGAGAGAGAGAGAGGAGAGAGAGAGAGAGAGAGAGAGAGAGAGAGAGAGAGAGAGAGAACACTGAACACTGAACACTGAACACTGAAAAGGTTTTATTGTACTTCGGCCTTGGGCCACTATACAAAACATGTTTGGGGAAGGGGGGAGGAAGACAGCAGAAAACATTTATATCCATTTCCCATTTTCAATTCTGCAAGCATACAGGATTACTCCCAATATCTTCTAGTCATCATCATTCCCATCATCATCTTTAGCATTTACATAATCACCACCATCAGCATCTTCATTACCTATAGCAGCAGCTGCAGCCAGTATATCAACATAACCATCATTACTTTCATCTTCTACATCATCATTATCAACATCATCATCTTCATCATCTACGCTATCACCATCTTCTACAACTGTATAGTCATTTTCGTCACGATTATCATCTTCAATCTCTGCATCATGGTCATAATCATCATCTTCATCATCGTTTCCATTGTTATCTTCAATATATACATCATTGTCATCATCTTCATCTTTGACATCTCCATCATAGTTACCGCCACCACTATCACCTTCAACAACCACGCCATCGTTGCCATCACCACCATCGTCACCCTCAGCATCTCTAACACCCCTTCAACTTTTCCATCATCATCCCCATCCTCTCCAAAACATCTACATCATAATCGTCCTTCAAAAAAAAATAGATAAAAAATAAAAGAAAAAAAACTTTTTTTCATTTTCATTTTTTCACACAGCACACACACACCACACACACAACAACACACACACACCCACCACACACCCAACACACACAACACACACACACACACACACACCCCTACACACACACATTTGTCTTCCCCATCTGTAAACACACCTTTTAAAATCAATACATCAACACAACCCATAAATACTACAAATGTCACCTATAACCCTTACCTCTATTTCACCATCTTCAACATCATATCTCATTACTATAACAAATTACCTAAATCATCATCAACATTTTGACATTATCACAAAATCCCATCATCGTCGACCACCCTCAATCTCGCTCATCCCTCAGAGAGAGAAATTTGAAGCGAAAATTTAATGGGGACTTCGGGCCCAGTCTACAATATAACCACTGGGGGAAAAAGGGTATAGTTTATACAGGAAAATGTTGTAAATTTCAAAAAAAAAAAACGATCCAAAATTAGAAAAAAAAAATTGGTTTGAAACATTGAAACCAAAAATTTTACATTGAAAAGGAACGCAACATAAAGCTGTGCTTGACCCAGGATGTAAATTCAAGACATCTCGAGTGCACTTTCCAAAGGAAAAAATAATAATCAATCAGCCAAGCTCACAAACAACCTAAATATCATATGTTAAATTTATATAATACATCTCTTTCTTCTGTTAACTGAGTGGAAGACATATCGGGAGATACTGTGCATCTGGTGAATATTTGACATTTGCGGCAGCTTATGGACGGGAACTTTAGTTAAATTACCCAACAATTTAATTCTAAGATCCGAATACATGGGACAATCAAAGAGAAAATGCTGTTCGTCTTCGGTGACTGACACACAAAAAGGACAGTTTTTGTTTTGCAGAGAATCGCTGTAACGATGCACATTTGCATTTAGTGGCAGGACATTAAATCTTATTTGAGACACAGCAACCCTAAAGCAGTAGGTATCAATATCATTAATGTATTTTTCTCTTTCAAAAATTGTTTTAAATGATCTATAGTCATTATATCTATTGCGATCTGAGAGAGAGAGAGAGAGAGAGAGAGAGAGAGGAGAGAGAGAGAGAGAGAGAGAGAGAGAGAGAGAGAGAGAGAGAGAGAGGAGAGAGAGAGGCCAAAGGTCATGTGGTGGGCCAGCAACTGATCATGGTTTTCATCCAATAATCATATGTCAGTCTTCGGGGACTCGACTCTGCACTGTGTAGATATCTATCTGTATGGCCGAACCTAAAGGGTCTGTTATAATCTGGTATAGTCTTGATCAGGACCCTCTGTGTGTGTGTGTGTGTGTGTGCGCGCGTGTGTGTGTTTGTGTTTGTGTGCGCGCGTGCGTGTGTGTGTGTGTGAGGGAGGGAGGGAGGGAGAGAGAGAGAGAGAGAGAGAGAGAGAGAGAGAGAGAGAGAGAGAGAGAGAGGAGAGAGAGAGAGAGAGAGAGGGCAGGGGGGAGTGGAGAGAAGATGTGATGGGAAAAAGGTGGAGTGTGTGTGTGCAAGTGTGTGTGTGTGTGTGTGTGTGTTGCTGTGTGTGTGTGTGTGTGTGGTGTGTGTGTGTGTGTGTGGGTGGTGTGTTGTGTGCATGTGTGTGTAATGTTTTGCGTTGTGCGACGCGCGTTGCCGTGCGTGTTGATATGTTGTGTCATGTGTGTGCCGTGCGGGTTGCGTGCGTGCGTGCGTGTGTTTGTGTTTCTTTTTAAAAATCCCATTTCATTGTGGAATAATATGTCGAAGTGATGGGGGTAGTTCTAACTTCCACCCCTTGAAAAGCGAGTGCAAAAACACACCACCCTGTGTTACTACCAACAGCGCACACATCCAGCATCACTCAGTCAAGGGTCCAGGGCCCAGTGCTAAAATTAACCCCTTCCATTTGCCAAGTCCATAATGTGGTCAGTTCCTGCTATAATTAGCACCAGCTGGGCTGGGATGGGGTGGAAGAGATAGCAGCCGAGAGCAGCTGAAAGTGGGGGAAACTGACAGCTGTGATATACCATGAAACACCAGCGTATTGTACAACACTCTTTTTGACTGTGTGATCTCTATGACTGGTTTATAGATGCATCCCTCTGAGGTGACATGCGAAATTGGGAAAACGCTGTTTCGGAGGCTACATTCATTTTACCCAGAGTGTACTCTGTAGCTTACAATATGTCAGAGGTCAATTAATTACAATCCTGTTGTTTATGCCCGCCGACCACAGAAGCCATTTTGGGACTGACACTTCGTAAAACTTCAAATCTCAGATTAAAACTGTGCAAATATATACAGATTAAAACAGGGTATAATTATATTCGACTATACCGTCGTTCCTAGTATGAACGACTTAGCAAACCATAAAGATCAACTCAGGACGATCTTCGCGTTCTGTGAGAAACCACATCGACGACACATAAAATGAAATAAAATCAAAACCAGGTGCGAAAAAAATATTGAATGAAAGAAAATCATAGCCATGGAAACGGTATTATGGATGATTATCCCAGTTGTGAGAATGGACAAGTAAAAGTCACTCCGATACTTACAGAGGCACCTCACTACCTCAAACTTCACTCCTCTCCTTTGACATAGTGTCGAATTGAGTCGTGTAGCGTCGTGTCCCCGTAATATAGAAGTCAAGTCAAGTCAAAGTCAAAGTCAAAAACACTTTAATCATCCCATGAAGGGCAATTACAATACTGACAGGCACACTGATACCTATAATTATTTCAAAAGACACAAGAAAAATTTTGTATTTCAAATTGTTATGAACATTTCAAGATAGCCTAACAATATATATATCTGTCACCCACACACAAACCCAGGTGCGCACACATACACGCACAGCATTTGCACGCACACACACACACACACACACATACCCACACACGCCAATGTAGGAATACAATGTTGTTAAAAAAACAACAACAAAACAAAAAACACTCATTGATTGGAAAAGACATATGAACTTATTAATACACACAGTCTTGCTGTGTCGTTGCCATGATCTGTGATGGCTGTTTCTGGACCCTTCCTTTAAACGGAAAGTTCTGCCCACTTTTCTGACCCAAGGAGAACCTTGCAAGCTTGACACCTGTCAGGGATTGTTGGCACGTGACAGGTAATGCAACACTGTCACTGTCGCTTTTCCCTCACGTGAAATTCAACATGTTTAAAAGTTTTATTTAATTTTTTTCCTTTTATTTCGAGGAAAATGGAATAAGCACTCATGCGCCTTTTTTTAACATTTTAACATCCAATCTCCGTGTTTGTATGCAGATTTATACATGTTGTCATCCGTTTCCACCGGCACACAATGGCCTACTCTCCCGAAAAGCGGAACAGGTTTTAACATGTGCGCAAGATGTTCTGCGCGCGTTCGCACTCAGGACCTCGGTTTATAGTCTCATCCGAAGGACTTTTGGGGAGAGTGGAATCGGCACTGATGTTAACTCCAGAGGAAAAATCCTCTTGAACGGGATTCGAACCCGGGTCAGCAGATCACGGCGCAACGCTTTCACCACCCAGGCTATCCCGTCCCCCTTCACAGCACTTATCCAGTCTGAATCTCGCATGTACAGCTGACACAGCCTACAAAGAGAGTAGAGAATGAAGTGAAAACAAATGTCAGCGTGTTTTAAGTTCATGCCATTTACCATTTTATCAGACAGGGGTGTGCCTGTCCATGTCTTCAACAGTAGCATCTTCTTTTGGACTCGGTGGTTATGGTGTCTCTCTCTTCTTTTTTTTACATTCTTGGAAGTAGCAGTAGTAGTCTTCAACATTACGTCCTTCCACATAAAGTGATACCGGACAAAGAAGAAGAAGAAGAAGAAGAAGAAGAAGAAGAAGAAGAAGAAGAAGAAGAAGAAGAAGAGAGAAGAAGAAAAGAAGAAGAAGAAGACAAAGAAGAAGAAGAAGAAGAAAAGAAGAAGAAGAAGAAGAACAAGAACAAGAACAAGAACAAGAACAAGAAGAGTTCTTAGAAGTGTCTGATTCAAGTGGTCTCCTGTGGTCATAGAAAGAAAACTGAACCTATTCTTTGATAAATTGCAAGCTTTGATTTTGCCATTGAATTTTTCTTCCTCAACCAAACATTTTTGTTATTTTATGACTCCACACTTTACTCATCTAAACACGAAATATATTTTTTGGTTGGTATGAAGGATGCAATGTGAAGACAGTTACAAGAGGCAAGGTCTTGTTTATCCAGACAGAAAAGCGGAGGCTTGTGTGTGGATGAATACTAAGAGAATTTGACTTGAAATGAGAAGGAATAAAATTTGATAGCTCCTCTGGTCAGCAGAAGAAGGGAACATGAAAACACTATGTCTTTGATGTCAAAAGCAGTGGTGATGGTGCCGGTCTGGTTGTTTGGATGGCTGGCTGGCTGTCCTGTCTGGTTGGCTGGTTGGCTGTCTGGTTGGCTGGTTGTCCAGCTTCTTTCTTTTTTTCCAGCTATGAGCAAACTACTGAGTGTGTATAGTTTGGGAACGGGATAGCTCAGTGGTCAGAGCACTCGCTTTCCCTCCAGCCAATGTTAAGCAGCATCGAGCGTGGTTACCACTTGGATGGGTGACCGTTTCCGCGCCCAGTTCACCCAGCTGTAAATGGGTACCTGCCCTCTTTAGGGTCAGGGAAGGAAAAGCAGCGAGGGAGAGGAGATGGGCACCGCCCTCAATATGCTGGCCCCTAGAGAAGTGAGGTCTCTGACGCCTTGCTCCCCTACGACCACATAGGTTATGGGAACACCTTTACCTTTACCTTATCCAGTTTGAAATCATAATCACAAATAAATCAGTCATATGTAAAACTACATGGCACTTGAAACAATATCATTTTTACAGACCTATGAACATACAGACCTATGAACACGGAAGAAATATGGCTGCAAAACAATGTTCTCGAATGTTATGCAGGCAGCAATGAATGATTGATCATGGTTTCCCGTTTAACAGCAAACACTAACCCATTGAGCCTTCATGAACTGTAAGAACACAACCATCCTCGAATGTTTTGTCGACTGATTCTATCTAGATGTACACAAACAAATGACGTTTCGGTAATAAAAGCTACAACAACAACGACGGCAACAATAAACCACAAGTGCGTGCGCGCGCACACGCACGCACACACTATGCACACAAACACATTGTACACAAACACACTGTACACACACACTGTACACACACACTGTACACACACACTGTACACACACACACACACACACACACACACACAACACACACAACACACACACACACACACACACAACACACACACATGCGTGCGCACTCCTTCCATCGTCTAATATTTCTTTAGTAAGCAGACGTAAAATCGAAGCAACAACAACAACAACAACACACCCTCCCTCCCCCCCCCCCCCCACACCTATACACATCCCCCCCTCACACACACAACACACACACTGTACACTACCTCCCCTGCCCCCCCCCCCCCACACACACATACAAGCAATGCACAACCACAAAAAAGGAGCTTCAGTTTAACCCCATAGGTCCCAGAACAATCAGGACAGGGGAAGGAGGCTGTTCCCGCAAGGACTGGCTCCTTATATCGATTTCTGTCTGGGCCTAACCAGCGTTCATACACTTCGCTCTTCCCCTCCTCTCTCTTTTAGAACCATTTGCTTCTAACACCTCTCTGCTACGCGCGTACAACTGGATATAGGCAAGCCAGTTATGAGTAACATATCTGTTGCTGGTAGAATTTTGGATATTTATTTTTTTTAAAATATTTATTTGATACTACTTTTAAGTCACGGCAGATTTCTCTGCGTGAAATTCGGGCTGCTATTTCCAGGGAGAGCCCGTTGCCACAAGAGCAGCGCTACCCGTTATTTTTTTCTTTTCCTGTCTGCAAATGTATTTGGTTTCCTGTCAGAGTGGCTTTTTTCTACAGAATTTTGCCAGGGAGAACTCCCTAGTTGCCGTAGGTTCTTTTACGTGCGCTGACATTTTTGTGTGTGTAACACACGTGACCTCGGTTTATCGTCTCATCCGAAAGACTAGCACTCAGACCACCACTCATGGTCTTAATAGATGGGGGGGGGGGGGGGGAAATTTTGTGTCCAAACGGGGATTGAACCACCGCACACTTCTGACCCAGACATTTCGCTTTCTAGGCAGGCGAGTTACCTCTAGACCACCAATTCAGCAGAAACCGAATAGCCAACAGCATTTGTGTAGCTGAAAGAGTTCCGGCAGTCTAGAATTTGAAGACGCTAAGAGTTGGACATATTTGGATTATCTTTATTAACTTTGGCAGCTAGAAGTTTCTGTGTAACAAACAGAATTTTGACACTCAAAGAGAATTTGAGTTGCTAGAAGTATTTGGATAGCTATCAGATTTGGCTAGCCACAGAGTTGTTCAGTATTGGGTAAATGCGTGGCTTTTGGTAGCCATCGAAAAGGAACAAGAGAGTAAAATTTGCAAGGTTTCTTTTTCTATTGCATCCTTTCCAGAGTTGTGGGATTTAAGACAGAAGAATTTTTAGAACTTGGGCAGTCAGGATCGACAATACTTTATCATTATGATTAAATAATTTTAAAAAAGACAGTACGCCTTATCGTTGGTACATATGTGCTTTTAATCTAATTTCCATTTATGGTAATGCTGAATTTCGAAAATTCCTGGAAGAAATTGTATTTGCATATTTGCTCGCCTTTTTTTTTCAGGAAGATAGTCTTTCTTGGTCTCAAGATAACTTCAATTTCTTGGTCTCAAGATAACTTCAATTTCTATTAGTCTTTTATCTCAATTTATGGCGGGACCTTGTGTCAGTGTTAAGGGTCCGTAGAGTCACTGTGGAAGCGGGAGGGGTGGGGAGGAAGTGGGTGGGTAGGACAGGGGAGGGAGAGGGTAGGGAGGGTATAACGTGATCTCCACTCCTCCTTCAAAACTGACCCCAGGAATACAGGTGCTATTTTTGTAGAGGGCTTTGTAGATTGTGACTTCTTGTGAACGTAAATAATACAGCAACACTGCAGTGTTTCATCTGCCATAGTTAACTCATTTCTTAGCTGTTTACTCAGATTATGAGCGGACCATTGTGTAGTGGATAAGGACTAGAAGATTCTGGAAGCGAGTGGGTGTGTAGATGTGGTTGGGTAGCAGGGAACGGAGGTAGGTGAGGTAGATAGTGTCGTGGCATTCTTGCAAACGCCCAAATAGGTGTATGTGTTGTAGGGGTTTGTAGTTGTGTTGTGTGTGTGTCAGTGGCGTTTGTGGTTGTGCTGTGGTGTTTGGTGATGTGTGTTGTGAGCGCTGTCAGTGTTGGTGCCACGTGTGTGATAGGTGTGTGTTGTGTGTGTGGTGGTTGGTGTGTGTGTTTGTGTTGTGTTGTGTGTGTGTGTGTTGTGTGTGTATGTGCAAGCTTCCGTTCTGGTTTTTTAGCTTTCCTGTACAGTTGTAGTAGTCGGGTGCACGTGTTAATCTCACTTGGTAGGGTGAGCTGAGTTGTCGCTTGTGTTTGTGTGTTGTGTTTTGTTTTTGTTTGTTGTGTTTTGTTTTTACTTATTTGTGTTTATGCTTTTACCCATTTGCTGGGCTTAGTCCAAGAGATTTGCCTGAGGTAGCTCGTGGGAGCGAGTTCGGAGGCAAGTTTGCAGCGAAAACAGCAGGTGAGCCGGCCTGACCCTGTGACTGGTCCGCTGTCTGTTGATCTGTCAAACTGGGCCCCTAACAAACACATTCCCGAAAGAAAAAAACATGGCAGAGTGAGAGGTGGAGGGTGGATGGATTTGGGAGCAAGACAGCAGGGAGAGAGAGGGGTGGGAGGTGGGTGGACGAGAAGTGGGAGAGAGAGGGAGAGAGAGAGAGGGGGGAGGAGAGAGGAGAGAGATGAGGGAGGGAGGAGAGGGAGGGAGGAGAGAGAGGAGAAAGGAGAGAAGGGAGAGAGAGAGAGAGGGAAGGGGGGAGGAGAGGAGAGAGGAGAGAGAGAGAGAGAGAGAGGGAGAGAGGAGGGGGGAGGAGAGAGAAAGAGAGAGAGAGGAAGAGAGAGGGAGAGAGAGGAGAGAGGGAGAGAGAGAGAGAGAGAGAAGAGGGGGGAGAGGGAGGAGGAGAGAGGAGAGAGAGAGAGAGTAGAGAGGAGAGGAGAAAGGGAGAGAGAGGAGAGAGGAGAGGTGGGGAGGAGAGAGAGAGAGAGGAGAGGAGAGGGAGAGAGAGAGAGGGAGAGAGAGGAGGAGGAGAGAGAGAGAGAGGAGAGAGAGAGAAAGAGAGAGAGAGAGAGGAGAGGAGGAGAGAGAGAGAGAGAGAGAGAGAGGAGAGAGCGACTTGTGGTTGTAGGGTGAAAGATGGAGAGAAAGAAGCTTTCTGGAAGGAGAGGAAGAAGGTAACGGGAAGGAAGACAAGAGGAGAACGAGAGGGGGTGGGGTGGGTAGAGGAAGTGGGGGCTAGAGGGAGAGAGAGGGAGGGAGGGAGAGAGAGGGAGGGAGGGAGGGAGAGAGAGAGAGAGAGAGAGAGAGAGAGAGAGAAGAGAGAGAGGGGGAAAGGATGGGGACAAGATAGAGTTATTGGAAGATTAGAGAGAGAGAGAGAGAGAGAGAGAGAGAGAGAGAGAGAGAGTTGTAGAAGATAGAGAAGATGGAGTTGTTGGAAGGTGAGAGAGAGAGAGACAGAGACAGAGCAACAGAGAGAGAGAGAGGGGGGGGGAGGGGGGAGGGAAAGGATGGGGACAAGACAGAGTTATTAGAATATTAAGAGAGACAGACAGACAGACAGACAGAGAGGGGGGGGGGGGATGGAAGAAGAGGTATTAGAAGATTAAGGGAATGATTTATGGGGAGAAGAAGTAAGGATGGGGGTGGGGTGGGGGGATGTCAGGAAAGAAGATAATATACAGGGAAAAGGGAAGAAAGAAAACGCGGGTGTGGAATGATGTCATGTGGGTAGGCTTTCAATTCTCTCAAATAAAGACAATGGGTCAGGGACAAAACAAGCAATACAGAAAAAAATTAAATACATAAGAGAACACAGGGTTTATCATAACATGGCCACAACATCATCGCGGAATGATTTACAGCATAATTATGATTCATATTCATCACAGACATCACCAACTGACTGTCATACATCTCTGTTTTTCACACAGTTTACAACCATCTATGGATGACTCACGACACACCCCTGTTAAAATGTCCTGCCTTTTTTGTTTTCGTTCCTTGGCGAGCAAGAAAACTACCAATGGTAAGATTTTGTATATGCGACCATATAAGTTTTCTTACCATTAAGGTAAACGCATTCCAGCTTTGGGAATATTCCCTGCTCTAAAGCTGCTCTAGGTTTTGTCATGTCTTATATGCATAGGGAAAAGATCATTTGTGTTCTTTATAATTTCTTATTTGAATTTCTGTAAGCACATCATAACGGGATAGCTCAGTAGTCAGAGCACTCGCTTTCCCCCAGCCGAAGTTAAGCAGCATTGAATGTGGTTACCACTTGGATGGGTGACTGTTTGCGTGCCTTGGCTTCAGTACAGTCCCCCAGTTCACACAGCTGTAAATGGGTACCTGCCTCTTTAGGGTCAGGGAAGGTAAAGCAGTGAGGGAGAGGAGATGGGCGCTGCCCTCAATATGCTGACCCCTAGAGAAGTGAGGTCTCTGACGCCTCGCTCCCCTACGACCTTATAGGTTGTGGGACACCTTTACCTTACCTCATAGCATCAGAAAAGTGAGTTCAGACGCTATACTCGTTTTCTGTGGTTCACAGCTCTTGTGTTCCAAGACATCTGCACTTTCAGACACTCTCACCACAACAGAGAGAGAGAGAGAGAGAGAGAGAGAGAGAGAGAGAGAGAGAGAGAGAGGAGAGAGAGAGAGAGAGAGAGAGAGAGAGAGACAGACAGACAGACAGAGAGAGAGAGACAGAGAGACAGAGAGAGAGGGAGAGAGAGAGAGCCGTCTAATATCACAATTTCTGAAGAGACGTAACATGAAATCAAACACACTGACTGCACACTTGCAACCAGTACCACTCACGTCTTCCGCAATGTCAAGTTTTCCACACTCGTACTTCCCTTCTCTTTCCTATATACCTATTTCTAAGCTATCTAATGATTCATCATGAAAATGTTGGCCACAGCACACAGTCACTGCCTTAGCCTTGACTTCACAATGGGGCATGATGATTCCCCCTCCTTCTAGTTGGTTGTTGGATAATACTGACACACAACGAGACACACAGAGTACACACAGATGGTTCAGATAGCACATAGCAACTTGCAAAACGTTCGTTCTTCAATTTACTCTATTAAGGAAGACTGGGCGGAGCGAGCAGAAATAAGTACAAAGGCGATGATTCAACTTCTGGTCCTGTTCGACTGTGTCCAACGTTTTACAGCTCTGATTCTACCTCTTCAGGTTTGTGAGTAGGATTTTTTTCTTCTTCTGTAGATAGAGTTGTCCTGTGTTGAAGGGCGTTGAATCGAACTTAAAAGTGGCATTTTTTTTAGAATAATAACAGTCATAATGTCTCTACCTTCCGTTTTAACAGAAGTCACGAACATTTCTTTCAGTCCAGCATTCAGCATGCCTTGTAGCGTTGATGGGAGTCCTTCAACGAGCATCTTGACAGAACTATGCTGAAAAGATTGCGTAATTCTGAAGAGCTGAACAGTTAATCTTGCGAGCTGCTAGACAAGATAAATTATTTATTTATTTATTTATTCTTTTATTTCGAGGATAATGGAATAAGCACTCATGTTCTTTGTTACACATACAGTCCCTGTGTGGATGCAGTTTTATAAGTTTTGTCATCTGTTCCCACCGGCACAAAATGGCCTACTCTTATGAAAAGCGGAACGGGCTAATGTGTGCGCAAGATGTTCTGCGTGTGTTCGCACATGGGACCTCGGTTGAGAGAGAGAGAGAGGGAGGGAGGGAGGAGAAAGAAATAGCTGCATTCATTTTTATCCTATTTGAAGAATGGGAGAACTTATTTTTCAAAAGTCAACATCAAACTCCTGGATCTAACTCACCAATGAAATCCCCCCCCCCCCCCCTACCCCCACCCCCCTTGCAAAACAGGAGTTGAATATCCAGTTTACTAAGAACTTGTTTTTTTTTTTAAAAAAAGCAACACGAAGCAATGTGGGTTTTTTTCCTTGTTTTTATTGTTGCCCAGCAGACAATAGATTACATCGGGCGAAAGTTGATCTGTCTCAGAAAATGATTAAGTCCAGATCATAAATCTGCGTGTGTCTTGGCATCAAGAAATGGCGTCACTGATCAGTTTCGTTCCTAGCTTTGCAACCTTTGCATTTTATATCTTCTTCTCTCCATCCAAGGTTTGCCTGCCCGCTGCAGTGTGTAACATCTGCTTACAGCAGCAAAACATTCTTTTATTTTATTCTTTTACTTCGAATATAATGGCATAAGCACTCCTGCGCTTTTTGCATCCAGTCCGCGTATGTATGCAGTTTTGTGAAATTTGTCACCCGTTCCTACCGGCACAAAATGACCTACATAATTATTCTTCCGAAAAGTGAGGAAATGTAAAGAGAGAGATTTCATTCGAGTTTTTCTCATTTCATTTCGAGGATAATGGGATAAGCACTAATATGCTTTTTTTTTTTTACATTTAGTTCCCGTGTGTATTTTGGGGTGTAAATTTCGTCAATCTGTTCCCTGTCTTCCTGATAGGATAATATTGAAAATATGCACTTGAAAATTACATGATGAAACATTTTGAGAGACAGACAGACAGAGACAGAGAGAGAGAGACAGACAGACAGAGAGAGAGACAGAGAGAGACAGACAGAGAGAGAGACAGAGCCAGAGAGAGAGAGCGTCTTTCATCAGACGATCAATACTTACGGTTTTCATTTTTAATTTAAAAACAACAACCCACCAACCTTAAAATTTTTGCACATGAATTTTCATGAACTCACTTCTGGGTATAGCAAACGTTCTAGAATATATATGAGAGTGTGATAAATCTATGCAGATCAGGAAACAGACACTCATTTTCAATTTGATTAAAAGAAGGGCCACCATGCCATGCGGTTATAATCACTTTTTTTATTGACAGGCAGAGCAGAGAGCATGTCTTCTCTTCTATCAGTATTATTCAGACACAATAAAAGAATGATATCGACAGCGAATGGTCAGTTTTCCTGAAATGAGGTTAAGTACGATGTCGTGGGAAAAAAGTAACCATTTCCTTTCTTCACCCCCTTCCCAGTCCATAGAAAAAATGCTGACCACAGCTAAGGTCAGAAAAATAAAATTTACATATATAACTTTTCAGTGGAAGAAGAAAACGTACTATTTTATCCTAAAATACATATAGACATTGCTAGTGACATCATACCCAATCTGACGTCAGAAAGATTACGCATGCAACACGTTGGATCGACTTTTCTGTATCTTTTTTCACAGATGAAGTCAGCTTTGATGGAAAGAATTCAGTTTTTATTTCTGGTGTAAAAAATAAGGGAGAATGCATATATCGTTTAAAGGGAACAAAATCTTTTCAACTAGGCCTACCCCTATCGAATAAATTGGATTTATAGCATCACAGAGACTACTTCATACAATAGTTGTGGATGGGAGAAAGGCATTGTACTTGTTCTAAGGGGAATAAGTCTGTCAAGTGACCTACATATTATGTGAAAGGGATTAATGGCTGAAATAAGAATGGGTGTTCAGATACTCTGACAATAGACTATGACCATTTTACGAAGAGCCACCCACCATTGTATGCCTTTGCCTGTTTCTGACTGTTAGTTTGTCCATTACTCTGTGTGTGTGTGTGTGTGTGTGTGTGTGTGTGTGTGTGTTTTCAGCAGTTTCGAGCAAAAAACCCTCCCCTATTTTCTGGAGACACCAAAAATGTCACCTAACAAAATCTTATATCTTTGATTAAATTAGCAGAATTCCCTTTGAGGTTGGTTTCCACTGATGACTCAAGGGAGCTGGTTCTTGCATAAAGAATATAATAATTATAATAATAACAAGAACAATAATAATAATAATAATAATGATAATAATAATATTATATTAAATTTATATAGCACTAAATCTTGTAAAAGAAACAAATGAGTATCAATCGCTGATGTAGTCGAGGTTTCTTCAGAATGTGAACCTCTTACAGTTAACCCAATTCTCTTTAGTCTGGCTGAGTGCTTTTGTTGTTGTTTACTGGCCAAGAACTCTTTAATTCGTTAACATTTTTTAGAGTTGCCCAACTGTTTTTTTCCCTGTGTGTTCAAGATACAGCTGGCGAATGTTTCTGAATGTGGCAGTCTGGGACCACAGAGATGTCTGCTCCACTGTCAAAGTGGAATCACATTTTCTTTCCAATGACTGAAACACCAGCTTGCTAGAGTCTGAGCGTAATGATTTGGCCACCTGGGAATTACCGTGAGACTGTAGGAATACACTAGGTGAGATGTTTGCGTGTACCACTGTTTTTTTTAAGCGCCTCATCATATAGGCTGCCATACTCCAACTTCAGAGGACATTTTTGCCTTGAAAGGAGAGTGCATGCTGTTTATATTAAGAGCTTGTCATCGCGGAATGTCCTTCGGATGAGACTATCAACCGAGGCCCCGTGTGCGAACGCACGCAGAACATCTTGCGCACACGTTAAATCCTGTTCCGCTTTTCGTAAGAGTAGGCCATTGTGTGCCGATGGGAACAGATAACAGAAATGACGAAACCGCATACACACGGGGACTAGATGTAAAAAACCCCACATAAGTGCTGATTCCATTATCCTCGATATAAAAGAATAAAAAAATAGATAAATAAATGAAGGCAATCTCAACATAACATAACATTACATGTTACTGTAGGCCTTGGCTTACACCAATAACTGATGAACCTTTGGTCTGGGCTAGGAACCTAAATGATGCCTGCCATTGCCCTGTAGCAACGCGATCTCAGGGAGAGCTGTTCAGTGCTGTATGACTACAAATGCTACAAGCGCTATGAACAAATCTTAATAAAACAATCAAAATGGTAAACATCTTTCTAAAACAGGAATGCGCAGGAATGTATATACTTTCACACGTCAATATTTATAACTGTGAAAACACTTTAAAAAGTACTACCACTCCTACAGGTATTCGGGGGGGAGGGGTGGGGAGGGGAGGGGAGAACTGATAATACCATTAGCTCTAACAAACGTACGTTAAACGTAGTCACAGATACAAAAAGTGGGGGTTTGAATGCACGAATATACATAAACGCACCCTTTTGTGTACACACGTGCATATATGCATACATGCTCATGCTACATGCACGCTTCCGTGCTTATATGTACATACACACCAACGCATGCACACTTCAGTGCACATCATTGCATTTCATATTTACAGCCATACCGACTACAAAAGCTATATCCCCTCATTCAGTTTCAATGGTGCAGTAACATTCACTTCAAGTTCAAAACCAACACCTAATCCCTGCGATCATCCAACACTGTCAGTCAATCAGAAACTCTCTACAACATCAAAGGACACACTACCCCAATTATTTTATTCCTTATGGCTAATAAAACAAGCTATGCTGAGAATGCCAGCTGTTCCACTTTATCTATCATCCCTTAGTTAGAAAAAAAAGCATTTAAAAAGGAATACAACACTTAAAAGTTTTTTTAAAAAGTACATAGAATGCCACATAGGCAAACAGCACTGCAAAATGGACATACTGTGCCCTTACCTGCTGTGATTACATATCACTACCTCGTCACCTGAAAAAAAACCACAATACAGGCAAAATTGTCATGTAATGAAAACAAGAGAGCATTAAAATTGCTTGAAAAGAAAGGAAGGCAAGAGGACCGAGAAGGCACAAAATAAGTAATCTGATCACAAAATCCTATCAAATGTAGCCAGTGTTTGTCATAGGAATAATGGAAAGCAAAACAAAAACAAAAAACCAGAAAGGGAGGAGACATATGGTGGAGAATTGTCTGTCCCACTCAATCAATAGGCAAACCCAGTGTTGTGGTCACACCCCAGCGGGAATTCTCCCCCTGTCCTGAAATGACTTATGATAGGGCATGACTTATGATAGGGGAGAGTGGGAGCCCTTAGATCAGAGAGAAACTTTCTCCCTCACCAACCCCCTCCCCCTCCCCTCCCCCAACTAAGTGATGCGTACAGTAGTGTGCGATAGCATAATATATCAGAGTAGTAATCAGGAGCCATCAGGGCCTGAATAAGACTCACACTCTATCTCCAGACCCACAGTTGCAGGCCTTCCAAGCAAACGTATTAGAATTTGAAAAGGGTTACTATTGATTTTATTGTAGTGGTGAGGGGTGGGGTCCCTTGGTGAAAAGTAAAGTGGAGTGAGGGAGAGAGAGGGTGGTGGTGGTTGTGGTTGAGAGACAGTTGAAATTATCCTCGTAGAAATGACAAGACAGTATAGAGCATCACAGCACATATAATATCTGTCAACATGGCTATATTACGAATGCGTGGTGATGGTAAAGGGGTCAGCTATTAGTTTATAGACTTCTGTTGGACAAAGTAGTGTGTCATGAGATGGATAATCATAGAAACATAGGAGAAGATATATGTTCAAAACAGCCCATTCACACCAGAAAAAAACAAAACACAAACAGAAAACCAACAATTGGTGGCATTGCTCTGGGTGACTTGTACATGGAGACAGTGGCCAGGAGTTTATACAGAGAAATGTGGCTTGACTTAGATGTCTTCATCACTGCTTTGAATGAATGTGAAATAAGGAAGAAAACCAAACTGTTTCTATAACGGAATAGGAATGAACATCTGACCACTACACACACACACACTTCACCCCACACACACACACACCACACACACACACACACACACACACACACACACACACACACACACACACACACACACACACACACACACTTGACACACACACAAACACACAAACACAAAACAACACACAAACACACACACACACTTGACACACAAGAGCAACAGAGTAAGTTGAAGTTCTATTACCATCGATATGAATAACATCTAAATGAAGTCAAAGCTAAAAACGTGACATGAAAACATAAGTATAGGAATAAACTTGTGTAACCCTTTGCAGACACCGGTATGTGTATGCCTGCACACACACACACTATGCACAGACTTTAAAGCTCATACACACATACACACCAACAGATGCAAACTTCAATGTACATCAAAGTAATATATATCAAAATTGAATCAAATATAGCTAATTGTGTCGTATAGGAATAAAAACACAAAAATGAGAAATAAAAACAAGAGAGGGAGGAGATATATGGTGGAGAGTTGTCTGTCCCACTCAATCAATAGTCAAACAGAGTATTGTGGCCACACAATAGTGGGAATTCTCCCTGTTATGAAATGGCTTATGATATGTGAGAGCGGGATCCCTTAGATCAAAGAGACCACCCCCTTACCCTCCCTTCACAAATGATTGCCTTGTACAGTAGTGTGCTGTAGTGTAGTATGTCAGAGTAGTAATCAGGAGCCACCAGGGCTTGAATGAGACTCAGATCTATCTGCAGACCCACAGTTACAGACCTTCCAAGCAAAGGGGAATGATAGTCATCTTCACCTTGGAGGGTGGAATGATGACATGTGGATGCTGTAGTTGCTGCACTGTACCCTGCCAACAGTCTAGGGGGTCAACCAGAGCATGCACCCTGTCTCACTCAGTCCACCTGAGAATACCTGACACTGTAAGTGCAAGCTAGATTAAAAAAAAAATGTTTGCTGTGTGTGACTGTTTTGAAGCACCTTGTCAGACAAGCAGGGCTCCTATGCATTTGCAAAGAGAGAGAGAGAGAGAGAGAGAGAGAGAGAGAGAGAGAGAGAGAGAGAGACAGAGACAGAGACAGAGACAGAGAAAGAGATACAGACAGACAGACAGCAAAACAATACACTCCAAAACCACAGAATGTTTCAATTCAGGACAGGACCCACATAGTCCAACTTTCACCCACTAAATTTGATAGATGTTGGGTGGTGGGTGTGGAGGTGGGGATGGGGGGAAGTGGATTAGAATGTGTGCATAAGGTTACTATTGATTTTATTGTAGTGGTGAGGGGCGGGGTCCCTTGGTGAAAAGTAAAGTGGAGAGAGGGAGAGAGAGGGTGGTGGTAGTTGTGGTTAAGAGATGGTTGAAATCATCCTCATAGAAATGACAAGACAGTATAGAGCATCACAGCACATACAATATCTGTCAACATCGCTGTATTATGAATGCGGGGTGATAGTTAAGGGGTCAGCAATTAGTTTGTAGACTTCTGTTGGACAAAGTAGCGTGTCATGAGATAGATAATCATAGACACATAGGAAAAGATACATTCAAAACAGCCCATTTACACCAGAAAAAAACGCACACAAACACAAAAAGAAAACCAACAATTGGTGGCATTGCTCTGGGTGACTTGTACATGGAGACAGTGGCCAGGAGTTTATACAGAGAAATGTGGCTTGACTTAGATGTCTTCATCACTGCTTTGAATGAATGTGAAATAATGAAAAAAACCCAAACTGTTTCTATAACGGGAATAGGAATTTATTTATTTACTCTTTAATATCGAGGATAATGGAATAAGCACTCGCGTGCTTTTTTACATTCAGTCCCCGTGTGTATGCGGTTTTGTAAATTTTGTCATCTGTTTCCACCAGCACACAATGGCCTACTCTTCTGAAAAGCGGAACAGGATTTAACATGTGCGCAAGGAGTTCTGCATGCGTTCGAACATGGGGCCTTGGTTTATAGTCTCATCCGAAGGACTTTGACATTCAGGAATGAGCATTTGACCACTACACACACACACACACACACACACACACACACACACACACACACACACACACACACACACACACACACACACACACACACACACACACACACACACAAACACACACCAACACACACACAAAATTGACACCCAAGAGCAATAGAGTAGTTCCATTACCACCAATATGAATAACAGCTAAATGAAGTCAAAGCTAAACACGTGACATGAAAACGTAAGTATATGAATAAAATTGTGTAACCCTTTGCAGACACTGGTATATGTATGCCTGCATACACACACTATGCACAGATTTTAAAGCACATACACACATACACACCAACAGATGCAAATTTCAATGTACATCAAAGTAATCTGATATTAAAATTGAATCAAATATAGCTAATTGTGTCCTAGGAACAAAAACACAAAGATGAGAAATTAAACAAAAAAGAGGGAGGAGACATATGGTGGAGAATTGTCTGTCCCACTCAATCAATAAGCAAACAGAGTATTGTGGCCACATACCAGTGGGAATTCTCCCTGTTATGAAATGACTTATGATATGCGAGAGCGGGATCCCTTAGATCAGAGAGACCACCCCCTTACCCTCCCTTCACAA
>CM054146.1:29998555-30001055 GCA_028751875.1 Rapana venosa
TGTTTAAGTGTGTGTGTGTGTGTTTAAGTGATGTTGTTGTTGTTGTCTTCAATTTAACGTCTGTTCACTCTAAGTGATATTAGACGAGTGTTTAAGTGTGTGTGTGTGTGTGTGTGTGTGTGTGTGTGTGTGTGTGTGTGTGTGTGTGTGTGTGTGTGTGTGTGTGAGTGTGTGTGTGTGTGTGTATGTATCCCCCTCTCTCTTAGAAATGCCCACGGCAACAGTAGCAACAACAACAACAGTAGCAACAACAGCGACAATAGCAGAAACAACAGCGACAGCCGCAATAACAGTAGCATTAGCAACAACAGCAACCAAAACAACAGCAGCAACAACAGAAGCAACAACAGCAGCAACAAAGCCACCTCACCAATAAAAACAAAAAAGGAACAACAATAATAATAATGTGTAGAATTTATGTAACTGCTGAATCTTGCAAAGGAACAATTCAAAGCGCTTACATTCATATCATTTACACTTATGCAATCATTCATGAATGAAAAAAAAGATATTGATATTACACACACACACACATACACACACACACACACGCACGCACGCAGGCAGGCGGCCACAGCATGCCTAAACACGCACACTTAGGCGCAAAGCATGCATATACACGACAACAAACATACAACAACAAACACCAAACAGCAACAAAACAAACAACAAACAGCAACAAAACAAACAACAGTAACAACAACAAGCAACAACAAGAGTAACAACAACAGCACCAATCAGCAACAGCAACAACAAACAATAACCAACAAACAACAAACAGCAACAAAACAAACAACAGTAACAATAACAAACAGCAACAACAAACAACAACGAACAATAACACTAACAACAACAAACAACAACAGTAACAACAACAAACAGCAACAAAACAAACAACACCGGTAACAACACCAGTAACAACAACAAACAACAATAGTAAAAACACCAGTAACAACAACAGCAGCAGCAGCAGCAACAGCACAAACCTCGGGTACACGGACGGGATCGATCCCCAGCTGATGAATAATAAATACACAGAGTCAATCCCAAACCACTCCCCCCGACCCTCCGCTGTCTTTTGTCTTCCCACGCACGGCCAATCAATCAGTTCAGTCTACCTGCGCCAGCCTTTCACACTGTACTTCTCCCTCCTTTCTCCCTCCTTGCTCCCCCCCCTCTCCCTCCCTCTCCCTCCTTCCCTAAGCCCTTCCGCCTCTCCCCCCCCCCCCTTACCACCACCACCCACCACGCCGCCACCCCAAACCAGTTTCGTTTCGAGGTCGATGGCGTAGAGGTTAGGCATCCTTTGGATTGAGACTGTAAACCGAGGTCCCGTGTGCGTACACACACAGAGAATGACAAAGGACAAATTCTTTTATTTCGAGGATAATGAATAAGCACCCATGTGCTTTTTTTTTTTACATCCAGTCCCAGCCCTTAGATATATGAGAGAGAGAGAGAGAAAGAGAGAGAGAGGAGGGAGGGAGAGAGAGAGAGAGAGAGAGAGAGAGAGAGAGAGAGAGAGAGAGAGAGAGAGAGAGAGAGAGAGAGAGAGAGAGTGTGTGTTGGGGTGGAATTGAACCTAAGACTGTTCGTGTTTTTTGTCCACCTGCTGGACAGAACATCTTGCGCACACCTTAAAACCCGTCCCGCTTTTCGAAAGGGTAGGCCATTGTGTGCCGGCGGGAACGGATGACAAAATTGAGAAAACTGCAGACACACGAGGAATGGTTGGAAAAAAAAGCACATGAGTGCTTTTTCCATTTGGACCCGACATTTTCCCCCCCATCCATTAGATCATGAGTGGTGGTGTTGACGCTAGTCTTTCGGATGAGACGATAAACCGAGGTCCCGTGTGTTGCACATAATTATTTAGCGCACGTTAAAAAACCCACGGCAACAAGAGAGTTGTCCCTGGAAAAATTCTTTTTTTTTAAAAAAGCCACTCTGATAGGGAAACAAATACAGCTGCAGACAGGAAAAAGAAAAAAATAATGGGTGGCGCTGCTCTTGTGGCGACGCGCTCTCCCCGGGGAGAGCAGTCCGAATTTCATCCAGAGAAATCTGCGTGACTTAAAGTGGTATAAATAAATAAATAAATTATCCTCGAAATAAAAGAATAAAAGAAAAGAAAGCGAGAAATCGCATTAGGTTCGATTCCCGTTTGATCCCTCACTTTTCCCGTCTATCTACAAGACCTTAATGTTGTTCTTCGCTCAGTTTTTGAAGTCTTTGGATTAAAGGGGGTTGTAGTTGTTGAGCGTTGATCTGGGTGCTAGTCATTTTTGGATGAGACGATAAACCGAGATCGCATGTGAAACATGAATCGAGTACTTGTAAAAGAACTGATAAGAAGAAGACAATTTTCCTTGGCAAACTAGTGTACGAAAAAAGAAGCCAGTCATAAAAGGGAAACAAAATATTCAAGTCGGACAAGGAAAAAGTCAATTGTTGTTCAATGCTGCTGCTTTTGCAGCGACGAGCTCTCTCCAGGTTTAAG
>CM054146.1:30006055-30018555 GCA_028751875.1 Rapana venosa
TGTCTGTCTATCTATCTATCTATCTATCTATCTATCTATCTATCTATCTATCTATCTATCTATCTATCTATCTATCTATCTATCTATCTATCTATCTATCTATCTATCTATCTATCTATCTATCTTTCTGTCTGTCTGTCTGTCTGCCTGCCTGTCTGTCTGTCGTCTGTCTGTCTGTCTGTCTGTCTGTCTATCTGTCTGTCTGTCTGTCTGTCTATCTGTCTGTCTGTCTGTCTGTCTGTCGTCTGCCTGCCTGCCTGCCTGTCTGCCTGTCTGTCTATCTGTCTGTCTCTTTCTGTCTCCATGGCCTGTCCAAACACTGTGTACAGCTGGCGAACAAGCCAGCCACAGATGTAATGAAGGGCACTGGGTGAAGAAGGGCAAGAACACATGTGTAAATTTTGGCTGGGGCCAGTCACTCTGGGAGAAAAAAAAGACTGGATAAGGGAGAGAACTGGCCCTGATGATTGAATGGTTCCGACATTTCCCTGATCCAGCCTTCCTCAAGTGGATTTCAGACATTTGGATAAGTGCCCATGTTTTTCTTCCCCTTTTTTTGCCACATCATGGAGAGTTCTACTCAAATTTCTCACACTGACCAAAAAGTACAAGGCCCATATTTCGCACAGAGTAATACCACAATCATTGCTTCCACTTTATCATAATCTTTGTACATAAAAAGTGAAGCTGTTGATTTTATTCAGAAAATAGGATGTGAACTGAAGGGACCAGAGGCACAGCTAATGTTACATAACTGACAAGTAGCCCTAGTAGGGGATGCCTCTCTTTCTTTTACTTAGATAAGACACACCTACTCCTGACTCCTCGACCGATTCCCAGGGATTAGATGCTATGAGTTGAAGCAAGAGACCTTAGTTTTTGACTCAGTTCACAGGACAGCTGTCTGGTCGCCAGTCTTGATGTCTGCCTGTCAGTAGATATCTCCGTCTGTTTCTCTGCCTGCATTGCCTGTCACACTTACCAAAACAAAATGTGTACAGCTGGCGAACAAGCCAGTGACAGACGTAATGAAGGGCACTGGGTGAAGAGGGGAAATAACACATGTGTAAATTTTGGCAAAGGCCAGTCATTCTGGGGTGAAAAAGACTGGATAAGGGAGAGCACTGGCCCTGATGATTGAATGGCTCCGACATTTCCCTGATCCCGCCTGCCTCAAGTGGATTTCAGACACTTGGATAAGTGCCCATGTTTTTCTTCTCTTCTTTTTTTGCCACCTCATGGAGGGTTCCACTCTTCTGGGACTACACTCGTATTGTTGGGGGGGAAATAGCAACAGCTGTACTGCATTCTTTCATATGTTGGGTTCTAGCAGCCTATATTCTTATTTCCATGTGTGGAAGCCACTCTCTCTCTGCCTCTCTCTCTCTGTCTCTTTTCTCTCTCTCTTTCTCTCTCTCTCTTTCTCTCTCTCTCTCTCTGTCTCTCTCTCTCTCTCCCTCTCTATCTCTCTGGTTTCTCTACTCTGTCTCTCCTCTGTCTGCTGTCTGTTGTTGTCTGCCTGCATGTCTGTTTGTCTGTCTGTCTGGTTGTCTGTCTGTCTCTCAATCTGTCTGTCTGTCTGTTTGTGTCTTTGAACATTTAAGCAAGAGACCTTACTTTCCATCTCAATTCACAGTAGTCTGATTGCTGTTCTTGATGTCTGTCTTTCGTTGGAGATCTCCGTCTGTTTCTCTGTCTCCATTTTCTGTCTCAATAACCCCCAAACAAAACGCGTACCCTTGCACAAACAAGCAACCCACACCCATAATGAAGGATACTGGGCAAGAGTGGGGCAGAGCAGATGTGTAAATTTTGGCAAGGGTTAGCCACTCTGGGGGAAAAAGGTGGGTAGGGGAGAGCACTGGAACCGATGATTGAATGGCTCTGACATTTCCTGATCCTGTCTCAGGTGGATTTCAGACATTTGGGCAGGTGCCCAGTTTGTGTGTGTGTGTGTTTGTCTGCAGTTCATGGGTCTGCTAGCTCTTGTGGGAAAACGCTTTGCATCGTGGAAGGCAACTAGAAACAGCACACATGGAGTTATGGAGAGGGGACAACATCGTTGAATGGCCGCCATCTGTCCCCATTGTCAGAAGGGGCTAAAACTGTTTGCTCTGAGTTAAAGTTCAGATGAAATGAATTAATAATAATAATAGTAATAATAATAATACAACAATAATAATAATAATAATGATAATGATAATAATAACATGGTATTTATATAGCACTGAATCTTGTAAAGCAAAAAAATCGAAGGGCGTGCAATGATGTAACTTCCATCGAAGCAACACATTTTTTGAGAGTATCACGAGTAGTTCATCTGCTGATATTTCATATTTTCAGTTTTGCGAGGTCAAAATTCATCCACTCACTATCCAACTGCACGAAATGAGCTAGTTTTAGCAAGACTGAGGTATAAGCGATAAGAGATTCTAATGCTACTAGAATTATAAACTACAAAACATTGAACTCAGTAAACATCAAATCCCAGAATTTGTCCTTGTAGCTCTTAAGAAGCTTCAACTTAATCTTCAGTTGAACTGGTGCATAGAAGTTCATGGACAAAGCTTACGAGGATTAGGGGAAAGAAGGGAGAGAAAGAGAGAGAGCAAGAGAGAGAGGGGGAGAGGGAGGGAGGAAGGTAGAGAGCAGCTTATCTTAGTAAGACAAACATTAGAAGCTACTTTAAATAATCTAACACCTCCTCAAATGTGGCCAACATCAGAAAGATTCAATGTGGGAAAAATGACCATCACAAAACATGATTGGTGAGAATACATGATAAAACTTGACAGGAATTCACAATGAATTGACACAAGATAAGATAAGATGCTATACTGACATTACTCACATCATATAACATTACAATATAACATTCATCCATAGGGCGTAACAAACATTTGTATAACAGAAATCATCACGCAACGCACACACACACACACACACACACACACACACACACACACACACACACACACACACCACACACACACACACACACACACACACACTCATCTCACTCACTCACTCACTCACTCGTACACACACACACACACACACACACACACACCACACACAACACACACACACACACACACACCACACATTCCTACAAAAGAGGACAGAAATGCACTCAACATAAACAATGTATTAAAACCCCACATTAAAAGGAGAAAAACAAGTAATGCACATAACACGTTTACCAAAACATTCACATACCATGACAAAAACAAAACCAAACTACACAACAAACAAACCACAACAAACATCCTACCAACTCCATACTACACAGCTGAAATTGGCGGAACAAATCCCACACAGTGCAGGTGAATGAACCCATCCAAGCATGGCTAATCCTCTTTGATTGACACCTGCAGCTAATCCTCGCATCTTCTGAGGTCACCAAAGAGGTGCTGGCCAATACCTCTGACCTCTGGACAATGCCAGTCAGTCTGTTTCCATGTAAAGGTAGAGAGAGGATTAATCGCCAGAGTGATGGAGAGATAGAGAGATAGATAGAAAGATATTATATATTTTATATATTATATTTTATATATATATAAAATATATATATATATATATATAGAGAGAGAGAGAGAGAGAGAGAGAGAGAGAGAGAGAGAGAGAGAGGAGAGATGGAGAGAGAGAGAGGGAGAGTGATGAAGAGACAGAGAGAGAAGATAAAAAGGATAAATAGCCCAGAGTGATGGAGAGACTAAGAGAGAGAGAGAGAGAGAGAGAGAGAGAGGATGAGAGAGAGCGAGAGAGAGAGAAGAGAGGAGAGGGGAGAGGGGAGAGAGGAGGGGAGAGAAGGGAGGGAGAGTGATGGAGAGACAGAGAGAGAGAGGAGAGAGAGAGAGAGAGGGGAGAGAGAGTTTGAGAGAGACAGAGAGAGAGCTAGAGGATAAATAGTCAGAGTGATGGAGAGACAGAGAGAGAGAGAGGATAGAGAGAGTGATGGAGAGAAGAGGGGGAGGGAGAGAGAGAGCGAGAGCTAGAGAGAGAGACAGAGAGAGAGAGAGAGAGAGACAGAGACAAAGACAGAGACAGAGAAAGGGAGAGAGGGAGGATAAATCGTCTGGTGATGGCATTGAAATTTGTCATGAATAGTTTGCTGCTTTGTGTAATTTATAACTAGTTTTTATTGTTCTTAAAGTCAGGATGTTACCTACTACTACTACAACTTCAATAATAGTTAAAATAAGAACAGTATTGTGATAATATAATGATGATGATAATGATGATGGTAATAATAATACTGATAATAGAAATAATGATGTTGATAACGATGACGATGATGACGATGACGACAACGACGACGACGATGATGATGGTGACTATTCTTTTTTATGACACTTTATTTTGTTTTGCGTTTTTCATTAAAAAAAAGGATGACGCTCAAAGTTCTAAGTATGATCATGTACAAAAAAGCTACCACACTGAAAATGGATTCTACAATCGTTATATTGCAATATTCCCTCCATAGTACAATATTGCTTCATTATATACTTACAATCAATATTGGTCTTTGGCGTCAGTGCAATTTTGAGTTATGATTAATTGTTAGTAGTAAAATATTGTTACTGAGCCTACGCAGCTGTTGGATATTCACATTTAATGGAAGATTAAATGGTCGATTTTCTTTCGGTGAAGAGGAAACAGAGAAAGTACATGAATATTAATGCTTTCCTTTTCCCAGGAATATTGTTAATTCTAGAAACAGTAACAGAAAACAGTAAACCGTGTTTCTTTTCTTCGTGTGTTCTTGTTGTTTTATACAAATTAAAACTGTTTTCTGGGGGAATTAGCATGTTATGAGCTCCTTAGAACAACGATTGATTTCATCTTGAATGATATTTAACTCTGAAAATAAACCCATTTTACACCCATCTCTGTCTACTGTCTCTCTCTCTCTGTGGTCTGTGTGGGAACAGATGAAAAAGTTGACAAAACTGCATACACACGGGGACTGGATGTAAAAAAAGCACACAAGTGCTTATTCTAATATCCTCGATATAAAAGAATAAATTAAAAAAAACTTTGTCCTTCTTTCTTTCTTTCTGTCTCTCACTCACTCTCTCACTCACTCACACACTCACTAACTCACTCACTCACACACTCTTTCTAACCTCCCCCTTACCCGCACACATGAAAAGAAGTTTGCTCATTCATTAATCAGAGTGTTTCTTTGAAGAAAAATAATTGTTCTTTCCTTGTCCGCTCTCCTTGTCCCTGTCCTTCCTGTCCGTCTGTCCCCCTACTTTCCCCATTGTCTCTGTATTGAATTGCTCGTCTGAATAATTATCAGTCTATCTGCTTTGTCTATGAGCCTGTTGGTCAAACTGTTGATATTGGTCTTAGGCAACCTTAAAGCCTTGTTCCGGTTTTTTCGGAAGAGGCAGGTCATTGTTGCAGTGGGAATGGATGACAAATTGACAAAACGGGCCACACAAACACACACACACACACACACGCGCGGGCTATCTATCTTATCTATCTGTCCCGTAGTCTGACGACCGTGGGGCACCTCAAAGGACTCAACAACCAGTTCCCTCCCTTCCTCTCTCTGTTTCACGGGCACCGATGTAAAAAAAAAAAACAACACGGTGCGGTTTTTATTATTCTTGAAATAAAGAAGAAATAAAAAACATGTCTGAGTCTCTGTCTCCATTGTCTGTCCCAATAACCAAAATACAACAAAAGACAGTAAGTCACACCACACCACACACACACACACACACAAGAAAGGACGCTCCGAGGGCAAAAATAGTGTGTATATTTTATGATGCTAAGGTAAGGAAAATCTATGGGAGAAAAATACTTTGTGGGTAGGGGAAGAGCAATGCAGCCGTATGATTGAAATGACTCTGACATTCCCCGATCCTGTCTCCAGTGGATTACAGAATTTGGATGTACGCCCAGTTGCCTTTTTTTCTTCCTCATCTCGATTCTGGTCTGCCAACTGTCTTGGGAATAAGCTGGCGCTGTTAAAAATGCAAAACAGATAAAAGCATGGCCCGGATTTGGCAGGAAAAGCCATTTGCAAAGTATTCACCCAACACTGTTCAGAAGTGACTTAAGTGTTGCTTCAGGGTCCCGGAACCTAGCTAGTATTGACCATCTGCAATATCTTTTCAATATTTTGTAACTTATTATTTTTGAGACAGTTTCCCCAGCGAACTCTAAACTGATGATTTTCAGTGTTTAGATTTATATCTCTAACCTATGATATCTAAAAAAATATTCACAAGCGAACTTTTAACTGATGATTTGCAGTGTTTAGATTTATATTTCTAACCTATGATATCTAAAAATATATTTAAAAATTCAACAGCTTTGTTACTGTCGTGTTAAACAATATCATTTAACATAACAATTTACCAAATCATGATAATATTACACTGATTTAAAAATCCTGAAATCACTCTGGTTGATTCTTTAGCTGGTACCGTACAAAGGGCATACTTCGACTGGCTGCACAAGAGGTACATTATAGAGGGTGAGCAATGCAGTAAGAGGTGAGAGAGACGACGAGAGATGGAGAGATGAGAGAGAGAGAGAGAGATTGAGATGAGATGGAGTGATGAGAGAGAGAGGAGAGATTATGATGATAGTGATGATGATGATGATAGGTGATAACGGTGATTGAGACCTTGGGTCATTTTCAGGACCTCAGGGAGTCATGATTGGCCGATCAAACATAAAAGTCAAATCCAATTCAACAACATGTCCCTATCCAATGGATTGTCAGCCAGTCCATCAGTATATCCATCACGTCTGATCTACAAGGGCAACAAAGGGCCATACAAACGCCAAGCAGCGTCATCATCAGACAGTATCAAAGATCACCAACACAGGGAAAAGCAGCTTGGTGCATTACACATCACCATGAGGACATGCTGCAGTCCTGGGGAAAGGTAGGGGAAGGGAAGGGAGGGTGGGAGGAGGGAGGGAGGGAGTGGACAGATGGACCAGATCCCCTTGGCTGACTGGACCTGACAGTCCTCATCCTGCTCCCTGGTGGACTTCAAGCTTTTGGACAGTGCCCAGTTTCTCTTGCCCAGTGCCGGCGTGTCCAAACCTTTTCCATGTGGGAACGGCCGTGCACTGTGAAGGGCCAGACGACCAGAAGGCAGGACAGGACAGGCACAGACAGGCAGACAGAAGGCAGGCAGGGCAGGCAGGAGGAGGCAAGGCAGACTGACAGATAGGCATGACAGAAAGACAGACAGACAGACGGAACCAGAAGAACAGGCAAGGCAGGCGCAGGCAGGCAGGAATAGATTAGGCAGACAGACAGGCAGTCAGGCAGGCAGGCAGACAGACAGACAGCAGACTGACAGATCAGACAGGGGAGGCAGACAGGCAGACAGGACAGACAGACCAAAAAAAGCAGACTGGACAGAAGGCAGGCAGGCAGACAGACAAGCAGACAGGCAGACAGGCAGGCAGGCAGACAGACAGGCAGACAGGCAGAAGACAGGCAGACACACAGGCAGACAGGCAGACAGACAGGCAGACAGACACACAGACACACAGGCAGGCAGACAGACAGGCAGACAGGCAGACAGACAGGCAGGCAGAAAGACAGACAGACAGGCAGACAGGCAGGCAGACAGGCAGGCAGGCAGGCAGGCAGGCAGACAGGCAGACAGACAGACAGGCAGGCCCTCCCTCCATCACTGCTACACGCTGTGTGTTTTTGCTGTAGAGGCAGAAAGGAAAATGGCATTGTGGAAATCCCTGGTCAGTTTTTTGATAGGTTGTCTCCATTGTCTGCAGAATAAACCAAAACAACCTGCACCATTGCCAAGCGAGACAGTAGTCACACACACACACACCACACAACACACACACACAACCACACACACACACACACACACACACACAACACACACACACACACACACACACACAAACAAAAAAAAACCAAACAAACAAAAGAAGGACGCTATTAAAGGAGGCAAAAACTAGTGTGTATATTTTGGCAAGAGTAAGGAACTCTAAGGGAGAAATTAATGTGGGTAGGGGAGAGCATTTGCACCCGATGATTGAATGACTCTGACATTCCCCGATCCGTCTCCAGTGGATTACAGACATTTGGATGTACCCCCATTGGCTTTTTTTTTCTTCCTCATCTCGATTCATGGTCTGCCCAACTGTTTTGGGGAATAAGCTGGTGCTGTAAAATGCAAACAGATAAGGCAGGGCCTGGATCTTGGACAGGAAAAGCCATTTGAAAAGTAATCACTCGACACTTTTCAAAGTGGCTGAAGTGTTGCTTCAAGGCCCCGGAACCAAGTTAGTATTGATCATCTGCAATATTGTTTTAATATTTTGTAACCTATTTTTTACACAGTTTCACAAGCGAACTTTTAACTGATGATTTTCAGTGTGTAGAATTTATTATTTAACCTCTGATATCTAAAAAAAATTTATAAAATTGAACAGCTTTGGGACTGTCGTGTTAAGCAAAATCTTGTAACATTACATTTTACCAAATCATAATAATTATTCACGTTATATTAAACTGATTTAAAAATCCTGTAAAAAATTCTGGTTGATTCTTTAGCTGGGACAAAGGGCATACTTCAACGGGTGCACTAAGATGTACAGCATAGAAGGTGACGATGCGTGATGAGAGAGAGAGAAGAGAGAGAGAGAGAGAGAGAGAGAGAGAGAGAGAGATAGAGAGAGAGAGAGAGAGATGGTGATGATGATGATGATGATACTCATGATGACATGGTCATTTTAAGGACCATCAAAGTCACCCATTGGCCTGTTCAAACAATAAGTCAAATCCAAATCAACACCCATGTCCCTATCCACTGGATTGTCAGCCAGTCCTTCAGTATATCTATCATGTCTGATCTACAGCAACAAAGGGCATACAAACGCCAAGCAGGTCATCATCAGACAGTATCAAAGATCACCAACACAGGGAAAAACGGCTTGGTGCATACACATCACCATGGGACATGCTGCAGTCCTGGGGAAAGGTAGGGGAAGGGAAGGGAGGGAGGGAGGGAGGGAGGAAGGGAGTGGACAGAGGGACCAGACCCCGTGGCTGACTGGACCTGACAGTCCTCCCTCCTGCTGCCCCTGGTGGACTTCAGCCCTTTTGGAGCAGTGCCCAGTTTCTCTTGCCCAGCTGCTGGCATTGTCCACTCCTGTGGGAACGGCCTTGCACTGTGAAGGGCAGGCAGACAGACAGACAGGCAGGCAGGCAGACAGACAGACAGACAGACAGGCAGGCAGGCAGGCAGGCAGACAGACAGACAGACAGACAGACAGAGAGTCAGACAGGCAGACATATAGACAGGCCCTCCCTACATCACTGCTACACACTGTGTTCTTGCTGCAGAGGCAGAAAGGAAAATGGCAATGTGGAAATCCCTGGTCAGCTTTTTGATGGGTTTATGGAGACCATTGTCTGCGCAATAAACCAAAACAACCTGCACCATTGCTAAGTGAGACAGTAGTCACAAACACACACCCCACACACACACACACACACACCCCACACACAACACACACACACACACACACACACACACACACACACACACACACACAACGCACACAATAAAGGACTCTACGTAAAAGGAAGGCAAAAACTAGTGTGTATATTTTGGCAAGGGGTAAAGAACTCCAAGGGAGAAATATAATGTGGGTAGGGGAGAGCACTGAAGCCGATGATTGAATGACTCTGACATTCCCCGATCCTGTCTCCAGTGGATTACAGACATTTGGATGTACGCCCAGTTGCCTTTTTTCTTCTTCCTCATCTCGATTCATGGGTCTGCCAACTGTCTTGGGAATAAGCTGTTGCTGTAAAATGCAAACAGATAAAGCATGCCCCGGATCTTGGACAGGAAAAGCCATTTTGAAAAGTAATCACCCGCCACTGTTCAGCAGTAGCTGAAGTGTTGCTTCAGGGCTGGGAGCCAAGTTGGTATTGATCATCTGCAATATTGTTTTAATATTTTGTAACCTATTTTTGAGACAGTTTCACAAGCGAACTTTTAACTGATGATTTTCAGTGTTTAGATTTATATTCTTAACATATGACATCTAAAAAATATCTAAGAAATCAACAGCTTTGTTACTGTCATGTTAAACAATATCATTTAACATTACATTTTTGCCAAATCGTAATAAGTATTACACGTTATATTCATCATCATCAGACCCGTGACCTTGGCGGTCGTGGGGGAGACATGAAAGACGATGCCGTGGTAAGCCTCCTCCATCCATCTCGGTCCTCGGCTCTGCGCAGTAGTGCCAAGTCATTCATCCTGGTCCATTCTCTGATGTTGTCCATCCATGACTTGTTCTGTCTTCCCCTCCTTCTGCCACCTTCGAGTGTTCCCTGCAGTACTGTTTTTGGCAGAGTGGGTTTTGGCGGGTGACGTGGCCGAACATGTCAGCTTTTTCTTCTTGACGATGGTGAAAGGGGTTCCTGTGGACCTGCCAGCTGTGTTATTTGACTCTTGACAAATTCATTGGTCTTTCGTTCTCTCCAAGATATGCCCAGTAGTTTTCTATGGCATTTTGTTTCGAATGACTGGATTCGCTTTGCTGTTTCAGCAGTCAATGTCCAGGTTCACTTCCGTACAGCAGGATTGACTGAATTAGGGCTTTGTAGAGCTTTAGTTTGATTGGGAAACTGATCTCTTTACTTTTCCATATGGTGGTGAGTTTTGTCATGGAAGATGTTGCCATGGCTATTCTGACTTGATTTCTGTCGTCGATCGCCCGTCCTTTGTGAGTGTAGCGCCGAGGTATTTAAAAGCATCTACCTCCTCCAGTTGTTGGCCGTTCATGTAAATTTTAGGGGTGGCATTGCTCGTGCTTTTTCACAAGTACTTTACTTTCTCCGAGCTCACCTCCATCCCATATGCCCAGCTCTGTTCTCAAGTCTGGTCGTAAGATCTTGCAGCTCTGTGTTACTTCCGCCCATGAGGTCAATGTCATGGGCAACCGTAAGTTGTTGAGGGGTCTGCCGCCAATGGAGATGGTAGAGGGGGAAGTCAGGGGAGGGTCTCTCTCATTGTTTTTTCCAAGAACAGATTGAACAGGACGGAGATAACAGGCATCCTTGTCGGACCCCAACGGGGGTTTTGAAGTATCTCCGACCTGATTGTTCAGAAGGACTGAAATGCTTGCATTTGTATAGTGCTTGGGATGGTTTGCACTAGTCCTTCTTCAATGCCAACATTCTGAGGACCTGCCACAGGCCTCGTGCCATACTCTGTCAAAAGCCTTCTTGAAGTCGATGAAGTTGTGGAATAGGTCTCGCTGATGTTGGAGATGTTTTTCCATCATGATGTGGCAGTTTAAAAATCTGTTCGATTGTGCTCCTGCCTGCCCTGACCCACTTGTTCCTCTGCAAGGTGTTCTTCTGCCTCCTTCTTGAGTCGATTCAAAATAACTTTGGGGCATGATCTTGCGGGCGTGGCTGATGAGGCTGATTGTCTATAGTTTTGGCATTGGCGTAAATTCCCCTTTCCTTGGGGCAGGGGTTGATGAGTGATTGTGTCCATTCGTTGGCCACTGTTTTGTCTCCCAAATCTTCTGACAGATAGCTGTAACATATGTGATGACTGTTTCGCCACCATGCTTGAGAAAGCTCTGCTGGTATTTTTGTCTGCTCCTGGGGACTTTCCTACTGGTAAGCTGCGGATGGCTTCTTCACTTTTTCCCCTCATATAGGTAATGGCGAGGGGTGCTCTTGATGTTGCTGCTTTCTTTTCTATTATGCTCTGTCGGGTTGTATTGGGTAGTTGTACAGTTCTGACAATTTTCAGACCACCTGTTCAATGCAGCTGAGCTTCTGTGAGGAGGTTTCCGGAGCTGTCTTCAATGACTGATGATTGGTTTGAAGTGGTTTTGTGATTTTTTCTTCGGGGTGTCGTATGCCTTTTTACGTTGCCCACTTTCATGTTTTTTTCGATCTCATCAATTGATCCTGATCCACTTCTCTCGGGCCTTTAACATTGACTTCTTCACGAGATTGTTGGCCCCCGGTATTCTTTAGGGTTGGAAGACCTGGTTGGTTTCAGTGCTCTTCTTGATCGAAAGAGGTCCAAGAGTCATTGTAGTCCATGGCTGGTGTTTTTTTCCTCTGACGACCGAGTACCTTCCTCTGCTGTTTCTCGGACTGCCTCATTGAAGTGTTGGTGAGGTCATTGATGTCATTGTCCAGGAGGGTTTAATGCCGCAAAACTTTCCCGCCAAGCTTAGCTTGGAAGACCTCCCCTCGACATCTGGACTTTCAGTTTGTCCACGTCAAATTTGATACGTGGTTTGCCCGGCTGTTTGTTTTTTCTTTACTTCATTTTGAAAACCACAGCACAAGGTCGTGGTGCTGCCTATGTCAGCTCCAGGGTATGTTCTTGTTCTGGCTCTGTTATGCTGGATTTGAAGCGCCGTGGTGTTAAGATAAAATCTATTTGGTTATGGATCTTGCCGTTTGGGGCATGCCAAGGTTGTCCTCC
>CM054146.1:30023555-30028555 GCA_028751875.1 Rapana venosa
TAAGCTGGTGCTGTAAAATGCAAACAGATAAAGCATGGCCTGGATCTTGGACAGGAAAAGCCATTTTGAAAAGTAATCACTCGACACTGTTCAGAAGTGGCTGAAGTGTTGCTTCAAGGCCCCGGAACCAAGTTAGTATTGATCATCTGCAATATTGTTTTAATATTTTGTAACCTATTTTTTACACAGTTTCACAAGCGAACTTTTAACTGATGATTTTAAGTGTTTAGATTTATATTTTTAACTTCTGATATCTAAAAAAAATTATAAAAATTCAACAGCTTTGTTACTGTCGTGTTAAGCAACATCTTGTAACATTACATTTTACCAAATCATAATAATTATTACACGTTATATTAAACTGATTTAAAATCCTGTAATCATTCTGGTTGATTCTTTAGCTGTTACAAAGGGCATACTTCAACTGGCTGCACTAAGATGTACGTCATAGAAGGTGAGCGATGCAGTGATGATGAGAGAGAGAGAGAGAGAGAGAGAGAGAGAGAGAGAGAGAGAGAGATGATGATGATGATGATGATGATGATACTTATGATGACATGGTCATTTTAAGGACCATCAAAGTCACCCATTGGCCTGTTCAAACAATAAGTCAAATCCAAATCAACACCCATGTCCCTATCCACTGGATTGTCAGCCAGTCCTTCAGTATATCCATCACGTCTGATCTATAGCAACAAAGGGCATACAAACGTCGAGCAGGTCATCATCAGACAGTATCAAAGATCACCAACACAGGGAAAAACAGCTTGGTGCGTACACATCACCATGGGGCATGCTGCAGTCCTGGGGAAAGGTAGGGGAAGGGAAGGGAAAGAAGGGAGGGAGGAGGGAGGGAGTGGACAGAGGGACCAGACCCCATGGCTGACTGGACATGACAGTCCTCCCTCCTGCTGCCCCTGGTGGACTTCAGCCCTTTGGAGCAGTGCCCAGTTTCTCTTGCCCAGCTGCTGGCGTTGTCCACTCCTGTGGGAACGGCCGTGCACTGTGAAGGTCAGACAGACAGACAGACAGACAGACAGACAGACAGGCAGGCAGATAGATAGACAGACAGACAGACAGATAGACAGACAGACAGCAAGCCCTTTCACCATCACTGGACACACTGTGTGTTCTTGCTGCAGAGGCAGAAAGGAAAATGGCATTTCGGAAATCCCTGGTCAGCTTTTTTTTGATGGGTTGAAAATGTCAGAACTAACTACATTTGTTACAGAATGTGTGGCTGTGTGTGCATGTGTGTATGCTGTGTGTGTATGTCAAGTAAAGTCAAGTCAAGTCAAAATGATCTTTATTGAGGGTAAAAGATTACGTTTACACAACTTTTTTTCATCCTGCCCTCACAAAGAAAAACAAAATCAAGAAAATTGACATATAGAAGCAATCAAATACAATGTTCACACGTGTTGAAGACATTAATCTATGGATATATTTTTTAAATATATAAATCGTATTTTCATTTAAAAGGTATGTGTGTGTGAGTGCGCGCGAGTGTGCGCGCGTGTACGTGCACACGTGTGTATGTATGATGTGTGTGTGTGTGTGTGTGTGCGCGCACGCGCGTGTTAAAATGTTTATATGACTTTAAAATCTGTCACTGTGTATCTCTTTTTGTTATTTTCCCTATGTCTTTCTCTCTCAGACTCCATCTGTCTATATCTAGTTCTGTTTCTCTGTAGTTGTCTCTGCCTCTCTTGTCTTTCAGTCTCCTCCTACATTGCTACTCTAATAATTTCTACTTTTGTTTAAATTCCTAACAGCCATTCAGCCACTTTATGCTAGAAATCAAAGCTTCCAACAACCGAGCTCATACCGAAATCAGGGAATCAGAGTGCCACTCACTTTTGTACCTTTTCTTTACAAATCTGCTCATCAGCTTTCTTGGTAAATTGAGTTGTCTGTTAACTAGGGGTCTAGTTGTTCCCATCTCAATAGAGATATAGATGACTCTTTTTGGGAGAAGTATACCTTGAATAGCTTTTCTAGCAATTGCATCTGCTGTGGAAAAATGAGATCGCACTGTGAAACGGCAACCGCCTAACAGTAGTCAGGTTGAAATTCAACCACTGATTTAAGATGACGGGAAAAAACCCAGTGGAGGTTCCTGTATCCTTCAGACTCAGTTGGTCCTGTGGTATATTATATTACTTGCGGCTGCACAGAGTGCATCTTCACACATTGTTTTGAATCTTGCTGTAGGATATCTAGAAACACTATCACATCCCTAAAGTCGGAATGTAACTTGTCTTAATGGTGAGCGAACACTGTCGCGTATGCAAAATCTTGGTGAACATCAGAGTTCAAGCTAAGAAACAACTCCCCCTCCCTCACCCCAGTATCATGGCCATCATCTTCAACTTAATCACAGAAAAGCAAAAGTGACTTGGGCTCTGCGACTTTTTCTGTTTTATTTTCTCTTGAGGGCTCTTGTTTTGGGTCCTTAATTCTCTCTTGTATTACTAAGAATGAATTCTGATTAAAACTGTGTCTGTAAATGCATGGAAGACTGTCATATTAGATGCTAGTGTTACAATCATTTTTCCAGAGCACACGTAGTCACCTCACGCAGTCTGCTCAAGGTTGTCATGAACAAAGCACTCAGCAAGGTGCACAACAAAGACACCTCTGAAGGGGTCCAACAACAAAGCAGGATCCCCTCTTGTGGGTGGCCTGGTGGGTTTCAAGCCTTGACAGCTAGCCACTTGTGAGCAACTAAAGCTAGGAGTTGAACGAAACAAGCTTTGAATCTTGCTAGACTGAGGCAAGACAGCGTAAGATCTTTGAAACAAATAAACAATGAAAGAAACAACAACTTCTTAATCAATCGCAACAATAAAAAAAAAAAACACAACAAAACAAAAACACAAAAGCTTACTACAACACAAATAAAACCTAACCATAAAAAACAACCAAAAAACCCATTCAAACAAACGTAAGAATACAAAAACCAAACAGAAAAAAAAACTCGTAAGGAAAGCCAAAGACCAAACCAACAAGGAAACAAGTTATTGCCAGGCACGCGTTCCCTTTTCTTTTCCCTTTTATGGAGCCCTTTCTCCCCCCACTGCCCCACTTGACAGAGCCTTTGATCTGCTGTATCTGTCTGCTACAGTCTCTTGCTTTCATTCAGTGTATCTCTCTGCTCTTGTCTTGTGACTATCTGCCTGTCTGCCTGTATGTCTGTCTACCTGTCTGTTTCACTGTCTGTCTGTCTGTCTGTCTGCCTGTCTGTCTCCCTGTCTGTCTCCCTGTCTGTCTGTCTGTCTGTCTGCCTGTCTGTCTGCCTGTCTGCCTGTCTGTTTCTCTGTCTGTCTGCCTGTTTCCCTGTATTTCTGTCTGTCCACCTGTCTGTTTCCTTATCTGTCTGCCTGTCTGTCCACCTGTCTGTTTCCCTGTCTGCCTGTCTACCTGTCGTTTTCCCTGTCTGTCTGTCTGTTTCCCTGTCTGTCTGTCTGCCTGTCTGATTCCCTGTCTGTCTGTCTGTCTACCTGTCTGTTTCCTGTCTGTCTGTCTGTCTACCTGTCTGCCTGTCTGTTTCCCTGTTTCCCTGTCTGTCTGTCTGTCTGTCTGCCTGTCTGTTTCCCTGTCTGTCTGTCTGCTTCCCTGTCTGTTCTCCTGTCTGCCTGTCTACCTGTTGTTTCCCTGTCTGTCTGTCTGTCTGTCTGCCTGTCTGCCCGTCTGTTTCCCTGTCTGTCTGCCTGTCTGTTTCCCTGTCTGTTTCCCTGTCTGCCTGTCTACTTCCCTGTCTGTTTCCCTGTCTGTCTGCCTGTCTGTTTCCCTGTCTGCCCGTCTGTCTGTCTGCCTGTCTGTTTCCCTGTCTGTCTGTCTGCCTACCTGTCTGTCTGCCTGTCTGTCTGCCTGTCTGCTTCCCTGTCTGTTTCCCTGTCTGCCTGTCTGTCTGTCTGTCTGTCTGTCTGCCTACCTGTCTGTCTGCCTGTCTGTCTGCCTGTCTGTCTCCCTGTCTGCCTGTGTCTGGCTGTCTTCTTTCGTCTTAAGATTTTTTCCCTGGAACTCTGTGTGTGTGTGGTGTGTGTTGTGCGCGCGCGCGCGTGCGTTGCGTGCGTGCGTGCGTGCGTGAGAAAGGAAATATGCTCAGTGTGTGTGTGTGTGTGTGTGTTTGTGTTAGTGAGTTTTTTCATGTGCTGAAAGGAAACAATTTATTATAGCACACTGAAGTGTTAATTGTCAGGAAAAAGTGTGTTTGAAAAGAAGGATTTATTCTTATTTCTGTCATTAGTAGTAGCGTTGTGATTGTTAGAAATAATAGAAATCATCATCAGCGTCGTCGTCGTAGTAGTAGTACCAGCAGCAGCAGCAGCAGCAGCAGCAGAAGTAGCAGCAGCTGCAGCAGTAGTAATATAATAATAATAATAATAATAATAATAATAATAATAATAATAATAAATGAAATTTGTATAGCGCTATATCTTGCAAAGACAAATCAGAGCGCTTGCATTCAACATATTCTTACAGAGTCATGCAGCCAATAACTATCAAAAGCTTAAACAAAATTCAAATTTACGCACCTATATATACATACACACGCACACGCACACACACACACACACACACACACACACACACACACACACACACACACACACACACACACACACACACACACACACACACACACACACACACACACACACACAGGTTGTAGGCTTTGGTAGGGTAATGGGATTTTGGCTGTTGAAAGCAGGGGCAGTTTTGAGATGAAAAGAGGGAAAAAGTTAGGTTTGAAACAAATATGTCTTGAGGCTGGATTTAAATGTGTCATATGTAGGCCTCTGTTGAAGAGAGAGAGGAAGGCCGTTCCAGATGGATGGACCAGAAACAGAGAAAGAGCGACGACCAACGGCGGACTGGTTGAATCTAGGTATTCGCAAGCACAAGGCACCTGCAGCAGAGCGGAGGGAACCAGAAGGAGTGTACAGGTGGAGACATTCACAGAGGCAGGAGGGTGCTGCCCGGTGGAGACACCT
>CM054146.1:30033555-30043555 GCA_028751875.1 Rapana venosa
GGTATTGCCAGGCACGCGTTCCCTTTTCTTTTCCCTTTTTTTGGAGCCTTTCTCCCCCCACTGCCACACTTGACAGAGCCTTTGATCTGCTGTATCTGTCTGCTACAGTCTCTTGCTTTCATTCAGTGTATCTCTCTGCTCTTGTCTTGTGACTATCTGCCTGTCTGCCTGTATGTCTGTCTACCTGTCTGTTTCACTGTCTGTCTGTCTGTCTGTCTGCCTGTCTGTCTCCCTGTCTGCCTGTGTCTGGCTGTCTGCGTTCGTTTTAAGATTTTCCCCTGGAATTCTGTGTGTGTGTGTGTGTGTGTGTGTGTGTGTGTGTGTGTGTGTGTGTGTGTGTGTGTGTGTGTGTGTGTGTTTGTGCAGTACGCGTGCATAAGGGTGATGAAATATGTTAATTTTGAGTGTGTATGAGTGTGCATGCCAGTGTGTGTGTGTGTGTTTTTATGTATGTGTGTGTGTGTATGTGTGCGCGCGTGTGTGTGTGTGAATGGGTAGTTTCGTGCACTGAGGGGAAATGTTTTATCGTACCACATAAAACTGTTATTGCCAAGAAAAGGCCCTTGACACCAATTCATTGTTATTACTTCATTGGTATAAATATCATGAAAAGTAGCAGTAGTAGAAGTCATTGTAGCTAAAGTAGTCACAGTAGTACTAGTCGTAACAGCAGCAGCAGCAGCAGCAGCAGCAGAAGCAGTAGCAGCAGCAGCAGCAGCAGCAGCAGTAGCAGCAGCAGCAGTAGTAGTAGTAGTAGTAGTGGTAGTAGTCGTGGTAGTAGCTGTAGAAGCTGTAGTAGTAGTCGTAGTCGTAGTATTAGTTGTTGTTGTAGTGATAGTAATAGTAGTAATAGTAGCAGCAGCAGCACCAGCAGCACCAGTAGTAGTAGTAGTAGTAGTAGTAGCAATAGTAGTAGTAGTAGTAGTAGTAGCAACAGAAGTAGTAATAGTAGTTGTAGTCATTGTCATCGTGGTTAAAGTTGTCATAGTAGAAGTAGAAGTAGTAATAGTGGTAGTTGGTAGTTGTAATAGCAGCAGCAGCAGCAGCAGCAGCAGCAGCAGCAGCAGCAGCAGCAGCAGCAGCAGCAGCAGCAGCAGCAGCAGCAGTAGTAGCAGCAGCAACAGCAGCAGTAGTAGTAGTAGTAGTAGTAGTAGTAGTAGAAGTAGTAGTAGAAGTAAAAGTAGAAGTAAAAGCAGCAGCAGCAGCAGCAGCAATACTTGTAGTAGTAGTAGTAGTAGTAGTAATAGTAGTAGTAGTAGTAGAAGTAGTAGTAGTAGTAGTAGTAGTAGAAGTAGTAGTAGTAGTAGTAGTAGTAGTAGAAGTAAAAGTAGAAGTAAAAGCTGCAGCAGCAGCAGCATAACTTGTAGTAGTAGTAGTAGTAGTAATAGTAGTAGTAGTAGTAGTAGTAGTAGTAGTAGTAGAAGTAGTAGTAGTAGTAGTAGTAGTAGTAGTAGTAGAGGTAAAAGTAGAAGTAAAAGCAGCAGCAGCAGCAGCAATGCTTGTAGTAGTAGTAGTAGTAGTAGTAATAGTAGTAGTAGTAGTAGTAGTAGTAGCAGCAGCAGCAGCAGCAGCAGCAGCAGCAGCAGCAGCAGCAGCAGCAGCAGCAGCAGTAGTAGTAGTAGTAGTAGTAGTAGTAGTAGTAGTAGTAGTAGTAGTAGTAGTAGTAGTAGTCCTTATTGCCAAGAAGCCAAAAGTACATCCCAGTATCAAACTTGACCCACAGTTTAGAACCAAAACCAAACCGAGAGACGGTACAAAAGTGTATATTTTGGCAAGAACCTACCACCACTCTCTGGAGAGAGAACAGAAGCGGTTAGAAACAGAGGAAAGAGAGGAGAGGAGAGGAGAGGGGGTAAGGAAGGATGAAGATTATGACCTGGGAGGCGGGGGTGGCTGGCTGTTCTTGTGGGCAGACTTGCAGACATGATGACTGATGGTGCTGACAGTGGTGCATCTCTGCTCCTGGAGGGGGGCAGACTGTGTGGATGACAGTCCAGGTTTTCGTCCCTAACCTCATGGATCAGCTCTTTCCCCTGGGAATGCACTTGGCACAGTGAAGAAAGAGAGAAAAAGAGAAAAACCAACAAAGAACAGAAAGAGCGAGAAGAAAGAGCAGGAAAGGAGAACAAAGACAAACAATTACAAGAAAAGAGGAAAGAGAAAAAGCAAAGTTGAAAAAGAAAATATATTGTTAAAGAAGAAATATCAAAGAGATAGGGTGAGGGAAAAAACAATTAAAAGAAATGAAAAATAAAGGGAAAACAGTAAAGAGAAATTGTCAAGGAGCAAAGAAAAAAAGAAGAAAGAGGAAGATGTTAAGGAAAAGAGCATAGAAAAAAATCTAAAGAAAACAGTTGAGATAAAGAACAAAGACCAAAGAGCAAAGAGAAAGTGTTAGAAGGAAGCATTAAATAAAAAGAAACAGTAAAGATATAGGGTGAAAATAAACAGCAAAAGAAACGGCATACAGAAGCAACAAAGAAATAGGAAATAAAACAACAAAGAAAATGGATAAAGCAATCTGACGACCCGGGTTCGATTTCCGTTCAAGGGGGATATTTTCCCCTGGAGTTAACATCAGTGCAGAGTCCACTCTCCCCAAAAGTCTTTTGGATGAGACTATATACCGAGGCCCCGTGTGCGAACGCACGCACAACATCTTGCGCACACGTTAAATCCTGTTCCGCTTTTTGTAAGAGTAGGCCATTGTGTGCCGGTGGAAACAGATGACAGAATTGACAAAATCGCATACACAGGGGACTGGATGTAAAAAAGCACATAAGTGCTTATTCCATTATCCTCAATATAAAAGAATAAAATAAAATAAAATAAACAAAATAGAGAAAGGGTGAGTCTTTGTTCAGAACTGGGGTATCATAGCATAATTATATGTATACCAGTCTGCATGGTATTACGGTTGCTCACGGAAACTTAACCAGGCACAGTTTTATAGTATTGTTTCAGCGCGGTTGGGTTACACATACTAAGTTTTCGATATTCTTGCTTCCGAAAACATTCTATATACATCTACATACATAAAAACCTTGCTCAAACGAGTTACATAGAGAAATCAAGCACAGGTGAGCAATAAGAACGCTTTCATCTACAGGAAAAAGGACTCGTCAATAATCCATAATTCTTTTTTTTTCCTCAGCTAGAGCTATAAGGATCACCAACAGTGGTGGTTTTTTTTTTTTTTTACATATTCATGCAACCGTTTTTATCCACTACGAGGGTAGCCACACTCCGACTTCGTAGATGATGTCTAAACACGAAAACCGCGAGCATGTGTTTAAAATTGTCATGCGTTCTTACTAGTACGAATGACCCTACTCTTCGAATAAAAAAAAACCAAACAAAAACGGAACGGGTTTCAACGTGTGCGCGAGGTATTATATTGTTCAGGCATTCGCACACGACTCTTCAGTTTATATTTCCAACTGAAGGACTTTCGGAGGGAAGTAGAGTCGGTACTGATGTTAACTCCAGGGGGAAACTCCCTTTGAACTGGTGAGTCGGTGATAGCTCAAAGTCGGGTTTGATACCAACGATCGCAGCACTAGTCCCTAGGTTATCCAATGATTCGGATGAATATCTGTGAAATATTGCTCTCTTTTGATGGCAGCATTTGGAGCAATGATTATGCAGTAGGTATATACAGTAGGGGTTATTCGAGGGCATGACTCAAAAATGTTGGTACCTGCAATGGTTTTCATCAGAAGAGAAACAATGAGAGAGAAAGCAGAGACACAGAAACAAAGAGAGAGAGAGAGAGAGAGAGAGAGAGAGAGAGAGACAGACAGACAGACAGACAGACAGACAGACAGACAGACAGCAGAGACACAGAAACAAAAACAAGAGAGAGAAGAGAGAGAGAGAGAGAGAGAGAGAGAGAGAGAGAGAGAGAGAGAGAGAGAGAGAGAGAGACGGATACAAAAGACAGAGAGATACACAGAGAGAAAGACGGAGAAGAGATAGACAAGGAAGCGGAGAGAGAACTGGAAAATTGACACTTTATCTTCCATGGTACTCCATAATGATCGCTTTGCTTTGAAATGAGCAAAATAACGATCCACTTTCCCACCACAGCTGTCATTAAAGAGCAAATAATATAGAAAAAAATGAAGAAACTATGCTTTAAATGTGATTCATATCTTCAATTCCCCGCAGTCGAGATGCGGCTACCTTAATCAGGAATAAAAACGGTCCCATAACATAAAACCTCACCATGGATGACCCTCAAAGCTCTGTCTATGGAACAGGGGGAAACAATTACACAAATAAAAAGAAAGAAGCAACAGAATCTGTGCGCTGTATGTTTTGGATGTGTACGAAAGAAGGCACGTAGGGTGGCAATGTGTGTACACAGGGTCAATAGTCCATCTTGGCTGAGAGGTAACCAAACACCGCAAGACCTCTTGAGTATTGCCACAGGCTGAGGGAAAGCTGAAGGAAACGGCCCTTAGGTCAGGGGGAGATAACGTGTCCTTATCTCCCCTCTTTTAGACCAACACAATGTCATTGAAGAACTAAGCAGGGAGGAAAAGAAGTGCATAAACTATTAACAACTTCTTCAACGTTATGCGCCCCCATTGCCCCCCCCCCCCCAGTCCAAAAACAAAAACAAAAAAACAACAACAAAAACAACACAACCCAACAACAAACAAACCCCAAAACAAAAACAACAACAAAACCAAAAACAACCCACCAACCAACAACAACAAAACAAAACAACAACAAAACCAACCAAGAAAAACAAAACACAGACTTCGGGTGCAACTATAATCCGAGTTCCCCGAGTGCGAACGCACGCAGAACACTTTGCACACACACTGAAACCCGTTCTGCTTTTTGGAAGAGTGGGCTATTGTGTGCCGGTGGGAACGGATAGTAAAATTAACAAAAGTGCACACATGGGGGTTAGGTGTATAAAAAAAAAGCACATCTGTGCTTATTCTATTATCCTCGAAATAGAAGAAGAAAATAAAAAAAGAAATAAAATGAACAGACAGACACAGACTGACAGACAGACAGACAGACAGACAGACACACACACACACACACACACACACACACACACACACACACACACACACACACACAACACACACACACACACACACACACACACACACACACATACACAAACGCGCACGTGTGGCATACATAAACACAGCCACACACATATGCAGAGAGAGAGAGAGAGAGAGAGAGAGAGAGAGAGAGAGAGAGAGAGAGAGAGAGAGAGAGAGAGAGAGACAGACAGACAGACAGACAGACAGACAGACAGACAGACAGACAGATAGACAGAAGGAGAGGGAGAACTCGAACTTGAAGATGAATACTTTATTGAGAGTAACTAGATAAGCCAAAAGGTCCTTATGGGAAAAAAAGAAACAGACATGAAGAAATCAATGAATTGATAAACAAGTCAATGACAGATAACAATGAGAGAGAGAAATTCAAACAGACAGTCAGACAGAGAAACAAAGACGAGAGAGAGAGAGAGAGAGAGAGAGAGAGAGAGAGAGAGAGAGAGAGAGACAGACAGACAGACAGACAGACAGACAGACAGACAGAAGAGATACACAGAGAGAAAGATGAGCAGAGATAGACAAGGAAGCGTAGAGAGAAAACTGGAAAAATAGGATGCAATATACAGACAGGGAATACAGACAGATATTTTGATATTATTCCTCATCACATTTCTTTTTCTCAGTAAGTAAAAAGGGGAAACTTCTTCATAAGTTAGATGGCAGAGTGAGATGAATTTTGCTCTTTGTTTATTTTCTAAAACAGCGGCAAATGTCTTGATGTATCTTTCGATGTGATGGATTTTTGTTTGCATCATGGACAGATGCAGTGTGTGATATAGTAGGAAAAAATCATTGCACGCGGTCATCCTACTCTCTTGAAAGTTTTGATTCAATGGCACGGGGAACAACTGAAGCCTTCTGAGCTGTATTGGATAACCAGGACTTTAACGTGTCACGTCCATGCTATAATGAAGTCCACAACATTTGCTGATACTGTGTGAAAAAAGGCACTTGGTTTTTAACTTTCATTTTATTTTGTGGGATTAACAGATCCAATTTCGATTTTTTTTAAATGTCAGAGTTTAAGTTTTGTCAGAATATTTTTTTCTATTCTGTTTGTTCTTGTAAGAATAGACCTTTTTGTTAGACATCCCTATTTCAATGTGTGGGCCTTGCACACAGCTTTGAGATTACTTGACAGGGCTGTGTTCTATGCTTCCTACAATAATAATTATATCACGGGCCCGAGAATAAAGACACCTGCAGGGTTAGTCAGGTAATTAGAGAAACACTCTCAAACTCGCATCTGTTATGTGGAAAAAGCTGGACTGTGTGGTCCCAGTCTTCACAATGAACCCATACCAAACTATCTCTAGGTAGGAACCGGCCGAAGTCCAAATAAATTCCTATGGGAGTCGAACCCGCGACCTTCCAGTCCGTAACACAAGGCGTTAACCCATGTACCATGGCATGGCGAATTCTGTTTACATTTGGCCAAATGCTGTCCATGATCCGCTGATGTAAAGGCACGGCCTATGTGAACATTTGGCTATCAAATCACTTGCATCTACATAGTGTGTCCTAGTATCTTATTCCAGGTGCATGTAAGTATTTTGATACAGAAAAGCAAACACAACATAAATATGTAGAGTAAAAATGCAGAACTCAACCCCATCCACTAAGCAAAAGCTATGTGATATCTTCAGTTTAGCGTCTATTCCCATTTAGTGATTTTAGACGGATATGGACGTATGTATACAAGCTATGTATGGAATTGTGAATTACAAGATAGTAGATCCAATAAATAGATACTTGTTAGTGGAGAGGAGTGCAGTGTGTGCCTTTCTGGGCAAGGGAAAAAGGGAATGGAGGGGAAGGGGAATGGAGGTAACATTAAAAAACACGTTGACATGGGATGGGACATGTTTGAGGGGGGAGGGGGGGGGGGAGGGGAAGGGGCAAAACCCTCACCTCTATGATCGAGTGTCTCTAATATTTCTTTCTCCCCCACCCCCTCCCCCGACCCACCCCAGTAGACTTCAGACGTTTGGATGGATGCCCAGTGTTTCTTGCCTGACTCAGAGATCTGCTAACTTTAATGTAACTGTAACACTGTCATGTTTTTCCAAGAACAAGCTTGAAGTTGGACAACACACACACACACACACACACGCACGCACGCACGCACGCACGCACGCACGCACACACACACACACACAGAGAAAGAGCGTACCTTCTGTTACATTGAACACTGTGTTGAGACACACTGTTGAGAATGGTCACTGAGTCTTTATGTGTAGAGAAATGATCATTGAGTCTGCATGTGTAGAGAAATGGTAATTGTGTCTTTATGTGTAGAGAAATGGTCATTGTGTCTTTATGTGTAGAGAAATGGTCATTGTGTCTTTATGTGTAGAGAAATGGTCATTGTGTCTTTATGTGTAGAGAAACGGTCATTGTGTCTTTATGTGTTGAGAAAAGCACAAAAAGCACCAAAAAAGCACAAAACACATAAGTGTAGAGAAATTGTCATTGTGTCTTTATGTGTAGAGAAATGGTCATTGTGTCTTATGTGTAGAGAAATGGTCATTGTGTCTTTATGTGTTGAGAAATGGTCATTGTGTCTTTATATGTTGAGAAATGGTCATTGTGTCTTTATGTGTAGAGAAATAGTCATTGTGTCGTTATGTGTAGAGAGATGGCCATTGTGTCTGCATGTGTAGAGAAATGGTCATTGTGTCTTTATGTGTAGAGAAATGGTCATTGTGTCTTTATGTGTAGAGAAATGGTCATTGTGTCTGCATGTGTCAGAGACAGACTGTTGAGAAATGGTCATTGTGTCTTTGATGTCTGCTGTACCTCACAGTCCTGTACTAAGTTATTATGCTGTGTATTATGTACTTCGCTGTGTTATACCATTCTGTGCTGTACAGTGATGTGATACATTGTACTCTGGCTTACTGTGCTGTTCCTCTATTGATTGCGCTTTCTTGTCTTTTCTTCTCTTCAGCTTTCTTCTTTCTTTTTTTTAGTTTTACCGATTTATATGGTTTCTTATTAATTCTTACTGTATAAGCTATTATGGACTGTAATATACTTGAGCTTTTGCTAGTTTTTGTTGGGCGTTTCCCAGCTTAACACCCTGGAAATCATCCAGAATAATGTACTCTGTCTCAGTCATCACAAAAAGAAATTCCCGTGAGACTTCTAAATGTATACTGGATGAACAGTTTGCGTCCACATATGTTTTCATATACATCGCCATATAGACATCCGTACTCCAACTTCAGAGGATTTTTTTGGGTCCTTTAATGGGAAGAACAGCTTATCATACATAATTATGAGCTTGTCGTGGATGAAGACGATCTCAACTTTACAGAACGTAACAACAGTGTAATGTTAGGCCATGGTACTTTGCTGACATCTATACCCGAGAAAGCTATTGACCGGATCAGTTGAATTTGATCTCATGACTTGTAGTAGCAGCATACGTTGACTACACGTTGGCCTAAAGCCAGTCAGCGTGTGGCCCTCTCTGTCCAGGTCATGATGTCAGACGAGCAAACACGTGCATGGCAGAGCGCCATTGTGTACTCTACGATGACATCATCTCTTCGCGCTTGTGGGCCCCATTAATGCATTAATGCTGGGATGTTTGGTACGCTGTCAGGCTTGGACGCATTCGTGGTTAATGGTGAGTTGGTGTCAACAAAAGAATGCTTTGTAGTATTGTCATGGCTTTGGGGTTTTTGTTTGTTTTTGTTGTAGTTGTTAATACATTGTTGTGGTCCCTGAAGTCGAGATGTAGCTACTGTAATGATGGGTAGAAACGGTTGCATATGCAAAACTCTCACCATTGGTGAACCTCGCAGCTTTGGTTGAGGGACGAAAAAAATATTGCCCCAGGTGTTGTTTATAAAAGTGGCACTTTTATTTTACCCCATATTCTCCTTCCCCATTGCATCACTGACTATCACTTCTACTACAGTTCTCAAATAATTATTACAGCAGGTTTTGCAACCTCATCTTCTGTGATAATTCAGAGGTGTCACTGCTTTGCCTTACTTAAAACGAATTTTCCTCATGCAGCTGCCAACACTACCACCCCCGCCTACCTCCCAGCCAGGACTGTTACTGATCAAAATTCAACATGTTGTCACTATAAGGCCACCACCCTGAGGGGGTCTTGCACTGTTTGGTAATTCAGCAATGTTCACTAGTGCCTGCTCTGATCAAGTGAAAAGGTAAAGGTGTTTTCCCATAACCTCTGCGGTCTTTGGGGAGCGAAGTGTCAGAGACCTCAACTTCTCTAGGAGCCAGCATTTTTTTTAGGGCTGCGTCCATCTCCTCTCCCTGGCTGTTTTACCTTCTCTCTCCTTAAAAAAGGGCAGGTACCCATTGACAGCTGGGCGAGCTGGGGGACTGTACTGAAGCCGAAGCGCACGAACCAAGAGGTATCCCAATCTTAACGCTGCTCAACCTTAGCGTAGGGGGAGCAAGTGGTCTGACTACTGAGCTCCCCCGTCCCTTGGTCAGGTAAAGATTGAACATCATCTCTTGGCGACTGCAGGAGCATAGTGGCAAAGTCAGGCAGGTTCAGATGCATATGAACTGTCAATTATCTCTATGCTACCTCTCCCCCCCCCCCACCTACACCTCGAAACAATAATATCCCATTACTCAGTATATTTTTTGGCCCATACAAAACAGCTTAGTAAGTTATTGATGTAGATGATGTACCTACATCAACATCCACATGTTGATATGCATAAAACGGTACGTTCAGATTATCTTCATCCGTATCAATCTATCTGTATACCATGACCGAAATTTTCATGAAAGGAGAAAAATCCCCCCAAAATGGAGTGTGGCTGCCTAAATGATAGCGAGGTACTTGAAGAAAGCTGTACTCGCAAACTTCTCAGTCAGGTTGTACCTATAGTAGTATAGTAGTTTGGGCCTGA